>JBAMBO010002285.1:0-236766 GCA_037044535.1 Lordiphosa magnipectinata | reverse complement strand
GGGTCATTCTTTTATAAACCGAACAGTTAAAAAACTCACCATTTTTGATTTCAATAAAAAAAAAATTCGAAATTAGATCTCGATATGCCCACTAAAACGTAATTTGCGGTTTTGCAAAAAAACTTTTTGTTAATTTTATAAACAGTTTCAAAAATCGTAAAAAACGGAAAAATGGAAAAAAAGGGTTTTTTAAAAACTGGATTTCTCAGGTTTGGTTTATCGGACAGATCTCGTGCTGATATTGCTAAATAGTATTTTAATGTATCTACTAAAATAATAATTTAATAGCTTTTTAAATTATTTAATAATATTAAGTAATTGTTGCTAAATTTTATATATAATTTTTTCTCAGTGTTAACCACCATCATATAGGTTCTAAGAATATACAATTTATTGCCCTAAACATAACTTAAATTACGGTGCTTTCAAAAAGATGGAGACTTTTATAGTTTAAAAGATATTAATTTTTAAAGTTATAAACAAATAAAAATATGCCCTTAAATAAAGCTTATTATTTTTAGCACAACGAATCACCAAGGTTCTAGTTAAATGTTGTTAACAAATTAATATAGAATTAAAATTTCGAAAAAAAATGACTCTTTGGTCGGTGTTTAAGAGTTCACTCATGCAGCGCTGCTTAAGGTTCGGAGCAACAACAAACGCGAAGGAGACGCAGTAAAAAGTTATATTTTGGAAAAAATTGATGAACACTTTCTGACTGCAATTTCAAGGAAAGTGAACCAATTTATTGCTTATTTACACAAGCACTTACCGAAATGCAATCACATGTTGGAGCGATTCAGATTCAAATACTCACGGTGGCTTGCATCTAACATTCTTGTTGCTATTGAGAAGCAAGAAATGACACAATTCAAAGGTGGACGAAAACAGTTAAGCTATGAAGATGCAGGATATAAACATCTAAGCTGGCTTCAGAACAAGGACATTCAACACCACTCCGGCAAAAAAAAGGCGAAGGAACCAGAAGTGGCCCTTGTATTAAAGAAAACAACGAGCAGTGACAAGCAGGGTATCAAACCGGAACCGGAACCGTATACCAAAAAGAACCGATTAAAACTCAGAACCGGAACCTGTACCCGAACCGATATTTTTAATTTTTAGTATACCGGTGTTCAAGAACCGATATATTTAGAATCGAAAAGACCGAAAGAACCTAAACAGTGTACCGGTACAGTTTCGGTTCTAAGTAATTTTGTATTTTTTGTAACTTGCGTAGTTGCCGCACGGATTTTTGTCATCGCTATATTCAGAGCTGCTACCTGCGCCAGAGAAGGTCATCTCTACATCTCTACATTCAGAGCTGCTGACTGCGCGCGAGAGAGCGACAAAAGATATTGTTTTTGTCTATGCATATAGGTTTCTGTGAGAAAGACTGAAACAAAAATATGTATATATTTGGCGCTCTTTCACTTAAGTTCCGTTTTTACATGCGGAACTGCTAATTCTTCGGATGCTGTCCCTTTTTTATGAATAACGAAAAAGCTCAGTGTACAGTCGCCTACGGTTAATCGTTGTAAAATTTTAATTCGTGTTTGTGCGGCGAAACTGCAAAGAGTAATTAATTTATTTAAGAGTTGCAAGTCAATCTAAACGATCGCTTAAAACGCCAAGGCATTTGACATTGAAGAAAATGTAAGGAATTGCTTAACAAACGAGTGTGGACAAAAAATTAATGTGAGTTTGATATTTACAAATTTACTTTCCGAGAAGTATACATATAAATATGTATGTACAATGTACAATGATACTCAGTCTAATGCACATACATGTGTAATCTTCGAGACTTTTTTCTCATGCATATACAAACTTACATACTTAATTCGTATCTAAGTGCTTAGAAAGTTAAATATCCTGCCTTTATGTATGTACGTACATGCTAATGTTTGCATGCCTTTGATGAAAAGAAGCGAAAACTATGGTTGTGTGTAAATTGTACATATATGTACATATGTCTATATACCAGTAGCAAGGGAACATAAATAACTTTTTTATAGGGCGATCATGGAACAAATTTAAAAAGCACATTGCTCGATCTCACGCCGATTTGATAAAAAAAAAACTTCACATTTAAGAAAGAAAAAAAGAAAACTGCTGGTTCCAGCTCCAGGTGCATTGAAGAATTGTTTAAGCCCAGCATTCGGGTGGAAATTATCAAACAGACTATTCGAGATGCTTGTTTTTCTCTGTGCTCGGTTGATGGAAAGCCGTTTGCCCTGATGAACGACCTCGCATTCCAATTATTAAAGGCCTGGGTTGCGCGAATTTTATTAACCTCGCAATCAGTAAGCGAGTATGTACTCTGTAACTCACTTTGTTTGGACTTAAGTCTTAAAATTTCTGTTAATTTTACCGGTATAAAAACCGGAACCGAATACCAAAATAATAAAAAACCAAAACATAACCTTTTACCGAAACAGAAGTTTCGGTACGTACCGGAACCGGAACCGAAATTAGTTTGATATGTGATTTAAAAAAAAAAATTGAGACAAACAATCCGATTCCAATACGTGCTGATAACGCATTAGCATTCTTGATTGAATATAGATTGACAAAGTAGAAATATATTAATATCAAGGCACTCAATAAGCAGCAAGGATGTGATATTTTCCCTTCTTATCTTCAAGTTACCGAATCAAAATGGAAATTGAATGAAAAATGAAGATTTACTAGATCATACATCCTTATGTAACCATACTTTTTATTTGTACATGGAACACTATTCTTGGTACCCAATGTCCCCAACTGTACACAAAATATTTGTACATGAATACCAAATTATGAACTGATTCATTGTTCCAGTGGCTATCCTTGGAGAAAACGCCTCAGAAGCGCGGAACAAACTATATAAGAGCGATAAAAAATCTCATGCCAGAAAATGTAGTCGATCCGTTGCTTTCAAGTCTTTGTTTGAAAGAAAGAAATAAGCTGAACAAAACCTTCCAAAATAAGTTATTGATCTTTTTGAATTTCCGGATGCAGAATTTCATAAATCCGCAGATCAGTATGATGATGAAGAAGAAGAGAATTACGAATTCACTTGTCTAAATAACATTTCTTAACACACAGAAAAAACTATTGCCTAAAACTGTTGAAAACTACCAGAAATTTAAGTCTATTTTACCTAAAATGACAGCCAAGGAATATATGGACTTAATTTCAGGCCTCTATTACCTTAAGTGTTCTAGGCAATAAATTTGATATTTGGGTAATATGTGACCTAAAATGTTAGGCAATGTATGGCCATAAAACGTCTTATTAGGCAAGAGAAAGGCCAACATTTTAGTCAATAAATAAGCTTTTTAGGTAATATGTGACCTAAAATTATAGGCCATGTAAGACTATTAAACGTCATTTTTAGGTAATAAACACCACCCCCACAACACACACTCAAAACACCATACCTCCACCACTAAACTGTTCAATTTGTAAAATTTTTTTCCATGTCCATTCGTCTCATCGGGCAAATTTTAAAACTTACTTAAAATATTGAAAGGATATTTCCAGAATTTTTCAAACATATAAAAACGGTTGATTTTCCGCTAGTCCTAAATTAGGGTATTCACCAGCTTTCGTAAAAGCGTAAATCAAAAAGCGTAAACTCCAAAAGTTTACGACACAACAACAAAACACATAGGAAATAAACTACCAACTTTTTGCTGCCCTGGGGTATGTTCAAAAAGTCGGCCGTACTAGCGTAAAAGTGTAAACGATGAAGTATTGTAAAATTATTCAAAGAATCGAAAAAAAAACACTTATCGAGCCATTTCGAGATTTTTGTCTTCAAAATAGTCGGTCACACCAACGAAAATTCAAATCTATTGTCCGTTAGTTGCATCTGGCCAGTAAATAAATTGACACATTTTCCTTAAAATAGCTCCAAACACTCTCTTACAAGTCCTAGAAATAGTTGCAATTTTCCTAATTGATGAATTTTCTTTTGACGAGTCCAAACCAAAAACTGCAATCGCTAACTCAATTTCCATTCGAGGCTGAAATACAGTCGACACAAAGCATGCATCAATTTGGCAATCAACGCGAACTGACTCTTAGTGACACGGATCATTTGGAGAAAGCGACCTTCATTGAAAAATGGCAGCCCATTGGTTCGCCAGTTGACTGACTTGGGCACACAGAACTTGGTTCCTAGCCGACAGAATGCAATTGCAGTAAGATCCTCCATAAGCTCGTCCATGATTTCATCGACAGCATCATGGTCCATACCTTTAGATTTTTTATGTATTCTTATTTCTTCATGCTCGTATTTAGCTTGATTTGTACACCTACCATCAATGCATTCTATTTCATGAAGTGCTAGGTGTATTATTCGCTTAATCAGTGCTTCTTGTACACTTTGACTCACAAGTGACAGCAAAACTTTCCTTTCAAAGCCTTTCAGAAACAGCTGATTTACGCCAAAAATTACGAGGTTAAACAGAAAGGGCGCTCAATAGCTGCGTCGCGTAAATTTACTAAATTACGCTTTTACGCGGGCTGGTGAATACCCTAACTATATATGCTCAGTGACAAAGCATGTTTAATATAAAATTTGTATTTCATTCTTTGCAAGTGAATTTCGAGGAAAGTTATGTCTGTCCCATCATGAAACCTTTTTTTTTAAAAATCTCAAAATGCCCGTTTTTCCACAAACCGCGATTTACTTTTTTTCTTTAGTTTCGGAGGTTTCTTCCTCCAGTTCAACCATCGCAAATATTTTTATCACAAAGTAAAGGAAAAACAATACAATAACAAAAAATAGTTTCCCACTTCAGAAATAATAACCCATTTATGAAATAATTATACTAAAGCTACCTTTACACTTTTCATATATCTCTAAATAGTAGGTAGTCAAACTTCTCTAAAAAGAATCTCTTATCGAATTGAAACTATCAAATTACATCAAAAAAGCCAACATTTTCCAAATATTTAGAGTTATTTGGTTTGCTATTACACTACCGTCAGAGAGTCTCTTTAGAGATGTATGACAAGCTTAAGTTTAGGAAAATGGCATAATTTTAAGGCAAAGGATTCCAAAAAAATTTAGTCCTATTTTAGGAAATTATTGTCTGAAAATCACATTTTAAGTAATAAAATCCATTTTCCTAAAATTTAAGGAAAATCTTTTTTCTGGGTGTAGATAAGGAAATTTTAGAATATGGAGCAAAGGTATTTTTTGAAATATTATTAGCATAATTTATAATTTAAACAAATTTATTATAATAAATGCGAAATAAATGGATTATTGTTGGTATTGGGACTGAAGGAAGGCGTGGTCTAATCGCATACATTTTTTTTCTCGAAATTTTAGTTTAGTCTAACGAATATTTGTGCAAATTTGTAGATTTATTTTTAAAGTTTATGCCAAAATTACTGACTTTTTTCCTATGGTGTATTGGCCAATTTTGTTAGCCTTTGCTGTCTTGTTGTTGTAATGTTATCGGTACATAGAAAATAGCACCCCTAGGATAGATTTCCTACTTACATGTACATTTTAGTTGCGAGCTCTGGAAGGTCGGTAATTAAATACCCTTTTGACTTTAGAAAAATTTCTTTGGCCAAACGGTTTAAGAAGTCTTCAGCTAATAGCAAAATCACGGTACTACACAGGGGGCTTCCAACTCCGTAGCTATACTCAAAACAAATATTCCATGATATTAGACGCCATTTTTGTTTAATTTCCCTCACATTTAGAAAAAATTTATAGTAAACTAAAAAGGTTTTCTTATAATTTGAAAAAATTGTGTTGAAAAAAACTTTTCTTGGTCCTAAGGTCCTGAGAAAGATAATCAAACAAAACTAAGAATAAATATTCATTTTACGAAAACTTGCACTTTATTTTAAAAAGCTTTTCAAAATAGGCAAAGTGTTTGTTAAGTGATTGATTAGAATTCAACAAAGATTTTTTACATTTTGTATAGTTATGGTTTATCTGTACAGCACTGCTTCAAGGGTCTCTCGGTCCTCTCATCAGCAGATTTTGTTGCTGTCACACTTTAGCAGGATGTGAAAGTCTCTTTTATTTTAAATGCTTACAGAATAAGCATTTGGGATCATCGTGTAATTTCCACTGCTGACTTATAGCCTCCGTTTTCAGGACAGCCGAAAGTTATGCAATGTGTTGAATGTGTAAACAAATGTAAATATCTTTATCTTTAATCAAAATATTTTGCATTTTTATCTAAAAAAGTTAAAAGCAACTTAGGCTGAAGGTGATAACAGAATTTCTCATTTTCAGGACCTATTTCGGAAATTGTTTTTGTTTTTTATATTGAGTGTAGAAATTTATATCAGTTCTAAATTTTTTCACACACACCATTTAACCAATTTGTGACTTTTTTTTAAACTCATTTACGAAGTTTGTCTTAAACTTCAACTCACTTAATTATTAGAGCTTTTAAACCAGGATTCACAGCTACAAAAAAAATATTGAAAAATCCTCGACTCTCTGGGGGAGTTGCACGAGCCAAGTATAAAACCAAACTGTCTCGTCTTACACAGTTCATGCATTCCTGGAGCTGCCAGCCAGCCATTGAGGCAGCCCAACCAAAAAGTGATGATGATGATGATGATGATGATCATCATACAGATTCTACAGATCGCAGCACGGGCCACGTACATACATAAGTCAAACAGAGGTGCGAGCGAGAGCCTCCGAGTCGAACAGTTTGGTTTTTTATTATGTTCTGCTCTTAGAGTGTTTATCTGTGTGTGTGTATGTGTGTGTGTTTAGGTAACAAAATCCTTAACAACAACAGAAAATGAAATCAAAAAGTCAAGAATTAGTATAATTTTATTGGTTGGCAAAAGGTAAAAAAGTCAGAGGCGGCCATCAGAATGACACTCGCTGGCTCTTTCTCACTCACACACACACACAGAGAGAGGGAGTTACTCATACAAAGGTAAAAGCAGCTAAATGCATTTTAACTGCCTTTTATATTTTTTTTAGCTGTTGTTCTGTTTGTGGAGATGACTTGGCTTGGCACACCCGCGCAGGCGCAGCCACAGCCGCAGCCGCAGCCAAAGTGACTGCCACAAAGGTCTCGCTAATGTTGTTGCTGTTGTGGTTGTTGTTGCAGACCAGCCAAAACGACGACGGCACTTAGACTTGGCTCTTTGGGTAGGTGGAGCTGATGGCTGGCTGGCTGGTTGGCTGGTCTGGGTGGCTTTTTGCCTTGAACACGAATAGCCAACTGGCAGGTTCTTTTGGTCCAGCATACGAATGATGCCAGTGCACTTTAACGATAATTGAGTATCATCAAATCTACACAATAAACTGGAACTCGAAGTTTAGCCATCATAAATTGTACAAAAACAAATACCAAGGTCTAGCCATAATTGGTTTGACGATTTTTAACAAAACTTATGGAAGTCCTGAAAACAGATTCGTGTTAGAATCACCACCAACCCTTCAACATACTGAACCTTGTTGCCTAATTGTAATTTAAGCTTCTATGTTTCTATTATCCTTCATTCTTTCTTTTTTCCTTAAGCAATCTGTCTCTATCTTAAAGCTCAATACGCAGTTGAGAAGTAATTACGTTAGTTTACTTTACTATTTTATACTTCAGTTTGGAACGTAAATCACAGAAAACATCATTTTGTTTTCATTTGAAATTGTGTAGTAATTGTGTAAAGGTTAGAACTTTGACTTAAGTATATTGGATCTAAGTTCAAGTCTCAGTTCAATTACAGATCAGGGGTCAACAAAAAACACATTCACATTTTGGCATTGCGTATGTGCATGTAGCCACTGACACGAAATTCATTTTTCTCAGCGGCATTGTTGGCGAAGCTTGGCAGCGACGAGCTTATACTGTCGGTATGTTGCCGCTGAGCACTTTTGTATGCGCAGTAGATAGACCCCTGTTTGAGATATGTATTCGTGACGAACTGCAGCATAATGCAGCACTTAATTAGAGAGACTCTTAGATATGAAAAGAAGAGAGCTTAGAACAACCTTCTGCAGAATCGGAGTATGTGGTTGGTGACTAGGACTTTCCAAGTTTTATACGAAAAAATCGTAATCGATTTGTCAGTTCAGAGGAGGGCAAATTTGCATGGCAAAATAGCGCTATTTAGGTATAATCTAGCAACATATATGTATTTATTATACTTGGAGGCAGATCAAGTTTATTTTCAATTTTTGCCACGCCCCCTCCCGCCCCAACAATTTGGAAAAAACGTCATATCTCCCACAGTTTTGATGATATATTGTTTGTTCCTTCTGGAGATATCTAGTAATCAAAATTATTTATCGATTTGCTGAAGGAATGATAAAGATCAGATGAACGATACTCAAGTTATGAGCAAAAAACGGCCAGTTAACATTTCCGGCCATTTTCCTCGGGAAAACATGTGTCGAACTTTTTCGCGTAAAATGTTTACAAACCAAACAACAAAAAACAATACAAACAGAACGATTTCAAGTCAGTCGGATGAAAATACGAGAAGGCTAAGCTAACTTCGTCCGTGCCCAAGTTTTTATACCCTTGCAAGTTATTATCTTCATCACGCTCCCGCTCTACTTGACGAGATTTTCTTCGCTAATAGCGGCCAGTCGACTAGCATTTCGAGTTGATATCTATCACTATCACGGGACGCCTGCCGTCGTTGCTCCTGGGACATTGAAGACACTCGTAATCGGACCTACGACATTTACGACAGTTTCTCTTAACAACGAAATCCGAATAACTTAAGAAAAGCGGGTTTCATCCGGATTTTAAATTTTCTCTGTTTATGATTGGTCATTGGTTGCCACCTCATTTGTTGATAAATTTAGAGCGAAAAGTTCGTTCGGGGTCCAAGCTATGCGGGTAATACTTTTCTGCCCAACATGCACATATTTTCGGCGAGGTAAGTAAAATAGGGTTGAAAAGGGTAATTCTAGTTAAAACTTTTTTAAGTTTCCAGCTGCGCTTTATTGGAGGTCTGGACTGAGAGCACAGCCTTCTTTAAGCCTTTTTTAGCCTCCTTGATATATGTTTATCTATTTGATGAGGGAAGAGTAGGCAGCTGAGAAAAAAGATTCGGTCAGGTGATGGTCTCTTTTAATCATTACTGTGGTTACCTCCTGCATACGTGGATGGACACAGTCGAATACCAAAATGTCCGCCCTGCAACTGTTGCAAAAGTTGTTGAAGTATATTACATTCGAGTCTATATTGGATCACATTTTGCCCTATATTGTGAGTACTTTAAGGGCTTTTCAAATCTTCATCTAAGTCTCTCTTTCTCTCTCTGTCTTTAGCTGAATCTGGCCCAAAAATCTGGCGTCAAGGTGCAACACTTAATGCTTACCTAGCCATAGTTAAGAATATATCACGCAGCAAAGCCAATGTCTTTCCCGATTATATACTGCCCTATATCATGGATTTGGCCAGTAAACTAAGTGCGGTCAGTGTGCGTGTGGCCATTGCCCGGAATATTGCCGCTTTGGCGAAGACAGCTGTTTACTTTCTGGAGGAGACACAGCGTAATGCCCCGAATCAGATGCCCACACCACGCTATGAGGAGCCAATGAATGCTTTGCATGACGCTCAGTTTGCTGACCGATGCACAACACATTGTCAAGCAAACCCTCTAATGGAGTCTGGCCTTCTTTGTCCAGTGTTTTTATACCCTTGCAAAGGGTATTATGATTTTGCCCAGAAGTTTGCAACGCATAGAAATATTCATTTCCGACCCCTTAAACTATATATATTCTTGATCAGGGCGACGACCTGAGTCGATTGAGCTTTGTCCGTCCGTCTGTCTGTGCGTCTGTTTCTACGCAAACTAGTCTCTCAGTTTTAAAGCTATCGAGCTGAAATTTTGCACAGAGTCTTCTTTTTACTGCACGCTGCTAATATGTCGGAACCGACCGAATCGGGTGACTATATCTTATAGCTGCCATAGGAACCATCGGTCAAAAAATGGGTTTTAGTGAGAAAAACTTTTTTGTTTTCAATGCTACCGTCATAAAACTCGGCCATTATTAATATTATATGTTTTCAAACAGATTTGCAAATTTTTGTCAAAATCGGATGACTATATCTTATAGCTGCCATAGGAACCATCGGTCAAAAAATGGGTCTTAGTGAGAAAAACTTTGTTGTTTTCAATGTTAGCGGCCTTTAACTCGGCCATTGTTAATATTATCTGCTTTCAAACAGATTTGCAAGTTTTGGTCAAGATCGGATGACTATACCTTATAGCTGTCATAGGAACAATAGGTCGGAAAATGAGTCTTAGTGAGAAAAACTTTTTTGTTTTCAACGCTAGCGTCATAAAACTCGGCCATAATTAATATTATATGCTTTCAAACAGATTTGCTAATTTTTGTCCAAATCGGATGACTATATCTTATAGCTGCCATAGGACCGATCGGTCAAAAAATGGGCCTTAGTGAGAAAAACTTTTTTGTTTTCAATGTTAGCGGCCCTAAACTCGGCCATTGTTAATATTATCTGCTTTCAAACAGATTTGCAAATTTTGATCAAGATCGGATGACTATACCTTATAGCTGTCATAGGAACAATAGGTCGGAAACTGGGTCTTAGTAAGAAAAACTTTTTTGTTTTCAA
This sequence comes from Lordiphosa magnipectinata, assembly GCA_037044535.1. NCBI lineage: Eukaryota > Metazoa > Arthropoda > Insecta > Diptera > Drosophilidae > Lordiphosa > Lordiphosa magnipectinata. Next base: position 226,186 of record JBAMBO010002285.1, on the reverse strand, counting down.
TGCTAGCGTCATAAAACTCGGCGAAAATTAATATTATATGCTTTCAAACAGATTTGCAAATTTTTGTCAAAATCGGATGACTATATCTTATAGCTGCCATAGGACCGATCGGTCGGAAAATGAGTCTTAGTGAGAAAAACTTTTTTGTTTAAATTTTATCTTTCTTAAACTCCGCGATTGTTAGTTTGATATGTTTTCGAAAAGATTCCTGAAATTTGGTCGAAATCAGATGTTTACCTGTAGGAAAATGGGTTTTAGTTAAAATATTGTTAGATTTTTATGTAAGCGTTCTTAAAAACTCTGACATTTCAAAAACAGCATTTGCAAGGGTATAAAAACTTCGGCACTGACGAAGTTTGGCTTGGCCTTCTCGTTTTTTTTTTTTTTAGTTTACTGGGATTCGAACTCGGGAGACCTCTCACAAATGCTGAACACGCGGACGGACGCCTTAGCCCACTCGGCTATTTGCCTTAAGCAAGACGTAGCGTCAAAACCATTGTTTAGAAAGTACGCAGTTGCGATCAAGTCACCGAAGGATCAAGTCACCGAAGCAGCATTTTTTGTTTTTATTTTTATATTCTTTTAGAAAACTTTCTTCAAATTAGGGTTTGTTTTCTCAATTTTAAGGCAAAATACCCTAAATTTGTAACAAATATTTTCTAATATCAAAGGCGAAAGGAAAAATTCATTTTAAGGGCAACTTTTCTAAAATGCAGAAAATTTTTTCCTAAAAATATAAATTTTTTCTAAATGTTAAGTCGATTTCGATTTTAGGGCGATTTTCTTAAATATAGAAAAATCATTTTCTGAGAGTGGGCTACTCTTCTTCACATCCACGCCACTTGGTCCCCAAAAGAAAAAAAACGAACGAAGTAGGCTTTACATTGCCCTAAAATCAGTCTAGGTGTGTGTGTGCCGGAGTCAATTTCATTTCAATTCTGGTTGCCAACTCGAATGGTTGCTTCTAGCATTCTGGCATTTATTTGAGTTCCTGCTCTGTTTTTCTTCTTTTTTTTTTTGTAATGTTTTGTTACAATTGTTTGATTTTGATTTTGTCGGTTTTTTTTTTTTTTTTTTGCCCATTGTATTATGTCATCTGTACGCTGCTCCTTGCTTTCATCGTCCTGGTAAAATTATAAACCAAACTGAACATGATTTGGCAGTAACATGTGACTCGAAAACAGCTGAGCTGCCAAAAAGAAAGTTGCTAAAAAATCACCCTTTATAACCGCTTGGGGAATACACTTAATAAATTTGTAATGACTGCTTGTGCTTTAGAATAGACCTTTTAAGCACCAGATTTTTTTTTAGTGCTTTTTTGAAACCAAAACTTTGCCAAAAGAAAAATATGTTCATTTTGGATTTGGGTGATAATTTCAAACCGAGTTTGGTTCGGTTCGGCCTTACAAGAACCTGAACCAACCCGGTTTTAAGAAGTTCGGTTTGGAACCGCTTAAGGTTAAGAATCAAGAAATTAAAAAAGGTGTGAGTTTCGTTAACACTCACGAGCCTTTGATGTGTATATTACAAGCTCTATCAATGGTATATAAATCAGCAATTGCATCCTTTCAAAAGAAGAAAACTACCAGGGAGTAGAAATACCAACAAGATCACTTGCTGCTGTGTTCTTTCTTTTTTTCTGTAAGTCTTGTTTATTATGCTGCTCCATAGATAAATGAAAACGATAGTCGCAAAGGAATAAAAGGCAGAAATAATAGTCTCAATCTTGAAATTGCAAAAATCACTGTTTTGTCATAGTTTAGTCACTGTTTAGTCACAGTCAAGTCACTGTTTAGTCACTGTGTAGTCACTTTTCTTTACCAATACCTTATATTCTTCGAAAAAGTACAATTCTTAGTCACGGTCAAGTCACTGTTTAGTCATTGTTTACTAAACAGTTTAGTAACTGTTTAGTAAACAGTTTAGTAACTGTTTAGTCACTGTTAAGACACTGTTTAGTCACTGTAGTCACTTTTTAGTCACTGTTTAGTCACAGTCAAATCACTGTTTAGTCACTGTCAAGTCACTGCTTAGTCACTGCCAAGTCACTGTTTAGTCACTGTTTTCTTAACAGTTAAGTCACTGTTAAGTCACTGTTAAGTCACTGTTTAGTCACTGTGTAGTCACTTTTCTTTACCAATACCATATATTCTTCGAAAAAGTTCAATTCTTAGTCATGGTCAAGTCACTGTTTAGTCAGTGCCAAGTCACTATTTGGTCATCGTTTATTAAACAGTTTAGTCAAAGTTAAGACACTGCTTAGTCGATGTTTACTCACTGTTTAATCAATGTTTAGTCACTGTCAAGTCACTGGCAAGACACTGTTTAGTCACTGTTTAGTCACTGGCAAGTCACTGTTTAGTCACTGTTTATTACAGTTTAGTCACTGATTAGTCACTGTTAAGTCACTGTTTAGTCACTGCTTTGTGACTGTAAAGTCACTGTGTAGTCACTTTTCTTTACCAATACCTTATATTCTTCGAAAAAGTACAATTCATAGTCACAGTCAAGTCACTGTTAAGTCAGTGCCAAGTCACTGTTTAGTTATGGTTTACTCAACAGTTTAGTCACTGTTTAGTCACTGTTTAGTCACTGTTAAGTCACTTTTTAGTCACTGTTTAGTCAATGTTTAGTCACTATCAAGTCACTGCTTAGTCACTGCCAAGTCACTGTTCAGTCACTGTTTACTAAACAGCTCAGTCACTGATTAGTCACTGTTAAGTCACTGTTTAGTCACTGTCAAGTCACATTAACTGTAAAATGATAGAGCTGAGGGGTGGCAACAAATTGTTTATGTGCGTAAAGCTACAAATGAGAATGTAAGTGCGGATATTCACGCTTAGGACAGAGTAAGCGACCGCACATTTCGTAGCTGCTCCAGAGTATTCTCCAGGCGAATCCGTTACTTCTTTTGCCTTGATCTCCATGTAATATTGTACTTGTCTCTCTTTTGCGCCTCTTGCGTTGGCGTCGTGAATGGTCCAGACGTCTGGGTCTGGGTTTGGGACTGGGCAACTTAAGCGTTGCCAGACATTGTGGCTTTCGTCTCTGAGTTCCATTATGGCCATGTGTGTGTGTGTGTGTGATTGTGTGTTCGGTTAGCCGGCGCCAAGGCTGCTTAAGTAGCCGTTGTGCCTTTGTTCGCGTTCTGCACTTGACGCCTGGCGTCTGGCCATGAGCATCAAATTTCGCAGTATATCCGAAACAGGAAGGGATGAACAGAGATTTTGTTAAATCTTCAAATCTCTGTCGTCGCTTTGGCTACTTCAACGCCCAACTTCTCGCTCTGTCTCTCTTTGGTTAATTCCACTAAAGTGATTCATGCCCATTGGCGGTTGGGCCCACTAAAAAACACACACACACACACACACACACATACAAACACTCGAATACACAACAAGAAGGCGGCTCCAAAATAACAGCGATGAGTAGTTTCTTCAAGATCCTTTTGTATGTTAATCGCTGGGCCCCAACAACAAACCGCCTCTGTCTGATTGTCTGTTGAATGTGCGAGTGTTTGTGTGTGTCTGCCTGTGTGTGTGTGTATGTGTGAGTGTTTGTCTCATTCTGTGTGCTCCTCCTTCGTTTTGTATACTTTTCAACTGGCTGCTGGTGCTGCTCCGTCTCCATTCTCACTGCAACAGATACCAATTCTTGGACAGCTCTCAACTTCGGTTTTTTAATGGCATTTAATTACCTTTTGCACGGAGCTCTGCTTATCTGCTTTTTGGGTCGGCTGGACCACCAGAAATTGAGTCCTTTGCCTTTTGGCTATCTGCTGGGTCCATAATTTTTTTTTTTTGGTTTTTTGCCGGCGCTACTTTCACTACCACACAGAATCCATTATCAGCTGCACTTCATTTATCAACTCTCGCCTCATTTATAACAGCTCAAAACCTTTGCCAACTTCCTTGTGACGTCTTGAGAGCTCTTTTGCCGGCCGGGGCGGCTGTCTAGTGACCACATGCCAGGCTTGGCCTCTTGCCTTCAAATGCTGGCTCACAGCAGGATTGTGATCCTTTTTTTTTGCATTGCATTGCATTGCTCTGTTGTCCCTTACACGCAACGGGGGCGTCAGTTAATTGTCCTTGGAAGTAGGCGAGACATCCAGGATATGTCGGCAGGAAGAAATCGAAGGCAAAGAATTTAAAGCAAGGTATATAGAGTGCCGGAAAGCTTGTGGTTGAGACCACAATTTGAAGAAAGTAAGAAAACTAGTTGCACTTGAGAATTAATAAGATTAGAAACTTAAGGGGTTATACGCATTATTTTACAAAAACCAAAAGTATAGCTGCATTTAGTGCTAACATCTAAGTTTATAGCTATTAATATGTAAAAATATTGATCTGGTGTGCTCCTGCAGACGATCTCCTGAAGGTCTTAAAAAAAAGGTGTTTGGCGGTGACCTCGATTACTCTGGTATAGTTCATCCGAAATAAAAACAAATGTGTGAGTGTCGTTAACACTCACAAGACTTTGATGTGAAACATGATGCTAAATTTAAGTGCTCTCTCAATGGTATCTAGATCAGCAATGGCAAGTAGAAAACTAACAGGGAATAGAAACCCCAACAACAAGATCACTTGCTGCTGTGTTCTTTCATTTTATTGTAACTCTTCTCATATTAATTAGAAATAATTTCAAACCCTCTTTCCCCTCTCTTCCACCACTGTTTCCCCACTTTTCCCCTACTGTTCCCACACTGTTTCCATACTGTTCCCACACTATACCCACACTCTTCCCTCACGGTTCCCACACTCTACTCACACTGTTCCCACACATTCTCTTTCCCCTCTTTTCCCACTCTTCCCCCCTCTTTTCCCACTCTTTCTACTTACTTTGCACACCCACTTGTCTGTGTGTGTTTGCCGGGACTGTCAACAAAACGACAACACAAAATATTACATGACGAGACGCATCACGTGACTCTGTAATCAAATTTGACTCCTACTAAAATCTTCCGTACCGAAAGTAAAGATGTTTCACATCAAAAACAAAAAGATTCTTTTAGTGGATAAATAAAACTAGGTATTAATTGAAGAAATAATCGAAATTTCAATTTTTGACAATTTCGTAAAAAAAACAGGTAAAAAAAGTCGGTCAAGCCCGACTATAATTTACTCAGTAGCAGATCAGGCCGCCGCTCGCATTTGCTCACGATTATAATACTGTAATACTTGAAATTGTTACCCGTGCAGTACAAACTTATGGCGCGCAAGTATGGGGCAACTCTTTATTTGATGAAGTAGATGCGTTGCAATGATATTTTATAAAGAAAATACTGAGGTTACCTGCGAATACCCCGAACTATGTGCTGAACCTTGAAACTGGAGTAGAAGAGGCGTTCCACTATACATATAATTTGCACCTTAGATACATTACCAAAACTCTATTGGAATATGAACCCACCCGACTATCGCACATTCTGTCAAATGTAATCAGAAGAGAGAAAATTTATTGGTACGACGACCTAACTATGCACCTTCGAGCTTCGGATATCCAACTACCTGATGTAGTAAATCAAACAGAATGGTGCAATATATGTATTGATCTACTAACTCATATGAAACTTAAGAGGTCAAATCAATTAATTGACAGTGCACGAGCCAGCAAAACTAGGATTTACAAATACCTTGACTATAACAAGGGATCTGAATTTTGCTGTGAAAACTTCCCACAGAAGAAAATATCCTGGATTATAAAGGCTCGCGGTGGCCTTCTATGGTTAAAGGGAAACTCTTTCAATAATACCCGGTCAAGACAATGCAACCTATGTTGTGTTCAATGAGGATGAGACGATGCAACATTTTATTGAAAGATGCCCAGTGCTGCGGAAATTTAGATGCAGATATTTCAAAAAGACATATTTAACTGAGGTAGAGATTGTGGATGTTTTAAATGGGAGTGATGATGAAAATTGGTCAAAACTTGCGAATTACATAGAGCAAGCAATAGTCTATAGAAAAAGCTTAATCGAAGAATTTTCACAGTTTCGCTTTATGTTAATCTTCATATTTTTTGTATTTAAATTAAATTAATTATTCAATATATGTTAAAAACAACGTTTATGTAATATTATATGTTAGATAAGACTGATAATCTTCCGATCTTCCGATCTTCTTTGTGCTGGGAACGATGCGGTATCTTGAGACGATCTTGGCAGCCGTGTGTAGTACCAGCATAGAGAAGAAAAGAAGATGTAGCTGACGGTTTCTACATCAAGCCACTAAAGTTAATTAAAAATGTCTAAAATTTTGTTATATGTACGCACCTTTAAGAAAATAGCGATGAATAAAGACAACTACTACTACTACTAATACTTGAAATTGGTAATTCAGAAGACACCAAGAGAGGGCGGTTGGTTCATTGCTTGGAAACAGGTCATTGCAAACACCGCCGATGATGTTACCCACAAAAAAAGCCTTTTTCAAGGATTCACGCGGTTATCGTTCAATTTTTTTGTTATACGATCATTTCTAACTTTCTCTCTCTCTCGCTCTCTCTTTCTCAAAGATAGCTTTCTCAAAGATAGCTGGCATGTTTTTGCTCATAACTTGAGTATCGTTCATCCAATCTTTATCATTCCTTCAGCAAATCGATAAATAATATTGATTATTAAATATCTCTAAAAGGTAAGAAATATTTATCCTTGAAACTGTGGAAGATATGACGGTTTTTTCAAATTGCGGCGGCGGGAGGGGCATGGCAAAAATTGAAAATAAACTTGATCTGCCTGCAAGTATAAGAAATATATGTCCCATACATGTCAAACTTCTATCTCTTACCATCTCTGAGATCTCTTTGTTCATACGAACAGACAGACGGCCAGACGGATATGTCTATATCGACTCCGCTGTTAATGCTTACAAAAGGCAACAAAATTAGACTTTTTCCAGTATACTGAAGGGTCGGTAGTGATTCTAGATGATTTTCCTGTGCTGAACATGAATCTGTTTTCAGAAATGGTCCATCACGTCGAGATTTTTTAGTAATTTGAGCTTAAAGATACAAAAAATGCCCTTTTTGACTCTTTTTATACGCGTTTAGTGGAGAACCTACACTTCTGTTTTGACTTTTTTCTGATATTATCGGAAAGACCGACTCCTTAACTTTGAAATAAACTATGCCAGGGAATCAAACCGGAACCAGAACCGTATATTAAAAAGAACCGATTAATACTCAGAACCAAAACTGGAACACATATTTTTAATTTTTTGTATACCGGTATTCGAGAAGCTATATTCTTGGAACTGAAAAGACCGAAAAGAACCGAAACATTGTACCGGTAAAGTTACGGTTCTGGGTGCAAAAACAAAACTGCAATTCGACTTATAGTTGTGTTCTCAAAGAGTGCTGTAGTTCCTTATGCAAACCTTTGCTTAAGATTTTCAATCTATCACTCGATTCTTCAGTCTTTCCAACTCTTTGGAAAGAGTCCTATATTATTCCTCTTCATAAAAAAGGTGGAAAATCTGATATTTCCAATTACAGAGGCATAGCTAAGCTCTCCGCTATTCCTAAATTATTTGAAGAGATTATAACCTCCTCCTTGCAGCATTATTGCAAATCGATTTTATCACCTTTCCAGCATGGGTTTATTAAGCGTCGGTCAACTATGACCAATTTGCTTGAATTTACTTCATTGGTTAATGATGGGTTCCTTAAGAAACAGCAAACCGATGTCATTTACACCGACTTTAGTAAGGCTTTTGACTCTGTAAACCATGATCTTTTTCTTTATAAGCTTGATCGGTTAGGATTTCCCGCCTCTTTTCTGCTCTGGACTTCGTCCTATTTAAAAAATAGAACCCAAAAAATTATATTACGTTCAGACACTTCAAGGCCCGTCTCTGTAACTTCTGGTGTACCGCAAGGTAGCCACCTTGATCCCTTGTTTTTTACTCTTTTTATTAATGACCTACCCACAATACTATCTTATTATCGGATACTTATGTATGCCGATGATGTTAAACTTATTGTATCTTTCAATGACCCGACACATTCCATTAGATTGCAAGATGATTTAAACTCCTTGCAGTCTTGGTGCTTGGTTAATCATTTACACCTTAATTGCTCCAAGTGCATGTTTATGACTTTCCATCGTTGCAAACCTTCGCTGGCTATTTATACGATTGGGGTTCATACCCCTGCAACGAATATCTACAGTCGTTGATCTTGGTAATCTTTTTGACCCCAAATTGAGTTTCAATCCTCATATCTCCTCTATTGTTAATAGGGCGAAAGGTGTACTTGGATTCATTAAACGTTGGTCGAAGGAATTTAATGATTCATACACCACAAAGCTCCTGTACACTGCTCTAGTCCGTCCAGTACTTGAATACTGCTCGTCCGTCTGGTGTCCGCAATATAAAAAGCATATCGATCGTATTGAACCAGTACAAAAGCAATTTTTGCTTCGTGGACTAAATTGGGACCCTAACCTTCGTCTGCCATCGTACTCCAGCAGACTCTTGCTTATTAACCTTCCTTCGTTAGCTAATCGTAGAACAATCCTAGGCGTTTCTTTTCTTTATAAGCTAATCATTAGTGATGTAGACCCCACCGAACTCTTAGGTCGCCTTATCTTTTCCGTTCCTTCTAGGTCAACTAGAAACTATTTACCTTTAATCTTGCCCAGATGCACAACTGATTATGCCCAGCATAATCGATTTCGGGTCTTATGTCAAAATTACAATAATCTCAATCACCTGCTCTCAACAGATCTCTCTCTCTTCTCTCTAAAATCTTCTCTCTATAATTGTCTCCGGGGAAATCTCTGACCACTTCCAGCTGTGAATAGGGGCATAGCTTGCCGGACTCACCAGGTCAGAGATTTTCCGGTTATTTAGTTTTAAGTTTTACGTATAAATTTTTTATTTTTAAAGTTTACTTTTAGATATTTTTCTCTCTATCTCAGTTTTATTTTAATTTAATATATTATCTTATTTTTTTTTCCTTTGTTCCTAGATAACTGTAGGTTTAAGTTTTTTCTCTCTCTCTCTTTCAAGTTTTTGTTGCCTGACTACAATTGGCTGTGAATAGGGGCATTCCCCCACCGTGTCGGAGTCGTTTTTAGTTTATTTTGTAATTTTATTAGATTTTCTTTGATAGGCTTCATTAGCTCATAAAAATTTTTGTAACGTATATACATTTTTGTTTACAGCCTTTTTTGTCAACTCTAAATCAATAAAATAAAAATAAAAATAAATAAATACATTTATCTGTTTGAAAAGAATCAGGAAAATACAAATAGTTCAGTATTTTCACAAAACAGTTTGATGATATCAATCATTATTAATTTTCATGGCTGCATACCGATCCGGAACCGAACTCTGTAGAACCGTTCCATCGAATCGAGGACCTGAGCCCGAACCAGAATTCTACTGTTTGAAAAAGCGTTCGGTTCAAAAAATTATTAAAGTCGACTTTTTTAGGATTATATTACGGCTGGAAAAAAATCATTATTTAGTACTGGATCGGTTGGTGCATATCTAATGGAGATCAGTTTTGTAAGTCATATCCAATCCGGGAATATTCCGACTATGAGAAGGGGAAATAAAGTAATTGTCAAGTTGTAACTTTTTACATCCATGTAAGAGTACACTTTGGAAGGAACAGGGACTTTTGGAAGGGAACGTATGATTGATAGCCATATCCTTATTCAATAGCTGTTGATAGATTTGAGAAATTTGCGAAAATCCACCCCCAAGGTAAAAGTTGGGAACTTAATAGTAATAATTGTTTTGAAACTGTTGTAACTTCTCAAAAGGTTCTGGGTAGGGATCTAAAATTTCCAATGCTGGATTCAACTTTATTTGATATCCACTTTTTTTTCGCTTGGATCTCTAGTACATGTATAAATATAAATCTGTATGACCTTCTGATCGGTAACACTGTGACATATTTTTAAACTCAAAAAAGTTGATAGAGTCGAGAACAAAAAATTCTGAAGGGGTGTGATGGTAGTATAAAAACCCTGTCTTGGTTTGGTCTGATCAGCTGCCTACTTTGAATTTTTCAGCTTCAAAGAAGGACTAACGATTCCATATCTCGTAAATTATTGTGAATATTGCTTTCAAATCTTCAACAAAGTTGTTGCTCTTGGCTTGGCCTACAAAACATTTCTTTGTAGCAAATCAAAAAAATTATATCTTCATACTCAAAATTACAAAACTTGCCCCAAAAATGTAAGTTTTGACCACTTTTCTACAGTTTTTCAACTTGATCTTGAAACCCGTTACAAATTTGGACACGTAATACAGCATAAAGTTGTAGCTTAGATCAAAATAAACAATCCGTTAAAAGGAACCAACTTCATTTAGTAACTCTTTCATATAGTTATGGGCCCACAAGCACGTACAACTGTCATAAAAACTCGAAAAAACGAACATTTTCGGTAAAAAAGTAAAAATTATTAAATATTTTTATTAACAGTTTTTAAGTTATGTTTTCTCACTATTTTCTTGATTTAATGCAAAACAATCGAAATTTTTTACTGTGTCAGCCAATTGGTACCAAAAATTGCAATTTTTCGAGCTTTGGTTCCAATTCTACATGCTTAAGGGCCCGTGACTATACGAAGGATCAATCGAATGAAGTTGGTATGTTCCAATCGTTTGTTTATTTAAGTCCAAGCTACGTTTTTGTCCTACATTGCTTAGTCAAATTACTCAAGTTTTCAAGACAAAGTTGAAAAATAGTACAAAATGAGGGGAAAACTTGATGATTTTAAGACATTTTTGCAATTTTGACTATATAGATGTGACTTTTTTGACTTTCTACTTAGAATTGTTTTGTAAGCCAAGCCAAGAGCAACGACTTCCTCTTATACGTCGAAACGAGATTCCAAATAGTTTACGAGATATGGAGTTGCGAGTCCCAGTCAAAAGCTGAAAACTTTAAAGTTCAATAAAAATAAAACGGCAGATAACCAGACCAAAACCCAGCGAATGTTTTTGTACTACCAACATACCCTTTCAGAATTTTTTAGTCTCGACTCTATCAACTTTTTAGTGTTCCACAGTGTAATCAGCCTACAACCAAACCGCTTCACCGAGAGATCTAAACTCAAAATGGAAATGTCAGAAAACGTTTAAATGGGAACAATTTATTTGCATCCAAATAACTTGAAACGCGGTTTCTAAAGACAGTATGTAAAATAATCATACCACTCTCAACTTAATTCTGCAGATTTTCCACAATTTGTTTCTTTTGTTCTCTTAATTTATTTTGTGTGGTTCATATCATCGCACACTTCCAAAATATTACCAACAATTTTACTTAATGTATTAATCTGCCTCTATTTCAATCTGTTGAATTTAGGAGAAATATTTCAATTTCTTCCCTAGGATACGCTTTGGTTGCGCTTAGTTTCGGTTAATCAATTTGACTCCCAAGTAACCTGAACATCTGAACAGTTACACAAACAATGCCCGCAATTGGCACGTGGATATCAATTGAGAGCCTTTCACTGCCGCCTGGCCTTCAGTTTGATGGAAAGGTGACAGTGACAGTCACAGTCACTTCAGAAATAAAAGCAGACGGACAGAGACTCCGTCTCCCGATTCCTAAGGCCAATTGACAATGTGCAGCGGCGTTCAACTCGAATCAGTTGGAATTGTGGCTCGACTTGTCTGCCTGTTGTTGTTGTTGCTGTTGCTGGATGTTTGGTTTGTCTTTTGTTCAATTAAAACGTTATTATTGTATATTCTGTGTTTGTGTTGTTGTGTGTGTTGCGTTTTGTGATGAATGACTGCAACTGGGGACTCCAGGTCTAAGTTGCATTTTGTGAAAGCTGATCCTGGGCTCAGCGACAAACGTTTTGTAAGAAGCGGGAACGGGTCTTGTGGTAATTTGATGCCGATGCCGTCGTCGTCTCTCGATTGTCCCCCCAGCTTGTTCTTTTGTTGTCGTCGGAATCGTTTTGTTTGTTTATAGAGTGGGTAACAATGCCTTCACTGACCATTATTAGCCCAGGATACAATGCCTGTGTAATGCTTGATTTATGCATTTTTGATGGGTAACTCAATATCAAACTCGAAAAAAAAGGGAAAATATCTACCAAATTGTGTAGCATTTTTTTATTAGCGCCATTTGGTTATTTGTTGTGGAATATGTAGGTGGATCATTACCAATTGGTAGGCACTGAGAAAAATTTTGTAGGTTGAAGGTAAGTTCGTAACATTTAAGTGAGTGAGCTTAGGGTTATGCAGTGTGACCAGGTTTTATTGGTAAGTTTTATAACAAAATTGCAAATTTTTTACCACAATTTACACAGAACTTTGTGTGCATTTTTTACATTTCTTTTACCAGGAAATCGAAATGCGACCATATTGGTTCGACCAAGGTCGACTGAGAATATCGAAGCTGCGCGGTGCGCTACCTTGAAATTACTGTATTTGCAAATAACTCCAAAGAATACACTGGAATGATGAAAGTGGAAGTCAGATTCCAATTTTTCCATGTGTATGAATTTCATTGGAGTGCAGTTTTCCCATCATCCCATCTCTATCGGCGCAACCACATGGCTTCCACTTCTACTTCACTTTATGGAAACAGTTTGAATTCGAATTAACACAGCGGGCAGGCCCCCCCGCATCAGCATTAAAAGTCAATTGCAATAAAGTTTTATTTTTCAATTTCTTCTTCTTTTTCTGTTTTTTTTTTTTTTTGGTTACGTATTTACCTCCCCTTTTCGTATGTGTGAAAATATCAAAGCTGGATGCAGCTTGTAGCCCTCAAGTGGGCCACAAATCAAATTGTACCGATGAAGTCCGAGCGCCATCGATAAAACTTAATGGCCGCCATAACTGTTAAATCGAATGAAGTCGAAAATTGCAGCATGCATTCAAATTTATTACTAATTGGGTGTGAATTGCAACCTAAAGGTGGTGGCAAGTGCAGCATGCAACATAATCGAAATGGGTGCTAATTGAAATGGCCTTTGATCTACCATCTCTATTTATTTACAGCACACACATACAGAAGTACAAGGATTGTGCATAAAACAAACAATCGTTCAGTACTTCTTGTAATCGCCCTGGCAATCGTTTCGTTTCTGCAGCCAATCCGTTCACTGCACATCAAAATCATCATTAACACCGTAAACGGAACTCGACAAAATTGCCCTAAGTGTCAAGTGGTGGGGAAACATCAAATTTTATGATTTCATAAATATTTAACCAGAGTTTGAAGTTCGACAAAGTTCATTTGTTTGGCAATTTGTTTATACAAACTTTCCAAATCGAAACCCAAAACACATTAATTTACATTGTCTTCGCAGCACGTTGTTCCTGCTGTTGTAAACATAGTTGTTGTTGCTGTTGTACGTACAAACATACTCCAAGTTGTTGCCTGTTACCACATAAACTAAACGTAATGGCGCAATAATCGCCACTTACCCAAATGTTGCTTAATATTTATTGTTGAATTTTTATGTATCGATTTTAGTTTTGCCACCATTTCGATTTTAAGTAGTTTATTAATTTAATTGTACACTTGAGTATGATCAAAGTATTTTACGTTTATGTTGAAATTTTGTACTGGTTTTTTTCTGGGCAAAAAAATGGGTTCAGAACAACATAATTGTCAAGGTAAATGATGCCCTGTGAAGTGTTGTTTGATATAAGTAAAACCTTTTACCCAGGTTCAAAAAGATTGGATTTTCTAAATAAGAAACGACACACCTACTCGCCTACCCACTGTCTGGACAATTTTCAGTGGTTTTAATTTTTACTTGAATCTACTTGGATTGTAGAACTGTAGATTCTATTTTGGGAATGTGCTTAAATATAGTACATTCACTGGTCACACCATTTGGCGACCAACTGCTCGACTGCGTTCGGCTGTGTTAGAGTAAGTAACATCAATTACCTGTAAAGAAATAGAAGAGAATACAAGGTTAGTATAATATAAGTCAAGGAAAATCTTTCATAAATTATAGCAACATTCTGGAATCAAATCACATTTAACTTGTTTGATTCTAGTTTTTGAGAGTTAGGAGATTTTCTGAACTAAAAACCGAACGTGCCGGCAATGTTTTAGAGCCAGAGATGCAAACGAACTGAAACAAACCGTTCTGAAATTTAGTTTCTAGAAAACATTTGAATAGCTGCAAACCCGTCCTAAGCCAAACCCCGTAGAACCAGTTCGGCTCGAGTTTTTTGGGTAAACCGGAACTTCTAAGTTTGTAACCTCTCAAACCTAAACCCGAACCGGACCTCCTATATATGATAAGAGGATCGGGTCAACACAATCACTTCAAGCTTCCTCAATATTATGACTGGCAAAAAAATTTATTATGCTTATCAGAAATCATATTAAAAATCGGTATATTTTTATACTCTGTACCGAAGGTACATAGAATATGTTAAGTTTGTGCAAAAGTATGTAACAGGGAGAAGGAATCATTTCCGACCCTATAAAGTATATATATTCTTGATCAGCATCAACAGCCGAGTCGATATAGCCATGTCCGTATGTCCGTCTGTCCGTCTGTCTGTCTGTCTGTCTGTCCGTCCGTCCGTATGAACGAAGAGATCTCAGAGATGGTAAGAGATAGAGGTTTGACATGTATGGGGCATATATTTCTTATACTTGCAGGCAAATCAAGTTTATTTTCAATTTTTGCCACGCCCCCTCGCGCAGTTTTATCTCCTACAGTTTTGATGATAGATGGTTCGTACTTTCTAGAGATGTCTAGTACTCAAAATTATTTCTCGATTTGCTGAAGGAATGATAAAGATCGGATGAACCATAATCAAGTTATGAGCAAAAAACGGTCAGTTAACACCACCACCCACCCCACCCATAACCTAAGCATTGCGTTCAGCAGAAGCAATCTTAGTGTGAGAGAGTGAGAGAGAGAGAGAGATAAGAAGACTTAGAGAGCGCACTGCGTTGTGTGTTAACTGGCCGTTTCATTCGTGACCAAATGCGAGCTGCGACATTAAGGGTGCAGAGCATGTTATAGTCGGGCTTGACCGACTTTCTTTCTTGTTGTTATTGTTATTGTGTATTTTCGAGAAGGAAGTGAAGTAGAAAAAAATAGAGAAAAGCTAACTTCGGCTCGACCGAAGTTTATATACCCTTGCAGCTTGTATAATTTATATAATTTTTAAATGATTTTCGTCTAATATTCTGAGCTGAGTTATTTTCCATACTCAACAACAGACGGCGTCACTACTTTGACCATTGTAGCAGTCCTGGCCACCTCTAGTTACACTATTCATCGAACAGCATCCCTAACGCAGTGGCAGAACGACAACCCACGCATATTGTCCACCGACCTCCTGTCTGTGGCCCCGGTCCTGCAACCGTCCACCTCCTGCTATTTAAGTCCACAAACGCAACATTGGTCAATCATTCACCAATTCCGCCGATTCTCTTTGCACTCAGCCGAATCTACATGTAACCGATCTCACGTTGGTCAAGCATCCGACCAATTTTTCAGATCTTATATTGTAAGCAGCCAGCCAGACGATCGTTCATACTTATGGAAGTACGTCGCGCAGCTGAATTTGGATCATCATCGCATCTTTCATCATCGCCAATGTTCATGCAAACGGATCCGCATACCTGATCGACCACAAGCAACATGCTTCAACTCGAGACGCCCTTTGTTTGGCAATTGATGCCAGCCTGAGTCTACCTACTAGTTCTCGATCACAACACAAAGTCCACAACGAGTGGCAAACGAAGTCCACAACGAGCAAGCGAAAGTCCTCAACGAGAGACACTTCAGCTAAACCATTTGCTTGACAGTTTTTTATACGATAGCAATACGATATATTCATCCGATTTTGACCAAATTCCCCAAAATTGTGTGGAAACCGATAGTATTCATATGTGGAAAGTATAAAGGCACTACCATTGAAAACAAAAAAGTTTTTCTCACTAGAACTACTTTTTCGACCGATTCCTATGGCAGCTGTATGCTATAGTTATCCGATTTGAATCAAACTTTGCAGAATTGTGTGTAAGCATATAATATTGACCAGTAACAAGTTTGGGAGCGATAGTATTAAAAACAAAAAAGTTTTTCCTACTAAGACTTTTTTTCAGATCTATCTTTTGTATGGCAGCTATACCACTGTGCCACAAAATTCAACTTTTTTTAATCCAGGCATTTTGCCTTTTCCATTTTCCATTCCATTGCCATTTCCATTTTTTAAGTTAGACCTCTTTGGGCGGGGTACTAACGACTTCTCCATTGGAGGCAGGAATTTAGTATAACAATTGTGGTGACTCCCTTCATCTATGGTGAATTTTCCAAAATTTTAGCTCTCACCTTTTTTTAACCAGCAACAGATGTTGTAGCTGTGTGTTGCTAGTATAAATGTGCCCATTAAACGCGAACTTGACGTGACCAAGAAAAACTGGGTATGAGGTGTGGCTCCCTGATGCCTCCAGTTACATAATTTATTGGTCCCGTTCCCAGGCAATTTTGAGTGTTCCACTGTGTTATTAATCAGTAACAGTAAATTGTAATCATTTAGACTTAAGGTTACTAAATGAATAAAGAAATATTTTTATCATATCCAAAATCGGCATATTGCGATTTCGAGAACGAAATCAATTGGCTATTAGAGCCCTGCATGAGTATATTTTAAGATCAGTTCGATCTGAGTCAACGATTCATCTATTCAATTGCTTTTGACAGTAGAGATAACTCGTACGATTCGTTTAATAGTCTATTTCCACCAAAGAAATGAAAATATTATCATATCGATTAAAATATAAATTAGTCAAAATAAGTTGTGTATTTAGCTTTCTGCTGATAGTTTAGGGCGATGGCAATGCGTTCACCCCGAGAAATTTTTTTTTTTTGCTAAATGTTCCAAAATGTCCACGTGAGTTTGAAAGTGCCGCCTGTTATTTAAAACAAACAAAGCAGCTGTTTATGTCAACGTGGTGATTTGTCAATGGAAACGCCAAAATTTTAAGAATTGATGCCAGTAGAAATGGGCTATAAAAGAGTTCAGTTCAAACAACTCATGTTAGCAAAGCAACTAGAACAAACAAGCTCAACTAAATGATTAAATATCTCATAGGGTTCGACGTCAGTTCTTGCTTAGCTGTAAATTGAAAGCATTTCAAAGAAAAGTGTATGATAATCCTCAAGGTGCCAAGCTTGAACCAAATTTAAGGGCGATATCAATTTAACCTTATCCAACAACCTTATCAGGAAATGTTCGCCATTTACATACACACATGATCATATTAATAGGTACACACATCAACTCTGACTTTAAGGTAACAGAAAACAGTTTTATTCATTGTTTCAAACTTAAAATTTGTTCTCATTGGTTCTTAAACTATTTGTTTTTAATAAAATAAACTTAATTGTAACATAGAAATATAATATAACATAAGAGATATCATTTTGTGTTTCAGATACGTTTTCAGTGTGATCACAATAATAGGTACAACACTTCATATGTTGGTAAGAAAAAAAATTTTAATTTCCATTTTGTGTTCTTTTTTTAGGTAAATTAGTATTTCCTAACTTAGTATCCAGTGTATCCACCTCTATTTTTGGCCACTACTGCTATTCTTTTTGGCATACTTTTAATAAGAGCCTGGCAGGTCTCTACTGGTGTCTCATACCACAGTTTTTGGACACCTTCCCATAATTTTTGTTTATTTGAAAATGAATGCTTTGCCAATTTCTTTTTTAAGTCTCCCCACAAGTTTTCAATGGGGTTAAGGTCGGGGGATTGGCTTGGCCACTTCAGAACGTCAACTTTTTGGTCCTCGAAAAATTTAGATAACAGCCTTGATGTGTGTTTAGGATCATTATCTTGCTGAAATACCCAACGTAATGGCATATTTTCCTCAGCATACGGTACCATAACTGTTTCCAATATGGATTTGTACTCTTCAGCATTCATTTTGTTCGTAGTCTGATAAATTGGACCTACGCCGTAGCAGGAGAAGCAACGCCATACCATTATAATGCCACCTTCATGTTTGACTGTTTTTTTTGTAAACCGTGGATGGAATTCTAGAATTCCTTTCCATTAGGGCGTCGAACATTCCTTTCACAGTCATTCCCAAACAAATTAATCTTGGTTTCATCGCTCCATAATATGTTTCTCCATTTTTTCTCCGCGGTGCATCCTACCCAGTCTTTGTGGTCCCTTGTGGCATCTTGTAGTCGTCTTTGGATAGTTGGTGCACTAACTGAATTCCCAATTTCGGCTGCAATAGCCTTCGATGATTTAAATGGGTCCTTTTTGTTCAAAGTTACTATGTGTAGTGGTCAAGGGTTTCTGTTGTTTTTTGTGGCCTTCCACGGGTTTCCTGTCTTGGTTTTCTTTCTAATGCATTTTTACCAAAATTATGAGACCTGTTCATTAATTTGGCGATGGCTCGTAAAGATTTGCCTTCTTTTCTCAGACTAAAAACCAATCAAGCTTCTTCTTTAGTACAATGAGAATTTCGACCCATCTAAAAAAAATAATTATTTAATTCTCTGTATTGACAGGAGCTATACTTAATTTACCTTTAGTAACCAAAAGATCACTGATTACAAAATTATTCACTTGATACTTGTGAGAAACGGAGACTGTACCTATTAATATGATCAGGCGAAATGTGTGGTGGACTCGCAATTTATAGAAAAGCTTTGATATACGGGGCAGCCCCTCTTTCAACTCTTTGTCACAGTGTGGCCAGACATTGACAACAACAAAAAACCAAAAATTAAAAAGTTGTCAACACTAAAAGTACGAAAAAACCATATATAATTAAAAAATTCCGGTGTGTACCTATTAATATGATCAGGTGTGTAACCTAGGCAAAAAAATGGATTGAAAGTATCCCTCTATGGCATAACCCTAATTGTGGTGATGAGTATCGAAGAAACAGGAGGTCAAATCGACTGCTTTGCTAAAGCAATTTGAATTTCAATTGAAATAACATTGCTTATAAAAGTGACATTTTGTAGATCAAATCATTATTGATTGGAGCCCGTGAGTCGTTGAGCTGTTTTATTTTGTACGAATCAAATACAAATGTAGATCATAATTTAAAGGCAGGTGTAGAGCTACTTGAATCGGAAACATTTCCTGAGCTGATTTACTTGAACGGTTTTTTTTGAATGGCGATTCGAAGGGCACTTCTAGTAGACTCGTGCATCGTACATCAAAGACCAGGCACTTTTGAAAGCCTTTGTAGAAGACGCATGAATAATAACCATAAATGAATGACGTTTTGAAGGGCTTGGTATGCTGGATGTGTCCTCATGAACAAAAAATGGGTTAAAATACTGACCAAAAATGAAGTCAAAAATCTGTGAACTATCTAAAAATCTATGAACGAAGACTCGAACCAGAACCTGGGGTTCGATAAGTAAAGAAACCTGTAAGCGAACCGAACTTAAGAGATTACAAGCTGCTCGAACAGCTGGACCGAACCTTCAGCAGAATTGTGCACTCCAGAACCGGATTTCGGAGAACCGGTTTGGTGGTGGTTTTTGGACTTAGCGAACCAGCGGCCAGAAACTAACCATCTAAATTGTTAACCACCCGAACCTGGACCCGAATCGGATACTCTCTGCTGAGAAAAAGGGTTCGGTTCAAAGAATTACTTAAGTAAGTATAATCAGAGTTTATAAAGCTATTACAATATATGGACGGGATAAAAATAATTTTATAGTGCAAAAGTGTCTCAACGATCTAAGAGTGCTTGAACCAAGCCTCGAAACTAAACCTTAGCTTCGATAAGTAGAGCAACCGATCAGAGAACCGAGCCTTAGACTTTCCGGACTGAACATGCGTCAGAATTTCACAGATTTGCAGCCTGGAAATGATTCCAAGCCCATTGAGTCAGAACGAGAAAGCTCTTTTCTCGCTCGAATCATAATAGATTCTCATAAATCGAGTCATCATCGAACAAAACAAAAAAAATCTTCCAAAAGAACAAAAAGATGGCAATATTATGATCTTTAACTCTCACAAGTTGTTGTCGTTTGTGCTACACGTGTACGAGTTTTGCTCTGACAACACGCAGCAGATCTTTGATTTCGGCAACAAGAGCTCGTCGCGAATAGTGGCCAAAGCTCGCACGAGCTCGCAAATTCAATGATCCACCAATACACGAATGTACTTGCACTTTTCTTTTGTGAATGCTGTTTACTTGTATCACATTTGATGATGCTCGTGACAGCTCGCTGCAGTTCTCTGATAAAGATTTCACCGAATCATATAATCCGGATTGATCTCAACAAATCATTTGTCAAACAACCTTAGCTACCATATAAAGATGGAGGAATCTCAGCTACTGTCGGATTTTTAGAAAAACATTTATGCTTCTACTGCTTATATGCTTCTTTCTATACATGAGTACTTTCGGTAAAGTTTTGGAGGATATATTAAAATATTTTTATAAAATTTCGAAATTAGCTGCGAACAGACAAATCGCAAAATTCACGAATTTTTCTGACTAACGTGTGAGCCACTGAACTGAAGCGAAATTATGGTTTGATAGGCTTCAAACTCAATTTCATTAACCAAATCGGTGCCTTAAATCTGATGTGAACGAAATTTGAGTATCAATTAAATTGTTATATGTATTTTGTTGTTGGCTGGACTGTCTTAGCTTTACATTTTGATAAGTTGGTAATAAATATCAACTTTATTTTAATAAAGCACGGCGGCATAGGCACATAGCAAATGACAATTATTCGTTTTTCAGCACTTCTTGCGCTTTTTGTTGTTTGACAAATGCTTTTTTTCATCACTTTACTTCTCATCCTGTTCCAGTTTTCAGCTCCTATGCGTTTCACACTTTATTAAAACAATGTAGCCCGCTGGGATAAACCCCATAAAGTTATGTTACATATCCCACACGCATGCTGATGCTGCCACACATATGCTATAGCTCTACCAACTTTACTGCCAAATCAAAAACCATGCATATTACACATAAATCCACATAAAGTTGCAACACCTTAGCCATTTACGCATTTTCCTGTTGCAGTCCAATTCCCACAAATCCAAACAAATCCCAAGCACATTTTTGCCCAGACGATAAAATTGTTTGAGAGAATCTGTCACCTTGCCGCCATAAATTTTGCCACACACAAAAACCACAAAGTAAGTTTCCCATCAGGAAAGTTTTTGGGAAGGGGGCGGCGGGGGCATTCAAGTTTACTTGCTTGTGAATTGTAAACAAAATTATTGCAACGATTGCCAAATTAAGTGCAACCGCAAAATGAAATTCAATTTTCGCAAAATGCAATTTTGTTTGTTTGTTTAATCGGGGGAGCTGTTTTTGTTTTTGTTGTTGTTGTTATTGTATCTCAAAAGATTGAGATACAACGTGGCCCAAAGAGTAGTATCGATGTTGTCTATTTTTAGCGCTGTTACATTGTTTATTTATAAGCTTTATGTTTGACATTGAAAATAATTTATAAACTTTGTCTGCACAGATTCATTCATAGGTATTTCGACTCCGATCCCGATTCCGATTACGATTCCGATTCCGATTCCGCGTCCTCATTATGAATGCAATTGCCTTGAGCGCACAGATGTTTTGCTTTAGCAGCATTTAACTGCAGGACCAAAAATGGTTAAAGTCATTCATGTCAAGCCAGGGCAAAAGAAGCCGCAATTGATCAGTATGCAACATGGGCCAGCCAGCATGTTGAGCAGCCGCAATGTTGCGGCAACAATTCTAGAGGCAATTGCAGCAAAATGTTGCCAGCTGGCATCTTGTAAATGCAACGCATGACAATGAACGAACTGCTGCGCCTGCCAGCCCGTTTTGGGTTGGACTTGGTCTGTTGCTTGGTGAATGGATGGGATGGCACTTGGATTGTCCACAGTGCGTATGAATGAAGGTAGAGACAGACGCTCGTCATCAGAGCGGCAAATTGGAGATGCCAGCGTGATTGAAAATTATTGGCAAAATAGTTTTAAAATTATTACAAAAAGATTTTTGGAATACAATAAAAATATGTGTTAATAATGCTGTCCAATAAAGGTGTGTTTTAAGTTCTAGTACAAATTGTATTAGAAACACTTTAGAACAGCTTTGAAAGCCAAATGCTTTTGGTTAGCTGCCTTATTACACATAATTATGACATGTGAATGCCACCCTTAACTAAAAACATATATTGAAATCTGGAATTGTATAACTTAGTTCTGAAAGGTAAGGTTAAAACAACATTTTGTCAGAAATTTCTACTCCATTCCATTTCATCTAGACTCCGAACATTAAAAAGATTTAACTATTTTAAAAACCCCAATTGAATCTTACTTTCTATCTTGCATACTACAAAAGACACTACATTTAGTAGATACCGCAACTTTAAAAACATTGCATGTAGCTTCTTGTTACGGGCGAAGGGAAATCAGAGAAAAAATCTAAAGATCTACTCAGCTCATAAACTGTCGGTCCCAGGTTCGACGCCTCGCTAGAGTATCGCAGTGTGCTAATATATGTTCAGAGAATTCCCCCTTCTTTTCAAAATATCGCATTGTAGCCCATGTAGAACCCTGTCAAGATCCTAAAGCCATTCTTTCTTTGTTGGACTAACTTTTGGAAGCTTTTGAGGTTGTTTCACAATTAATGCTTTTGCTTGTCTCATCCCCCTGGCGTTTACCCAGGAGATTGTTCTAAGCGTATTCTCTTCCTTTCTAAGAAAGGTCACTCTTATGGTGTGTTGACCTCTGCCGTAGTAGGGTTCTGGACCCAACCTTGCTTGCCACTTTGTCGGCCATTTTGTTTGCGGGGATATTGTTGTGTTCCGGTATCCAGCGAAGGCACAGATTATTCCTGCTACCTGGTTGCTCCAGTTTGTTCTTTGTTTCTAAGACTAGCTTAGAGGTGAACTAATTGCGCATTGAGATATATATTCTTGATCAGCATTACTCAGCCGAGTCAATATATCCATGTCCGTCTGTATGAACGCACAGATTTCAGAGATGGTAAAAATATGTGAGACATTTACTTCTTATACTTGCAGACAGATCAAATTTATATTCATTTTTGCCACGCCCCCTTCCACAGTTTCGTAGATAGATGTTTCTTACCTTCTAGAGATATTTAGTAATCAATATTAGTTATCGATTTGCAGAAAAAATGAGACAGATCGGTTGAACGATACTCAAGTTATGAGCAAAAAAGGCCGCTTAACAACACCCCGCCCACACAGAGAAAACAAAATGGGCTGCACGGCGCGTGTAGAAACGTCAAAGCTAAACGAAACATATGGCGCCCTGCCAAATTGCACACGCAAAATGTATAATGCAGAAAAGCTCCACGTAACGTGTTGAAATTAAAAATCTAAACGCCGCGTGTTGAAAAGCTAAATGCAGCGTGGGCAAAAAACATTAGAAAATCAGCTTATTTCCAAATAGCTTCTACATTTTTCATGCAGCAATCTGAATACCACACGAATGTTTAGGTTTTCTACAAGCGGCGTTTGGATATTGAAATCCTACATGTATGCGTGTGTAAATTCTAAACGAAAAATGTAACTCTAAATCAGTACGGAATTCTTACAGTTTTCGTTTAGAAAACTGATCTCCACACGCGACGTGTAGGTTTTCTACACAAACGTTTAGAATTACAAATGCTGAATGCTACATGTTGGAAATCTACACGAATCGTGTGCAAATTTCAGTTCCGTATATAAATGAGCAGAGCACTGAAGAATTACAAGCAAGCAAAATTTGGAGTATGTTTTCAATACAAGTTGTGAGGAATGGTTATTCCTCACAGACAGAAGGGCAAGGAGCGAAAGGGGAAATGTAGATTTCGAAAGGGAAAGGGCGGCGAATTCGCTACATAAAGGGGAAACAAGGCGGATTCAGGGGAAAGGGGAAATGAATGGGAGTCCATGGGAATAGCAGCACGACAGACGGCGGATGCGCAGCAAGTAAACGGAAGGATCCGTTAAGTTTGGAGCAGAGGCTAGTTGTCGCAGTCGCTCCAATTGGCTGAGGGGGCGATATCGCTGGCAATTCAAAAGAGCGCTGTTGCTAGGCAGAGGAAAGTGCCGTATCGAAGATCTGGGAGTCTCGCATAATCTAGAAGAAGACAAGGAGACACCGGGAGACAGCCCGAGAGGGCTATATACGGGGTCGCTGACGGAATAGAAGGAAGTCAATGTGAATCGGCATCTAAGCGAGTGAGGAACGAATCGTAAAAGTACAAGTGAGGCGAAACGGAGTATACCAGAATACTACAGACGGGAAATCGAGTGCGGAATCCTTGAAGAGGATACGGAACAGTCCTCGTGGAAGGACTTGAACCTGATACAGGAAATCCTGGCGGAAGGATATCGCCTATCATCGAGAAAGATAGCTGTGCGCACGTAGAGCCTGTGTGTCGAACGCAGATTCGACGTGATAGGCGGTCATACTAGCCAGCGCATCCTTTGAGTCCTTGTAGGACGATAGTAGGGCAGTACGGGGGAGTTGTGCGGAATAGACGAACCTGCGTGTCAAGCGCACGGCGTGTCTTTGGCCAACGAAACCCTGCGAACACGGCGGTGAGCCGGATAGGAGGCGTACCTTGCGATTTGGCAAGGATGCCTCAGATAGGTTTATGCGACTGTACCATATTTATAAGTGAAACATCAAAATGAACAATAAAGTGAATCACGTCGCTGGTGAATAATAGAATAAAGAATTCCCTGTGTTGTTATTGCAAGTCCAATATAAATTTGTTGGAACGATCCTCGACTACCCTGAGCATAGCCTGCATTGGTTTTCGGGTCAAAAAGGACTCGTTACAAAGTACATTTTACTCAATAAAAGTAACACTTTAGATGCCTTGCCTCAGAGGCGCTGCGTAGCTCAGCCGTCTTATTCACTTGTTCCACTGGCACATTCTAGAGGTCATCCGCTGGATGATCTAAATGACCTCATTCTTTCGGTGTATTTCCTCATAAGAGATGAATGTCCATTCGGTAGATAATACGCGATGGATGATCAAGTCACTGCTCAGTCAATGGCGTTGCCATAGTCGGAGAGGGATTTAGCTCAGTGGGTGGGAGTTTAGCACAGTATGGACTCCCTTTATTGAAAACCGACTACGCCCATGAGTTTTACATGGCCAAGGCAAGCGGCAATTGTTCCATTCTTTGTTTTAGAATGTTAAAATGCAGTAATATTTCTTATTTATGAATCCCGCAAACTATCTTTAACGTGGTGCGACTACCAGGAGGGCATGCTGCTTGATATGTGGATGGCGAACTTTGATTTACAATTGCAGACATAGCAATTCAATCAGCTGTTCTTTGTTGACGTTAGTGTGGCTGTAAACAACATTCGTCAGTGGAACATGGAAAATCCACTGTGATTGAATATTCGCCAGTGGAACAAGGGTATAAGGCGTCGTTCCAACCGTGTTCAAATCACCCCAGAATAAGTAAAAAAAGAAATATAAATTTGTTTAATGTGATATTTTTCAGATGAAATGAGAAAGCTAAACGCGGCATGCAGAAAAGCCACACGCGCCACGTGTTGAAATGAGAAAACTAAACGCAGCGTGCAGAAAAGCTACACAAACGCTAAGGGTTGAAAATCCCAGTCAAAACGTGTAGAAATCCTACATTTTCGTGTAGATTTTGCACATTTCGTTTCTCTGTGCACCCACCACCACAGCATTCCATTCAACAAAGACAATCTTAGCGGGGGAGAGACAGAGAAATTTAAAAATGAGCGTTTAACAAAAATATTGCACCATAACCGCGTGAATCCTTGGATAAGACTTTTTATACCCTTGAGGGAGTATATTAAAATTATACAGATGTTTGTAACGCATAGAAGGAAGCATCTCCGGCCACATAAAGTATATATATTCTTGATGAGCATGACGAGCTGAGTTGATATAGTCTAGCCCATAGCCAATTTCTATGCTATTTCCTCTCTTCTTCTTTATTGGCCCGATGTAGCATCACAACCGCTAGATGGTCTTGGCCTCTGCAAAAAATGCCCTCCACTCGCTTCTGCATTGTGCGAGCTGGCACCAGTTGTTCACACCAAGGTTGGAAATGTCTTTCCGCACTTGATCATCCCATCTTAGTGGTGGGCGACCCCTCCTTCCTTGTCCTCCAAAGTCAGCTCCCTTCGCTTTGTACGTCTTTTTTACTAGAGCTTCTTCATCCATACGGATTACGTGTCCTAACCAGCGCAGCCGCTGTTGCTTTATGAGCTTGACTAGACTGATGTCCTTATAGAGCGCATACAGTTCGTGATTCATTCGAATGCGGTATCCATCGCCAACTTTTAAAGGTCCATAGATCCTCCGAAGGACTTTTCGCTCGAACACGCCAATCGCCTCCTCATCCGCTGCTGTCATTGTCCAGGACTGGGATGATGAGCGACTTGTATAGCGCTATTTTTGTTCTTCGAGAAAAGGCTCTGCTCTTGAACTCCCTACTGAGCCCGTAGTAGCATCGGTTTCCAAGAGTAATTCTTCTTCGGATCTCCAAGCTGATGTTGTTGTCGCCGGTAATCATCGTCCATAGGTAGACAAAATCCTCTACAACCTCAAAGTTGTACTCCCCCATAGTAACAAATTGTCCAAGACGCGTAGACTTCTTGTCCGTGGATACTAGGTACTTCGTCTTGTCCTCGTTTACCGCTAAGCCCATCAGTTTAGACTGCTTCTCAATCTCTGAAATGCTATTTCCTACGACAGTTTTAAAGCTATTTTAACCAAACTTTCCACGAAGTCCTTTGGTACAAAAACGCTGCACATTTGTCGGAACCGGCCAGATTGGATGACTATAGCATATAGCTGCCATAGGAACTATCGGTCGATAAAGTAGTTTTAGTTAGAAAACCTTTTTTGTCTTCAACGCGAACGTGCATAAACCTCGTATTTATAAGTTTTCTAAGCTTTTACCTAATTCCACTAAGTATGATGAAAATCGGTCAACTATATAGTATAGCTGCCATACAAAATATATTTCTGATAAAAAGTTTTAGTACAAAAAACTTATTTGTTTTCAATACTATCGCTCCCAAACTTGTTACTTTTCAATATTATATAATACCACACAATTCTGCCAAGTTTGATCCAAATCGGTTGACTATAGCATATAGCTGCCATAGGAACTAGGTCCAAAAAGTAGTTATAGTTAGAAAAACTTTTTTGTCTTCAACGCAAACGTCTCCAAGCCTCGTATTTCTTAGTTTTCTATGCTTTCACATAATTCCATCAAGTTTTATGAAAATCGGACAACTATATAGTATAGCTGCCATACAAAAGATATGATTGAAAAAAAGTCTTAGTAAGAAAAACTTTGTTTTCAATGCTATTGCTCTCAAACTTGTTACTGATCAATAATGTATGCTACCACACAGTTTTGCCAAGATTGATTCAAATCGGATGACTATAGCATATAGCTGCCATAGGAACGATCGGTCGAAAATGTAGTTTTAGTGAGAAAAATTTTTTTGCTTTCAATGGTAGCTTAAAGACGGCTTTCCAGTTATGAATATTATCCTTTTCCACACAATTTTGGGATGTTTGGTCAAAATCGGATGAATATATCGTATAGTTGCATTATAACAAACAGGCAAGCAAATGGTCAAAGTAGTGTCTCGGTTTGTGAAATAACTTAGCTAAGAATGTTCGACGAAAATCGTTTATAATCTTAATTTATATAAATTATTCAAGGTTCAAGGGTATAAAAACTTCGGTAATTTTCATTTCCTTCTGACTTAGTTGTTTACTACTGCCTCATTTCTTATTAGCTGAAAGCTTCATTTCTTTTTAGTTTCTTTTTGTATTCTTACTGTATTCAGTTTTTTTTTTCTCCCTTCTTTTGATCTTTTTCTTCTATTCGCTTGTTTTTGTATTTTATTTCCGTTTTCGTTTTACTTGGCCTTCCCTCTTCTTCCCCGAAAAATTGAGCTTGCGTTGGAAAGCATGATTTTCTGTTTCCGCCGATTGACACTGGCACTAGTTCGGCTCGCGTCTGTGTGAAAAACGAGAGTGAAATCGGCCACTGGCTGGCCTGCGCTTTCTAACCTCAGTAGATCGACACATGATTTCCCTTTACTTACCTATTTCATTCAGTCCTTCCTGCTTTTCATTCTACTATCGTCGTTTCTTGTTTACTATTCTTGTCTCTTAGCCTGCAAGCGTCAAAAAATCTGCAGGAAGTTCTGTCCGGGGTTCGAGCCCATCATGCCGTCCAATGTTCTGTTCACAAAACGGTTCCTTAACTTGTTCAATCTAAGGTTTTAGTTCGAAGCTTGCTCAAAGCATGTTAGGTAAATAAAAAAAATTATAAATTAATCGGTGACTTAATTGAATAAATTGTTAGAAATGTTCGGCTTTATTTTTGTTAAGTAGGTCGCTTCTAGTTTACCGAGATATTCGATAATCGTTAGATCAAGTTCATAAGAGTTACCCTTCACAATGACCTCCTCCATAGCTCCACCTCTTTGAAAACAGTAGGCAGCCTCTACCTTTTCTGCACTAATACGCGACATTAATACTGAAATTTGTCAACTGCTTGAGTGAAATCATAAGTTTTGAAAGATTCAGTCATGCTTGAGTCTTGTTTTAAAGAAATTTTATAAAAGTTAACTAAGCAAAAGTGCTTGCATCGTTTTTTTCATTCAAATTATGTTCATAAAGTAATTGATGGCTGAGATTTTAATAGATGCTTTTACTGAGCGACAAGACAATCCATAAACTGACGGATATTGAAATGGAAATATAAAACAGAAAGGCGAAAGATTATTATTTTAATTTCTGAATTATTGGGTGGCTAACGATCCTGCATGGGTTTGGTCCGATTAATCAATGCAACTCACGCACACATCTCGCATCTCCCAACTTCTAATTTCGCATGCAGCCGCGGACTTGGAGTCGCCTCTGACTCGATTGTCAGATCGCGTGCATTGCACATATATGGCATTGGGGCGCGCATGGCGCACGTTTTAATTAGGATAATGAGTTGTTTCCGGGCTGCTTCATTCAAGACACAGTCTCTCTCTCTCACAGAGCCAACTGGTTCATAAAGAAAAGCAGAAGTCCAAGTTCTAGCCATAAATGGTTGTACCATGTTGGAATTACAAATCGTTGTAAGTTTAATTAAAAATTAATAAATTTATGAGTTGGCCATTCGCATTAGCCATGCCAATTGACTGCGCCGGAGACAAAAATGCGACGAATGTGGCCCATGTACCAACAACTCCCAGAGTCAGAGTCATTGATTTATGAGCCCCCGGGTCTGGAGACTCTCCTCCTGAGAGACTGTCAGGCGTCTAGGTAGTGGGATTTATATATATTCGTTTTTTTTTTTCGTTTCGTTTCTGGTTCGTCCTGGCGCTGACATTTAACAACAGCAAAATGTTAACTTCAAGGCGCACCGCATACCAACAACGATGATGAGTGATGTGCCCTTTGGCTACTTCAAAAGTTGACTAATTACCCGGGGAGAACGGTGGGAACAATTTTAGTTTTTGTGGGTGAAATTTTTGAATTTGTTTTTATTCAATGAACTCTTTAGAAATGGTATGTTTTCATATGAGGGAACAAAATTCTTTATTGATGATATAAAATTTCTTAAAAAATATGGTAAAAAAATCTTTTCAAATTTGAGAACAAAATTCTTCACTAAAATTCCATTGAAAAAATTGAAAAATATTTCCGATTAAATTCAATATTTCTAAATTTGAGTACCAAATTCTTAAATCAATTTCTTTGAGGACTTATAAAGTTTCGTAAAAATAATTGAAAAATATTTCAGATAAAATTTAATATTTTAAAATCGGAGCACCAAATTCTTGGTTCAAGTTCTTTGAGTATTTCAAAAATTTGGTAATAAAATCGGAAAATATTTCCGTATTAACTAATTTCCGTATTATAAAATTCAATATTTTTTAATCTGAGAACCAAATTCTTAATTCAAGATTTTTGTTAAAAAAAAATTGGAAAAATTTTTCCGACTAAATTCAATATTTTCAACACTGAGAACCTAATTCTGAACTCAAGTTGAGGGACTTATAAAATTTCTTAATATAATGGGAAAATATTTCCGACTAAATTCAATATTTGCATTTATGAGAACCAAATTCTTAATTCAAGCTTAATTTCAATATCTTAAAATAATGGTTTCTCTTCCAACTTAATTCTATATTTTTAAAGAAAAGAACCAAATTCTTTATTCAAGTTGTTAAAGGAACTATAAAATTTCTTAAGAAGTAAAAAATACATTTTAATTGCTTCATTATTGATATTTTTATGTTTAATTTTTAACTCAAGATAAAACAAAAGAGTGATGTTCTTCTTTTAAGAACACAACAGTCTTAATTCATTCCCCTAACCTTTGGAGAAACGCAGCTCTACATGGTCAAGAAGGCCAAGTATGGGGGATCATTTTGGACTCGAAGCTCCCGAAACCCCGAGAAAAGAATGAAGAAGCCTTTAGGCTCATACTACGCCTGCAAAAAGACTTTTGGTAGGAGATGGGGACTGCAACCGTAAATCATTTACAGGTTATACACAGCGGTTGTCAGACCTATCCTTACATATGGAGCGCTGGTAGGTTGAAGGCGTCAAACACCAAGTTCCATCTTAACAACCTCCATAAGGTTCAAAAAGCAGCTGGCCTGGGTATAGCAGGACTCCTGCGATCTACCCTCCAGGCGGCTCTGGAGGTAATTCTGAACCTGTAGACACTTTCCTGAAGTATACAGCAGCGAGCAGAGCAGTAAGACTCTGGGAACTTAAGCTTCTTAAACCATCTACTTCAGGACACAGCAGTATTCTGCTTGAAGTAGGAATAGCTGCAGAGGCAAAGGAACCAGCTCAGAAATAGAGCGACAACTTTAGAACCTAGTTCCCGGATAGAGAGAGCAATGGAGGCAAGAAACTACCTTCTACGAGCTTACCATCTACACAGACGGCTCGAAGACGGCAGAGGGCACAGAAGCTGGCATCTTCTCTGAAGAACTAGCTACATAGCTTCCATTCTGTCTACCGAACTTGTGAAGCGTTTTCCAGGCAGAGATCTCTACTGTCTGGCATGTGACTAAATTAATCTACACCTTAGACGCCACTCCTAGGAACATTTCAACTCTAGTCTACAGTTAGGCTGCCATTAGGGCCCTGTCATCAAACGCCACAAAAAGCAACCTAGTCCGCAGTATGGTTCCAGCCTTGAACCAAATCCAACAACACTCAATCACTCTCGTCTCGGTAACTGTCATACCAGGCAATGAGGGAGCGGTTCAGCGATGCCTACGACACAAGTGGTCTCCTATGCAGACGACTGCACAATACTCTCCACACACAGGGACGTGATCGAGCAGAGGATAAATGATTACCTCCCATGCTTGGCAATCTACTTTAAGAGTAGAAACCTCAGCCTGTCGGCAACTAAATCCTCAGCCACCCTGCTAACGACCTGGACCAATGAGGTCAAGACGCAATTGGATATCCACATCAGTGGCCATAGTTTACCCACCATCAATTATCCTAAAACCTTCGATTCCATGTTTACTTTCTCCAAACACTCGGAGGATGTAATAAAAATGGTCAGAAGCCGCAACAAGGTACTGAAAGCTATAGCAGGAAGCACATGGGGAAAGGAGAAGGAGACGATATACACCACCTACAAGCCCATAGGCAGATCTATGCACAAAACGCTGCACTGAAAGTAGCCACGGGCTGTCACATAATGACCCATCAGAACGGAGCACCTTCCAGTCCGAAACCAAAACCAACTCCTTACCCAGCAAATACCTCATCGGAAGCCGCTGCGAGGCTCAACCAAACCACGACTGCATCAAGGATAGCAAGTCCAGGAGACCAAAAGCAGGGCGCTTCGTCCAGAGGACGGAACTCCGTAAAGTTCAACAGTTCTTTGGAAATGACATAGTGTGATTATTATTTTAACTTTGTATGTGTGAATCAATGTGATGTCCTAGAGTCTCTCCTTAATATTAAGTCAAATGCAATCGGACTGGACAGACTTTCAATGCTGCTCCCCAAAATAATACACCATATAACTCATATAATAAATACAGCATTCCCAGACAACTGAAAAATAGCGAAAATTATCCCAACACCAAAGACTTCGAATAAGTTCGGGCCAATATTCATACTGCCATTTCTTTCAAAAGTGTTTGAGAAGTTGATGGCCAAACAAATTAACAGCTTTCTTGAAGAAAATAAGTTACTTGATAACAGGCAATCTGGTTTTCGCAAACATAGAAGCTGTACAACAGCAATATTTAAAGTAATTGAGGATATACGAGAAAAATTGGATGACAGTAATGTGACTTTTCTAACCCTTCTTGACTATAGTAAGGCCTTTGACACGGTAAACCACGAAATACCTTTAACTAAGCTTAGATACTTAAATAATTTTTCTGAGACTGCTCTGAAGTTAATAAAATCATATCTAAGCGGCAATAAACAAGCTGTAGTAGCGAATGGATGTGAATCAGAACTTGTTTCAATCACGCGGGGAGTCCCACAGGGATCAGTGTTAGGGCCACTACTATTTGCCGTTTATGCAAATGACCTTCCCAAATCTTTATTAACGAGTGAAGTCCATCTGTATGCAGATGACGTCCAAATGTATGTTAGTCGACCGTTAAGTAAAATCTGTGATTGTATTGATATATGTAATTCTGATCTGTCACATGTTTATGAATGGTCAAATAAGAATGGACTGTCTATAAACCCGAGAAAATCAAAATGTATTGTTATCTATAAACGAAAGATCGATCCAGAAAACTGGCAAAAACTTAAGATAGATAATCAGACCATTGAATATGTAGAAAGAGCCGAAAGCTTGGGACTGACTCTTAATAATACTCTAACATGGAATGATCAAATTAATAAAGCCGATGGAAAAATGTATGGTCTGTTGAGGCAGCTAAATTACACAAAAACACTTCTGCCTACTAAATTTAGGTATCTAATCGCAAAAACCTTCCTAATTCTAACACTGACATATGGAATAATAGAAATATTTGCCAGCAGTGATATGACTAGTCAGAACAGAATAAAAGTAGCATTTAATAACATTTCTCGGTATGTTTATAATCTCGGACGGAATTACCATGTCACTATCCACAAAAACAACCTACTTAATACTAACTTAAACAATTGGATTCACGGCAAAGTATTGAAACTACTGCACAAAATTATATTTACTAAGGAACCCGCATATTTATTTGACTTGCTAAACTGTGTGTCGTCAAGACGAACAAACAACTTGGTATCCTTAAGATGCAACCTGGAGAGCTGTAAGAAACAAATTTATTATTATGCTATTCAGCTCTGGAACAACCTAACTCATTCTCTAAAAACAATTACAAGCACACACAAATTTACTAATAGTTTAATGGAACATTTTAAAAATAATAGTAATATATAATTTACTGTTGTGACTAGTGCATTAACTTAAGGAACTCCTTGAAGCACTAGGAAGAAGAAAATAAAAATAAAAAATAAAATAAATCTAGTGACAGCCACCACGAGCGCTGAAGCCAAAAAGACGGCACACACAGACATACCATAGTAGCATACCAAGATAACTTTGTTTTAGGAGGCAAACCACCACCCATAGATCCTGCAGAGAAGACACTGGAAAGACACGTCAGAGCGACACTGGCCCAACTTAGCTTGGGGAAGTGTATGCACCTCAACCCCGAAGTCGTCGACGCGTGTAACAAATGTAGTCTCAGTCCCATGATACCAGAGACATCTTCGAATGTCCGCTAAATCCCACTGACCTCACGCCCTTAGACTAGTGGTACCACCCAGTAGAGGTAGCTGCCTTCCTCGACCTGGGCAGGGCATAGTTTCTCTACATCACACAAACTTATTTACCCTTTTCTTTCTCTCTACAAACATACAACACTTCCCAGCCGTGTCAACAACAACACAAGCGGTAACAGACATACAAAAACCCCTGCAGGACATCATGACAGAAGTACAACTATGGTGGAACGACAATGGCACCTTGACCCTGGCTGTCAAATCTCCCGGTCAATGTGGACCTAAAAGAACTTTCCAACTCCAACAAGAACATGATTAGAACAATGATAGTAGTCATAACGGTACACGGCACCGGAGTCCATCAGAATGCGCGCAACCCACCATGACTTCTGTCGGAATGAGGAAGAAATAGAAAGCATCCAACACCTATGCGACTGCCCTGCAGTTCTTAGAAAACGCACCCAGCATCTGGGAAAACCATTCTTTGAAGACCTGGCTAGTCTATCTTATCTACCCGTGGAGGACCTGGCTCTTTTGGTCGACTTCTCAGGATGGTTTAAATAGACCTACATATATAATAATATTTTGCGTAGAGCCTGATCGTCAAAACCCATTAACTAATCCCATCACTTCATTTCCCTTTCCCCAAATAGGCATCACAATGAGCCATAAGTCCAGCCTATTTAACCTAACCTCATCTAATTCAATCACTGTTTTACCTTAATTAAGAATAATATTTTGATACCTAGATCAAACATAATGTACGATTTTCTTAAATTTCCACTCAGCTACCCACAAACCCCCAAAATAAAATCTATTAATTCTAGAAATGACGAAATCCGACAAAAAACACGGAAGTTATAATCGTATTTTGTAGAAAAGGTTTCACAAAAAAAACCTCTTTTACTTATTCTTTCCATCCCCCCCCACCCCTTCTTCCACTGTCAAGGAGTTCCTCAACGTTGGTGGCCTACTGTACCCACTCCATTTGCTACCGTTGGACGCCCAAACAAATACCAAATATTAGCGCCGGGCCTTTCAACGCTAAGTCGGACTCTTCTTCCAGTTTTTTTTTTTTTTTTTTGTGTTGGGATTTGTGTGGCACTCTTGGGTGATGTTGTTTAATTGCCCCACTGACAGACGCACGCATGTCAAGTACAAATCAAAGCGAGCAAAATCCAAAATCGACAAAATATATAGATACCGAGATCCACACATCTCTCGTATGTTGTGGTCTGCGTTAATTTTTTGTTTATTAGGCGGTAAATATCAAAGTAGAGCATAAATCAAATGCCAGCTTGTACGCATATCGATCGATATAGTAGTTGTGTTGGCCAGTTCTGGCCAGTTCTATTTCGAAACTTTTCGTTAATTTGTACGTTCCACAGAATGCAACTTATTGCTTGTATCTCTTGTATCTCACGGTCTGTTTGTTTGTTGTTGGTGCTGCTGCTGCCGCTTGTTCGCTGTTTGTTTGTGTAGCTGGTACGCTCACTTGCCTCTGGGTTCTGTTTAGTTTCAATAACCATTTTCCAATTAACACAAAACGCGTGTTTTTCACGTTAATTAATACAAAACTTTTTATCAATATTTGCAATAAAAATCAATCAACAGCATTTGCCATTAATCAACATCAAAAGCAAAGCGCAAAAACCAGCAGCAGCACCTGCTCCAGCGAGTGCCAGTACTTGGATTTAGATACAGATATAGATATAGATTTCAATTTTCGGTATACTCGATACAATTAACAACGGCAACAACAAGTTGCCGCCACGCGTTTTGCGCTTTTCGGCATTTTCCAGCGAAAAAAAGTGTTTTTGTAGTTTGTTGCTTGACCTTTGAATTGATATTCCAGGTATTTTCTTTATTTTGCCCAGTGGAAAACACACAATTTTTGTATATTATATAAGTAGTCTATAAGCACATTAAATTTGTTATCTTATGATTAGTTCCGAGAATACTGCAGTGCATTTTAATACCCTTGCAAAAGGGTATTATAATTTTGCTTAGAAGTTTGGGAAGTTTAGAAATATTCATTTTCGACCTCATAAACTATACATATTTTTGATCAGAGCGACGAACTGAGTAGATTAAACTTGTGGAAATAGTGTGGTAACTTTGGGAACAGTGTGGGAAGAGTGTGGGAATAGTGTGGGAACTGTGAGGAAACAGTGTGGAAACCGTGGGAAGAGACTTTGGGAGTAGTGTGGTAACAGTGTGGTAACAGAGTGGTTATGGTGTGGGAACAGTGGAGGATGAAGGGGTGGAAGCGAGGGTTTAAAACTACATAAATGACATAGGACCGATCTATCGAAAAATGACCCTTAGTGAGAAATCTCGGCCAAAGAAGAAGAAGAAAAAATTGTAATTTTAATGCAAGCGTTCTTAAACTCTGATAGAGTATACAAACTTCGGCACAAACGAAGTTACCTTGGCCTTCACGTTATGTCTTAAATTTGATAGGTTAAAAATCTAAAGTTTTATATAACCTTGCAGCTCGTAAATTAAATAAAGTTTTTGAATGATTTTCATATATCAATTTCATTTTCCCTTTGAACAATGTTAGTTGAGTGCCAGGGCATAAAAAGCAAAATATCCAGTACAATTTCGAAGAATTTTTCAATCGAACCAATTTACAATTGATTGAGTGTTGAAATGAAGTTTATGGAGACCGAAATGGGGTGATCCCGGCAATCAGTTGTAGACTGGAAACATTTTTTAAGGGAGGTCTATATCGACTATATTGAATAATCGTTCGGAAAGATAATAGAAATTGACGAGTCAAAAATTGGAAATAGGAAATTTAACTGTAGAGAGTTTATGGCCATTGGACATCTGTACAATGCAATAGTAGAATTAAATTTGAACGCATAGTATTGAAATCAAAACCAGAAGGCCAAGCTAACTTCGTCTGTGCCGAAGTTTTTATACCCTTGCAAAAGCTGTTTTTGAAATGACAGAGTTTAAGAACGCTTGGATAAAAACCAAAAACTTTTGTAACTAAAATCCATTTTCCGTCAGATGAACATCTGATTTTGACCAAATTTCACGAATCTTTATGAAAACAAAAAAGTTTTTCTCACTAAGACTCATTTTCCGACCGATAAGTCCAATGGCAGCCTGAAGATATAGTCATCTGATTTCGACGAAATTTTTCAAATTAGTTTGAAAGCGTTTAATATTAATAATCACCAACCTTAAGACCGATTTACTTGAACACAAAAAAAATTTTTTCACTAAGACCCATTTTCCGACCGATCGGTCCTATGGCAGCTATAAGATATAGTCATCCGATTTTGACCAAAATCTGCAAATCTGTTTGAAAGCATATAATATTAATAAGGGACGAGTTTGAGGACGCTAACATTGAAACCAAAAAAGTTTTTCTCAGTAAGACCCATTTTCCGACCGATCAGTCCTATGGCAGCTATAAGATATGGTAATCCGATTTTTACCAAAGTTTGCAAATCTGTTTGGAAGCATACAATATTAATAATGACCGTGTTTGGGAACGCTAACACTAAGAACAAAAAAGTTTTTCTCACTAAGACCCATTTGTTGACCGTTGGTTCCTATGGCAGCTATAAGATATTGTCATCCGATCCGGTCGGTTCCGACATATTAGCAGCGTGCGCTAAAAAGAAGACTCTGTGCAAAATTTCAGCTCGATAGGTTTAAAACTGAGAGACTAGTTTGCGTAGAAACAGACAGACAGACAGACAGACGGACAGACAGACAGACAGACAGACAGACGGACAAAGCTCAATCGACTCAGCTCGTCGCCCTGATCAAGAATATATATAGTGTATGGGGTCGGAAATGAATATTTCTATGCGTTGCAAACTTCTGGGCAAAATTATAATACCCTTTGCAAGGGTATAAAAAGCGTCGTAATCAACAGGACAATGTCAAAAAGATACTTGAAATGGTATTGGCTAACCGGAAAGTGAAAGTGCGCAAGCTAGCAGATGCCACAAGGACTTGTACTGAGCGCACACGCCATATTGGGTGCCGCGCAAGTGCATCGCAACCATGGCCAAAATCAACGATTTAGGGCTCCACCTCATTCGCCCGATTTGGCTCCCTCGGACTAATATCTCTTCCCAAAACTCAAAAGATAGGTTTTCAATTACAAATCAACGACGCCGCGCAGGAGTACTTTGCAGACGTTTC
Source organism: Lordiphosa magnipectinata (assembly GCA_037044535.1). Lineage (NCBI taxonomy): Eukaryota > Metazoa > Arthropoda > Insecta > Diptera > Drosophilidae > Lordiphosa > Lordiphosa magnipectinata. The sequence continues at coordinate 188,299 of JBAMBO010002285.1, read as the reverse complement.
GGAAAATTACGTTTCGTATGGGATCAAAAAATTGGAATCTCGCTGGAATAAGTGAATTGACCTAAAAGGGGACTTTGAATCAAGGCTGCAAACCTGTAAAATTCTGCAAAAGGTTCGGTCCTGGGGTTCTTACCCGTAGTTAAGTCCAAGGTTCAGTTAGCAGACCGGTTCCTGGAACCCCGAACCCAATTATTTGGTTCGAACCTTGGTTCGCTTGAACAACAAAGAATAGTTTGACTTTCGATTTATTAATTCTATGTTGATAATAAAATTTATATACCTACACTGAGGGAAAAATGCTCTGAAATTTTAATATTTACACTTTGACTTTAATATTTTCACCTTAGATTCAGCGTTAAATATGGAATTCGTAAATATAAGGTGTGTACACTTTAATTTAAATATGAAAATATTAAAACAAAATTTTTTTTTTAAATTTAATTTTTAAGCCAATTAGTTTGTTCTGAATCAAGAGTAGGAATCCCCCATTGAAGCCACCACCAGGTTTGGACTCTGAAAAACACCGAATCATATTACTTACTCTGCGGGGATTCGAACTCGGGACCCTTGGTCTGAACACAATTGGAACGTCCTCTCTAACGGTTGCTCTATTGCGCTATTGCGCTGGCTGGCGGGAAGCCTTCTAAAATACTACTTGTATTGAATTGAATCTACCATCTGCCTAAGAACATCAGACCACTTGTAATTCTCAAGTTCGAATTCACCGAATTGTTCATATAAATGGCGCAAAGAAAATTAGGTGATTAAATATGATTCTAGTTAAATCAAAGTGCATATTAATTGATTTTAATACAAAAATTGAATAGTAAAATCAAATATGATTGTTAATGTTTTTACTATGCCATTTTTCCCTGAGTGGTATCTATTCATATACTTAATCATAATATTCAATACTTAAGTTATTGTAATTATCAAATCCATTAACTAACACTAACAATTTTTAGGAACTGCTTAGTTTAAGCATTATATCTTCCAGGAGCTGTTCATCTATACTAGCTCTTAAATCAGAAAGAACAAACTTAAGTGTTGAAAATGCTCCTTCAACTGATACCTGAGTTGCTGGAACAGCTAGCATAGGTAAAGGCAATATTTTTTAAGTCTTTGTTTTTATGACATTGCAAAAATTTTAAAACATTTGTCGAAGTATGTAATGTATGTGCTCTTTAACAATTTCCAAAGAAATCTATAACATCATTCACAGCTTTTATATTTGACATTTTTATTGCTTTCTATTGTTTTCATAAGCTACTCTTCTTCACAATTAGAAGTTGAGACAGTGTTTTTTGTAAGCAAAATATGAAATCTCGTGTATGAAACTACTGCAGCCAATACTGGTACTGAACTAATAGTAGAAGAATGTTCGTCGGGGCACTTAGATAGTAATAAACAATGATTTGCTGAAGATTTTAAAACAATTGCGCTTCGTTAAAACCAAGCGTAATATAATTTACTTGGTAGTAATTGTGATCTGTACTGTCCGTTCATAGCCAAGTTGATTCATCATATGGTCAAACGGTTTCTTTCCATATAATCTATTACCATCATTTTTTATCGTGTCACTTTACATCAAAAATTATTCACGCTTAGTTAGAAATGCAAATGCAATCGTTTATAGTAAAATCTCCAGAGATTTCCATATCCATTCCAATTAATTAAATTGGTGAACCGAACCTCATTTTTCGATCAAGTGGTCCGGTTAGGATTCAGGTTCGAGAAGTCAAAAATATAGAGCGCCAGGTTCAAATAACCCGAACCGAATCGTTTATCAGGGGTGCGATTCCGGACCGGTTTGCAGCCTTGCTTTGAATAAAATTAAAAAAAAAAAATTTTTTAATATTTATTTTTCATTTCGTAGGAGATTACTTTTCACCCAAATTTTTAAAAATCCACTTCCAAGGTCGAGAAATGGGGGCGGGGATGGGGTTAGGGCCAAACTTTATATTTGGATCAATCTTTATGAAATTGTCTGTGAAAGCTCCAATTTTGGAAAGTCCAATACAAAATAAAGGGTATCAAATGGATATTTTTGGTATTGATTTGATGTTTAAGTTGTGCGTGTCTTGTTTTTGAAACGTTATGATGAAAATCATAACTTATTGACCTAGAGCCTGCTAAAAAGTTCTAAGATTATTAATTTGATTCGGTGAAGAATAAATTTAAAACTACAAAATAATGAGTATCAAATGTATATTTTGGGCATATTCATTTGACGCTAATAGTAATTTTACACTGAGCCAAAAGGCTGTCTTTATTCACTTGCCGGTAGATATAGGCAAAAAATCGTTTACACTCAAATACCGGCAGAAATCTGCAGGCTTCTGCTTACTTTTCATTTTGAAAACTAAATATTACAACCAGGGAATCAAACCGAATCGTATTTCGGTTCCGGTTCCAGTTCTGGTACGTACCGAAACTTGTGTTTTGGTAAAAGGTTCTGTTTTGGCCTTTCTTATTTCGGTATACCGGTACGTACCGGTATGAACTGGTAAAATATGAAGAAAGAGCGGTCATTGGTTATGCATTCATTCGATTTCTTAGCAAAGACTTAATAAAAGTTATACCCTTACTTGCCCTTCTCAAAGGCCACACAATTGTGGAAAATTTTTTAGGGTTTTCTTTATTTTTATAAACGAGCTTTTTTTCGGGTTTCACTATTTAAACACGGTTTTCTATTTAGAATGTCTCTATACGTGTATTTTCTCTTCACGGTTTGTCGATATGGATTTTTCTTTCTGTCTCTCTGTCTGTCTGCTTGTCATTTTAATCACAGTTTCTGTCTTCGTCCATCTTCTACTATCTACTGCGTTCTACTCTCGGTTTCGTCATCGTCCATTCCATATACAGTGAGACCATCATTCGACCAATACCTTAACACTTAAATATGGATACATTTATACAAAAATTTTTTATTGTTCGAGTTTGGTCTGTTTCTATTAAAGTTACATACATTTGTTCAAAATAAACCAAAAGTTACTATGTATATGCCTTAAATATATGTATAACATTCATATTTTCAAAATTAAAAGTTGGTATTAAACTAAAAAAGTTACTTCATATAATTAACAGGTTAAACTTTCTAAAAACTCAAAAATGTTAAATTGTAAGAAGATCATATGTTTCTATACATATCAAAATTTTAATTGCATTTGGTGGAATTTATGGCATGTTTTCTTTTTTGGTGGCTTCTTATAAAAAAATAAGTCATTTTCGATTGTTTGATGGCTTTTAAAGCACTCCTTATAAGGCAAAAGTATTTTTTCCAACTCTCTCTTTAACTTAAGTCGTCGTTCGATGACCGAAACTGAATTTAATAATCACGATTGCAAGCTGCTAGCATATGCGAATCCTTCTTGGAGCTTTTCTAATCGGATCGGTTTCTTCAGAGCTGCTGTCATATGATTTCGAATTGTTTGCTTCATTCACAGCAATCTCAAGCAATGATTCGTCATTAATTCCTTCATCTTCAAACAACTCTTGCACATCATCAAATGACATGTCGTCGAAACGATCTTTTTGTGCCTTAAAGCCGGGAGCTACTTTTTCATTCTTTGATAAAAAAAGTTAGATTTGGCATTTTTTCCAGCAAAGTCCAGTTTCATCAGCATTGAAAACTTGGTCAAGCAAGAATTCCTCTTCTTCAATGAACACCTGAATTTTTTCTGGGTATGTGGTAGCAGCCCCATCATCGGGCGATGCCGCTTCGCCTTTAAATTTGATGTTATGAATGGAGAACCGTTTTTTTTAAATTTCTCGAACCATCCATTATTAGCAACGAAATTAATGCTTTATGAGGGCTCTCCATTTTTTTTCTCTTTATCTTCTTCTTTTCGTAGCTATCGTCAATCCAAATGCTAAGTGTTCTTTCCATTTTCTCCAAAAAAGGTGCGCGTGATCTACTGGTAAATTTTGTATATATAGATTACCTAATCCCTACACGTCCTTAGCACGTTGTATTTCAGTTTCATTCTTTTGGATAGTGCGCACTGTTGTCTCATTCAAGTCAAGGCTTCTTGCAATTTTTATTTTTGTTTCTATAGAAATGACTTTTCGTTTTAAAGGAGCTCTGTGTTCTTTCTTTGTGCCATTGTAAAAGCTGAAATTTATATATTTTATTTATTAACTTTTTGATTTAATCAAGCTGTACCACCTTTTTAATTACCACAAAATCTTTGATTTTTTTATTTACGCGTCTGCAAAGCTCCAGATTTTTTCACCTACTAGAACACTCTGACATCTGACAGCTCAAATGTGGGATTCCCTTTTTCTACAAGCACCCCATGCGTATGATACAAGCACAAAGGCACTAACGCATTAATTGGCAGCAAAAAAAAAATATCAATATTATGCAATCGTGTAAGAACGAGGTTTTCAGCGTATTAAAAGGGGGAAGGGAGCAAGTTTGTAACCGTGTAAGACCGAGTTCGTGCTAAAAGAGTCCGTGTTAAGCGAGGGCCAAGTGTATTTGGTCTTTTAGGTTCCAAAAATATCGGTACTCGTATACCGCTACACAATCAATTTCAAATATCGGTTCCAGTTCCGGTTCTGGTTCTGAGTTTTAGTCGGTTCTTTTCGGTATACGGTTCCGGTTCTGGTACCGGTTTGATTCCCTGATTACAACAATTGTTCAAATATAGAAGATATGTGCTTAAGAGAACCTACATAGATTGTGTTTAGCCTCCGTGCTGAACAGTTCACTAAAAATAGAAACTATGACAGATTTACTCAATAGAACTAATAGAACTTGTGGAATAAAATGGTATGCACAATAAAGTTTTCAAGAAACTTTGTGTGAAATATTAAATTCAGATACAGGTTCAAGTACATAAACGTTGGAAGTCCAGGCAGTTGAAATGACTCCCAAATTTATGAACGGTTAATATTGAAGTTGGCGATTATTGGTTCAATTCACCGATTACTTTGATCGAAAAGCAAAAGACATCGGAGGAGTTAAATTTGGCAGTAGTCTTGATAGGTGACTCTGCCTTTTGGTCCCAGCATGATGAAACCTCACCACTTCTCGATTGAAGAATCAGAGGAGCAGAAACGGTTTAACTACCATCTCTTGAAGTCCAGACTTTTGTTGGAAAATGCCTTTGCCCATTTGAAAGAAAGATTTCGTCGTCTTGGCAAGAGACTTGATAAAAAATGGACAACGCAAACGCCGCTGTAACGTGGTGTTACGTTCTACATAGTTTCCTTAGTGCTCATTATAACAAGTTCACTAAATCATGGGACTTTGCCTTGCAGAACAACAACGAGAACGAGCAACCAGCACATGACAAATTTTTCTGGAAATGGACCAACTAGTTTTGCTGAACAAGTTCGGACGGCGATATCAAAATCATTGTTTCAAGATACTTCTGTAGAATGAAAAAAATTATTTTAATTCTGTTTAGAATTTTTACTTGTTTTTCCCCAGGAGCACTATTAAACGCTCCTGATTATTGGCAATGGATCTTCTTGATTGGTTTTTATTAAAAGGAAATGCCAAGTATTTTATATATATAAAATAACTTTTCTTTAGGGACTCCTTGCTCATTATTAGAATCAAATTGCTGGTCTCTTTCAATGACTGTACATTGCAATCATCTGCCTTGCGATTAAACTTTCTTTTCTTAGTACCATCGTTCAGCGAGGAACTAGATACATTTGATTCTGCATGACTCATCCTTTACGTTGTCTTCAATGAGGCAAGGGATTGGCTCATTGTCGTCACATGGGAAAAACTTAAATAGTCAGCAAATATTACTGGCACAATTCCTGCAAACAAATTTTAAACAAAACTATCACCTCCTTATTGTATGTCAAAGGCCAATTTATGGGCTATTTCAATGTTCAATAAAGGCAACCTTAAGGCTCAGTATAAAATGACATTAAAATAATAATTTGATAAGCTGAACTATTAATTTGAAACTACAAATTAAAGAGTATCATTTTGATATCATGGATATCAAATTTATATTTTGGGTATTAATTTGATACTTTAAATATAACTTTTGATACGCAAAAGTATTAATTTTAAACTACAAAATAACGAGTATCAATTTGAAATTTTGGAAATCCACCCCAGAATGGAAAAACTCAAATAATATTTGTCTTTCGCAATGACTAATAAATTGTTGCTTGCATGGGCTATGGGTTATATGGGGTAGTATAAAAAGTTGATTGCATCGAGACACAAAAAAACAGAAAGAAAGTAAAAAGAATAATAGTTACAATAATTGTATATCGCATACTCACAGCTCTAAAGTTTGTTAGGAAGAGAAAAGAGAAAAAATCATATAAATAAGGCTAATAGCAAGCAAAGTCCCAGATGTGCTCTACTCGTACACGTCTAGCGGACTGAGCTCCAATTTGTAATCTCTTTTGAATGAAACCTTAAACCGCCTGCTTTGTTCTTATTTCAAAAATCGCCTACTTTGTTCCTATATTTTTCATCTGTATGTGGAACTTATTTGATTGAGGTGTAAGTGAACTTTTAAAACATGAAATCAGTGATCCTATTTAGCAGTATTTCGGTTGAAGCATTCCCATTACAACCTTTGCCTTGACCTGATGAACTTTATAAACAGCTTTTATGGTTTTTGACATGCTTGAATTTCATCAAGGTAAACAGCTGTTTTCTGGATCATCAAACTTCCTACAGTCTACTGAAACTGCCCACTCCATCAACCCCCCAGCCCAACCACCCCACCACCATTCCGAATCCCGGGACAAGTTACAGGCGAAGCGTTGAAATCAAACCAAGTGCATTAATTTATTACACAACAAACAGATTGCTTTGCAAATCAAATGTGAATTTACGGTGCATGCAAAAATTCAAAGATTCAGTAAAACTGCAAGGCAAACAGACACACACACACACACTTGGACAAATTGTGCGTTCCGCTTCGCTTGGCGACGGCCACTCCAGACATGGCCAACAGTGGCGCTCGAGCGCAGGATTTTGTGATAATACACGCATGCCACCCACAGATCGTGCCCAGCATAAAGTGCTACATTTAATTGCGCGCCTTTTGGCCCACTCTCCCCCACATCTGGCTGCTGCTGCTTTCGCTGAAATCTTTTTTGCGCTCGGCGTGTAGCGCATTTAATATTTATTTTTTATTTACACAAGCGCATTAATCGCAAAGCGCAAACGCGCCAATAACACAAAACGAGCAGCGCAATTGCCCAAAAAGGCCTCTCGCCAAATAGCCATCAGCGGCGTCGTCACCTACTCAGTGCCAGCGAGGAGTGTGCCCTGAGTGTGTGAAGCCAGAGCAGGAGGAGGAGAAGGAGGAGGCGGCTCGTGTTTCCCACTAATTTTCGAACATTTTAGTTTATGTTAGATAGCAATGAAATTTCGACTGAAAAACAGTGAAGCAAATGAAGAGAAATTGGTAGGTAAAATATTTGCTCTTGAGAAGTCAATATAGATTGGACTTAGCAAACATTTCAAGGTGGGGATGAATGATTCAATTATTGATACAAAAAAAAATTAATGTGCACCCTAACATTGACAAAAACAATAGTTAAATTTAAAGAAATTTAAAGAAATGGGAAAATATTTACGATTGAAATAAAATTTAGAAGTCTATATCGATTGTACTATTAAAATATATGAAGATAGGGAAGAATAACTCAAAGATTGTAGATTGAAGTATCCTTTTAATGTCAGCATATCCCAAGTTGGTGTCGGGTTTTGCTATAAACCTGCCTTTGGAATTTCCAAGCGGTTATAGCAATGCTGGCATGAGATGCCCTCTGCCAGCTTGCAGAAGACAGGCAAAGACTGCTCATGATTGATTTGGGAGGTTCATGAATTAGCTATACAGTCCACCAGCCTGCTTTGTGGTGTGTGTTTGTCATGTTTTAAGAAGTTATGAACAAAAATAGAGCAATGCTAACTTCGCTCGACCATTGCAGCTTGTATAATTTATATTAATTAAGGTTTCAAATCATTTTCGTCGAACATTCTTAGCTGAGCTATTTCCCAAACTTAGCTTTGACCATTTGCTTGCCAGTTTGTTATGTGGCAGCTATATGATATATTCATCAAATTTTGAACGACCTCCCCAAAATTATGTGGAACTATTGAAAACAAAAAAGTACTTCTCTTTAGAACTACTTTTTCGACCGATCGTTAATATGGCAGCTATATGCTATAGTCATCCGATTTGGATTCAACTTGGCAGAACTGTGTGGTAGCATAGATTATTGAGCAGTAACAAGTTTAAGAGCAATAGCATTGAATTCAAAAAAGTTTTTCCTACTAAGACTTTTTTTCAGAGCTATCTTTTCTATGGCAGCTTTACTATATAGTTGTCCGATTTTAATAAAACTTGGTGGAATTATGTGAAAGCATAGAAAACTTATAAATTCGACCGATAGTTCCTATGGCAGCTATATGCTATAGTCATCCGATCCGACCGGTTCCGACAAATGTGCAGCGTCTTTGTACAAGAAGGCTTCGTGCAATGTTTGGTTAAGATAGCTTTAAAAGTGACAGAGGAGATCGCACAGAAACAGACGGACAGACGGCTATATCAACTTAGCTCGTCATTCTGATCAAAAATATATATACTTTATGTGGTCAGAGATGCTTCCTTCTAAGCGTTATAAACATTTGGATAATTTTAAGATATATATAAATCTTTTTGGAAATCCGGACATCGCTGTTAAGAGAAACTATCGTAAATCAAGTAAATTCGTCGTGTGGGTATTTGTATGTAGTTTCTGTACTTCAAATATTTTCTTAACCAATTGTTTACAAATTTTAAACAAGAAATTTAGTCGTATCCAAATCCTTTTACTACGCAGTCTAATATACTAATGACTTTCCAGTTCTTCCCCAGATATCAGATCGTTTTCAAATCCGTTCTTCAGTTATTTGATTTCTGTATCTCAAAGTCTGACTTATTAAATTATAAAGTGCCAACCCATTATTGGCATGCGACACTAAGCCAAAGCTTGTTACGCGCGAACCCCAGGCAAAATAGCAGCCCACCTCCCGCCCAACCGACCGAAAGACGCAGCCACTAACGTGTGACACGAAATCGCGAAGGAAGAACATAAAGTAATGTTAACTACGGGCTAAATAAGTTAAAATATAAATTTTTATAGCAGGAAGAGAAGCTTCAGAGTTAATTATTCGGTAGAGTTTATTGTAATCAGCACAGAGGACACGAAACGGATCATGCAAGGCATAGTTAGTATTACAACGATGTAGTGATAGGGGGATAAAATTACGAGTCGGTCTAATAGGAACGTTGAGGTTAATTTGGCCAACCAACTCAGTTGAGTCGATTTCACCATTAATTAGTCTATGTATGAAGATTACTCCAAGCATAACTCTACGGTTAATAAGGGAGGAAAGGTTAATCAAAAGAAGTCTACTAGAGTACGATGGTAAACGGACCTCAGGATTCCAGCCCACACCACGAAAAGCAAACATTAAAAACTGTTTTTGCACAGATTCAATTCTATCTTCATGGGTCGAATATTGATCCATACTCGAGAATCGGACGGACAAGAGAAGTGTACAAAATCTTCGTCGCATAGGGATCATCAAATTCCTTCGACCAGCGCTTAATAAACCCAAGAACACTCCTATCCTTACAAACAGTAGCAGTAACATGAGAGTCAAATTCAAGTCGGTGATCAAGAATAACCCCAAGATCATTTACCTCATGGGCTGAATCATTTAAGCACCCAAGTGGGACATTTTCAAGCATATAAGTGAAGAATTGTGGCAAGCTCCTGTAAAATGTCATAACCTTACACTTGGAACTGTTAAGGTTTAATAGATTATCTTTACACCAAGACTGAAATGCATCCAAGTCAGCTTGAAAATTATAGCGGGAAACCAAATCGTTATATATTAAACATAGTTTCACATCATCGGCGTACATAAGCACAAGAGAGTGAGTCAAGACAGACGGAAGATCATTGATTATAGATCAAGAGAGTAAAAAGCAATGCACCCAAGTGACTACCTTGGGGTACTCCAGAGGTAACCTGTATTAGTTTCGAATATGAATTACAAAATATAACTTTTTGTGTTCTAGAACTTAGGTATTCGGAGATCCAACTAAGAAGGTTAGTTGGAAAACCAATTAAACTCAGTTTATGAAGCAACAAGAGGAGTGATTAACAGAATCAAAAGCCTTACTAAAATCAGTATAAATGATGTCAGTTTGCATCTTACATAAGAACCCTTTGATCACTAATGATGTAAGCTCTAATAAGTTAGTGGTAGAAGATCGACGCTTCACAAATCCATGTTGATAGGGTGAAATAATGGAACTACATAAATGTTGCAGTTGAGATGTTAAGAAAAGTTTGTGTCTTATGCCGTTGTAGCTCTGTCTTACCAAAATGAAACAAACGGTGCTCCCTCAAAATGTCGCAGACACCGATGAATTGTTTAATATTTTCTATATCTCTAATGTTTCACAAAATATCACAGCAAACTCTGGACCTCGTCATATTCCATTATACCACATATTTGAGCGCCGTCACACATTATGGATCTGACTGCAGCCCCAAAGAGTTGATACTTAGTGCTGATTGGTAATTATACCCTTGCAAAGGGTATTATAATTTTGCCCAGAAGTTTGCAACGCATAGAAATATTCATTTCCGACCCCATAAACTATATATATTCTTGATCAGGGGGACGAGCTGAGTTCATTGAGCTTTGTCCGTCCGTCTGTCTGTCTGTCCGTCTGTCTGTCTGTCTGTCTGTCTGTCTGTCTGTCCGTCTGTCTGTCTGTCCGTCTGTTTCTACGCAAACTAGTCTCTCAGTTTTAAAGCTATCGAGCTGAAATTTTGCACAGAGTCTTCTTTTTACTGCACGCTGCTAATATGTCGGAACCGACCGGATCGGATCACTATATCTTATAGCTGCCATAGGAACCATCGGTCGAAAAATGGGTTTTAGTGAGAAAAACTTTTTTGTTTTCAATGTTAACGTGATTAAACTCGGTGATTAATAATATTATATACTTTCAAACAGATTTGCAAATTTTGGTCAAAATCGGATGACTATATCTTATAGCTGCCATAGGAACCATCGGTCGAAAAATGGGTTTTAGTGAGAAAAACTTTTTTGTTTTCAATGTTAACATGATTAAACTCGGTCATAAATAATATTATATACTTTCAAACAGATTTGCAAATTTTGGTCAAAATCGGTTGACTATATCTTATAGCTGCCATAGGAACCATCGGTCGAAAAATGGGTTTTAGTGAGAAAAACTTTTTTGTTTCCAATGTTAACGTGATTAAACTCGGTCATAAATAATATTATATACTTTCAAACAGATTTGAAAATTTTGGTCAAAATCGGATGACTATATCTTATAGCTGCCATAGGAACCATAGGTCGAAAAATTGGTTTTAGTGAGAAAAACTTTTTTGTTTTCAATGTTAACGTGATTAAGCTCAGTCATTAATAATATTTTATGCTTTCAAACAGATTTGCAAATTTTGGTCAAGATCGGATGACTATATCTTATAGCTGTCATAGGAAGCATCGGTTGGAAAATGGGTATTACTGAGAAAAACTTTTTTGTTTTCACTGTTAGCGTCCTCAAGCTCGGCTATTATTAACATTATATGCTTTTGAAACAGATTTGCAAATTTTGGTTAAAATCGGATGACTATATCTTATAGCTGCCATAGGACTGATCGGTCGGAAACTGAGTCTTAGTGAGGAAAACTTTTTTTGTTTGAAATTTTATCGTTCTTAAACTCGGCGATTGTTAATTTGATATGTTTTCAAAAAGATTAGCGAAATTTGGTCGAAATCAGACGTTTATCTGTCGGAAAATGGGTTTTAGTTACAAAAATTATTGAATATTATGTAAGCGTTCTTAAACTGTGGCATTTGCATTTGCAAGGGTATAAAAACTTCGGCACAGACGAAGTTAGCTTGGCCTTCTCGTTTTTTTCTTCACTTTCGCATCTGTAAGCTTCTGTAGCAAATGATATTGAAACTGAACATTATATGATATGTTTATCCAAATTCCCAGATACTTGAAAGCTTTGATTTATAAATTTTTTCAATTTTCCAAGTGACTTTGTAAAAAGCACAATACCGTCAGCGGTACCTCGTGCTCATTTACAAAAATCCCTGCTGAAAGATGCTTAGTTGGAAACTGTTCCGATAGCAATTTTGATTTCTTTGAGATGCCTATATTGCTTAACTTGGAAAACGAATGCTCTTCTATCAAAAGAATCATAAGATGCGCTGAAGTCAGCAAGAAAAACCTTCGGTTTGCGTCCACTGTCAAAGGTATTTTCAGGAAATACTTGACAGGCTATTGTCTATTATGATACATAATTTCCGGAAGATTGCTTGAAACTCTGTCAGGCGGTCGTTTCCAACTATCTAGTTGCTTAGCACCGCTGAGAATACTTTTAATACTGCGTTTTGAAACAAGATTCGTGTGTAGTTAGACATCTCAGTCGAATCGCCTTTCCTATAGATAGCATATATTATCGCCTTTTGATATCGGCTTGGAACCTTTCCCCCGTCCAAAATTTAATTATATGCGTATGTTAGCCTTTGTATAAAAAGAGAAGTGAAAAATTGGACGAATTTGGTCGGTATTTGACCTATTCCGGGTGCCTTACCATACTTAAGTTATGTAACAACTGCTGGCAGTTCTTGTGTGATTATTCTTCCATATAGGGACTCATCTCGAGAAAAGGATATTTATCTTTAAAAGGTCTATAATGTAGTCCTCTAATTTTTCTGCAACAACTTCTATGGCATTCAGTATGATAATTTCCCCCACTAATATAGCAGGGCCGATATGGAGCCACACACATACACACAGTTTTTGTCAACTTAGCATTGTCTGCTTGTATCGGGTTTTGCAATAAGCCTGCCTTTGGAATTTTCAAGCAGTTATAGCAATGCTGGCCTCTGCCGACTTGCAACAGATTGGCAAAGTTGCTTATGATTGAATCGGGACATTCATAAAACAGCTATACAGTCGACCAGCCTTTTTTGCGGTGTGTGTGTGTGTGTATCTTGTTTGAAAAAGTTATAAACAAAAATAACCTATTGACCTGGAGCCTGCTAAAAGATCTTTAATAAATCATTATTCCTTTTAATGTTTTCCTTTTGTATTTTTTCATTCAATCATCACACTTTGCTACTGTTTCTCAATTTTTCGACCACTTCAGTTCATAATCTAACCCACTGTTCTTTGCCACATAGTACACCTGGGAATCGCCCCCTAAAATCCACAAGTTGCCTCTATGTATTTTCACCTTTTTGCGTTTCAATATTTAATTTTGAAAAAGTGTTTGGTTCGCACAAGCTCATTTAATTGTTAATTTATGATTTCAACTTGGGGATGGGGTTAAACTGGGAGGCCATAGAAACATTTTTTGATAATTGCTCTGATTTGTTGCTGTTTTTGTGTGTTTTTGGCAAATCAATTTTTGCAACTTTGTGCCTGCATGCAGAGAGACAGCGAAACATAAATAAACAAATCTCCCAAAAAAAAAAAATAAATGTTACTAAGTATCTTCGTGTGTGTGTGTGTGCGCGTGTGTGTGTGTGTGTACACACGAAATAAATCTACAAAATTTTTTGTTTCCCACCGTACAAAATTGTTACATGTCATAACGTGGCCAACTCTTGAGCGACCCCCCCTCCTGTGGAGTTCATTAATTATGCAATCAGAAGTAGCGGCTAGAGCGATTTATAGGCATAAATGTTAAGTTGAAAATTTGCATAATTCCTGGAAGGCTTCGTCGATACGATGCTGATGCTGATGCTGTTGCTGATGATGATCATCATCATGAGAAATGAGAATGAGAGAGGCAGAGTGAAACAAAATGCGCTGTGGGCTCAAGTGGCTTAATAGCTGGAGAAAACAAGTGAAGTTCAACAGTTTGGAGAGCACTCGAATGCGCCGTCGAAAGAAAACACTCCAGCAAGGAGTCGGCGGTGGAATCTCCCGATGATGCCTGATGCCTGCCTAGCCACGGCCTATTGAAAATGAAAATAACTTAATGCAAAGAGGCAACGACAACCACAACGACAACGTTCAACTGTTCAACTGTTCATAAGCAAACAACAGGGGCAACAACATGGTACATGGCTTAACTCGTTGGCTTCGTTGGCTCTTAACGAGGCCGACATCAAACAAAACGTTGACCAGAGAGTTTAACTGAGGCCGGCTCAGATCTTGAAGCTGGGCTTTACTCACTGCTATGCAAACAATGCCTAGAAACACACACAACACAACACAACACAACCACCACACATGGCATGTGCATCTGTAGCTGGATCTATATATGTGTGTGTGTGTGTGTGTGTGTGTGTGCTAACATTTCACTCAACATGCTGGACTGTGGTCCCAGAGGCAGTGTAACAAGAAATCATTAGGATTTTCTCTAAGGTTCGAAACTGAATTACCCTAATAAATGATTTTTGCAAATCTTTCAACATAAGAAATGAAAATTAAATGGGGAAATGGCACTACACAGAAAAAATAAGGATTTTTGTTGATGATCCATTGGTCGATTTTGGTAAAGTCAGTAACACAGTTTAATCGACTTTACAAAAAACGAAGGAATATAATTGCTACAAATATTTCGAGGAGAGAGAGTACTTTAAAATAATTTTCAGTTGTTTCTATGTGAATTAACTAACTTTATTTGTGGAGAAATTAAACTTAATTGAATTAAACGAAAAGTTATTGTGAACACACTTTAGTGTGATTATTCTGAAGATTGTTGACCTTTAGTCTCAGGCCTTAACCTCTACACAATTGACGCCAAGATGCAGCCAAAAACTACATCAAAAAGCATCTTTTCTACAAGACTTCTCAATTCTACCACACAATCCACCAGTTTACCAACACTGAAAATTATATTTAAACAGTTAATTTATAAACCAGGTCAGGAGGTTGGTGATGTAAACTTTTTTTTTCGAAAGTACATTTTTTTTTTTTGGAATGATTATACTCTGTACCAAAGGTACACAGGCCCATCAAATCCCCGGACCGGATAGCATCTATACAGCATTCCTGCAGGAAGGAAAGGATATACTCCTATCATGACCAGCAGTCTGCCAACTGGATATATCCCACGTGCTTGACGCAGAGCAAGGGTAGTCTTCATCCCCATGGCAGGGAAGAAGGATATGACTAAATGCAGTCAAGAATGCCTTAATCAGAAGAGGAACAAACCCCACAATAGGCAGATGGATAGATTCACTTCTTCGATGCAGAGAAGCCTCTGCAGTGGCAGGTGAAGATACCATCACAGTAACCACAACTAGAGGATGTCCTCAGGAAGAAGTTCTCTTCCGACTGTTGTGAAGCCTACTTGTGGATGAGCTCCTAGAAAGAAGCGAGCAACCGGCGACATCCGATTGATGCAAGGAAACAAAACCCTGGAAAAACAATTAAAGTAAGCTAAACAGAATGAGGCCAATACGCCTATCTGACTGCCTCATTACACCAGAAAAAGAAGCCAAATACCTTGGCTTCGTCTTTGACAACAGGCAAAGATTTGATAAGAACTTGGAGTATACACTCAGTAAGTGTACTAGGGCACTATTCACATGTGGGAGCATAGCCTTAGAGGTCTTGATGTTGGTAACACAACTCCACCACACCATCTGCCTGAAGAAAAAAGCAACACTGCTTAAGCGAACAGCAGAAGGAGTGGGTAGAAACCACATAGTAAGCCAAAGGGACATTGAGAAGCTGAAGAAGGAAATCCCTATAATCCTCCATCCCAGAGACGAAATGGTGGCAGAGTACCACTTTAACAGGAATTTCACTGTACACAAATATAACGAGAGGGCCAAGCTAACTTCGCCTGTGCCGAAGTTTTTATACCCTTGCAAATGCTGGTTTTGAAATGTCAGAAAAATCAAACATTTTCTAACTAAAACCATTTTCCGACAGTTAAAAATCTGATTTCGACCAAATTTCGCGAATCTTTTTGAAAACATATCAAATTAACAATCGCTGAATTTAAGAACGATAAAATTGAAAACAAAAAAGTTTTTCTCACTAAAACTCGATCGGTCCTATGGCAGCCTTAAGATATAGTCATCCGATTTCGACCAAATTTTTGCGAATATATTTGAAAGCATATAGAAATAGTAATCAGTAAGTTTAAGGACGTTAAAATTAAAAACAAACAAAATTTTCTTACTAAGACCCATTTTTGAACGATCGGTCCTATGGCAACCATAAGATATAGTCACAAGAAGTCGATCAACTTTTTCAAATTAGTTTTAAAGCTTTTAATATTGATAATCAACGACCTTAAGAACGAAATACTTGAAAACAAAAAAGTTTTTTTCACAAAGACCCATTTTCCGACTGATCGGTCCTATGACAGCTATAAGATATAGTCATCCGATTTTGACCAAAGTCTGCAAATCCGTTTGAAAGCATATGATATCAATAACGGCTGAGTTTTATGACGCTAGCATTGAAAACAAAAAATTTTTTTTACAAAGACCCATTTTCCGACCGATGCACAGTGGTCGCTCGCATACGACAAAAATAAAAAAAGCGAAATCAAAATTTTACACTTTGAAGCATGTCGATCATATCATAAATAAATTATCTTTTTGAAACAAACGGTTTTTTTAGTGTGACCATTCGCTCTCTGTGAAAAAATCCCTTAAAGTTAGACCTCGTGCTAGGCATTTCAGTGCGTTGTGTTTTGTCTCAAAGTGACAATAAAGTTAAAAGAAATCAAATTAACAAATTAAAGGTCCAATAGCTTCTTAATGATATGGATATCATTCGAACAGGTATTAACTATGATTTGAATTATTTAACACTTAAACAATGTGTGGTATATCGTATAAAACAAAAGAAAATCATAAATGACCTTTTGTGAGTGTTTTTCGTGCACTGTTTGTACTTTCCCTTAAGCTTTTAGTTGTGATGTCGATCGATTCCGATGTTTATGTTTATTACAATTAATTGTTAATAATAATAGATTAATATAAATAAAGAATCAGCTGCCCGGAGCTGCCCGTAGCTGCCCAGCGTCATTATGTTCTGATCCGAGTGCAGCAGGTATTTGTGTTTTGTTGTTTGTGCTTTCCATGTTATGTGCTCTGGTATGTGTTTGTTTTTGTTATATGTGTAGTAAATGTCAAATTCGTTTTCGTTTTATTTATTATTACTAATGTTAATTTTGGTTCATTTAAATTGTCAACAATCAATTATTTTCAATGCACCATTTCGTACAACTTAAGGTTTCAAAAGTGGCTCTAAATGGCACAAATGCTAAAAGAGGTCGTCATATCGTTGAATCGATTAAGCTGGAGCTGGAAAAAGAAGGCTACATTGCAGATCCAGAAGAGTTAAAGAATTGTATCTTTGCCGTCTGCCAAAAATTGTCCGTCCGTTGGCAAAAGTGCAATCGTATCAAATTGAATGTTCTGGAGAAGCATTCGGATTGGCTTGAAATGAAGCTCTCCTTCACACTGACTGAAAAAGCTAAAAAATCAAATGAATCTAATGGTCGTGGGCGTCCCAAATCCCATTTTACCGAGTCTTCAACAAGAACAAAGCAACGACGAATAGCCAAAATTGCTGAAATAGATGAGTCCTGTGCAAACGCTTTACGGAATGCCTCCCAAAAGGCAAATCAAACTTTAACTGATGCAAATGTTAATGAAGTTGTTGCACTAATGATGGATGCAAATTAAAATAAAAAACCAATATTTACTGATTCGACGTTTTGTTAACACAAACATTTCATTTAATTCATTAACCAGTTACGATAATGTTCTGCAAGCTAAAACACACAGTTATCCAAGTAACATTAGTGTAAACGAATCACTCGCTGAAGTTACACGGTCCTGAGGTTATTAACAGAGAATTAGTATCGATTGGAGAGCTCTATGAGGAAGCTGCAGAGGCTAAAAATAAAGATATTAAAAAATACAGATTTCAACATACTAGAAAAATCTCGCGATCCGCAACTAACTCAGACCTTTTAAATAGATTACTACTAAGTTCAGATCCTCTCATAAGTGGATTAAGAAAATTACCTTGCAAAAAAAAAACTTTATTGAAAAAGTCTGTTTTTTAATTATTTGAGGATTAATTAATTACTTTGTTTTTAAAATGCATTTAAATATTTTCTTTATAATTTTTGTTAATAAATTTTGTGTTCAAAAGTATTTTAAGAAAAGATATTTTATTCAAACTAAAGGTATATAAATATATGTGTAAATGGGTGGTATGGACGTATGACCACGCCCAATTTTTTCAAAACAGTTTTATACTATTGTTAAAGGCTTACAGTTAAATTATAAACCTGAAGGACACGTATAATTTTTTTTGTCGCATACTTCCATACAAGTCCGACCACTGTGCTATGGTTTCTATGACAGCTCTAAGATATAGTCATCCGATCTTGTCCAAAATTTGCAAATCTGTTGCAAAGCATATAATATTAATAATAGCTGAGTTTAAAGACGCTTTCATTGAAATAAAAAAAGTTTTTCTCACTAAGACCCATTTTTCGATCGATGGTTCCTATGGCAGCTATAAGATATAGTCATCCGATCCGGACGGTTCCGATATATTGGCTGCGTGCAGTAAAAAGAAGAATCTGTGCAAACTTTCAGCTAAATAGAGAAACTGGGAGACTATTTTGCGTAGAAACAGACAGACAGACGGACAGAGACGGACGGACAAAGCTTAATCGACTCAGCTCGTTGCCCTGATTAAGAATATATATAGTTAATGTGGTCGAAAATGAATATTTCTATGCGTTGCAAACTTCTGGGCAAACTTATAATACCCTTTGCAAGGGTATAATATGAGAGAATGGATCTCACTTAAAGAAACATATAAAATGCAACCACACACAATTCTACACTGGTACACTGACTGGTCCCTGACGCCCCAAGGAACTGGACTTGGGGTAGCAGGATCGGGAACGAAAATGTCTGATAAGACAAGCTAAAGCATTAATAGTGAACCATAACCTCAAAAGCTTCCAAAAGTTAATCCAACAAGGAAAGAATGCCCTCAGGATTCTAACAGGACTCTACACGGGCCACTGCAGATATTATATTTTATATACACCCAACTATGCAGATATTGTGAAGAGAAGGAGGAGTCCTCTGAGCATATACTAGCACACTGCGATGCTCTAGCGAGGCGCAGCCACAGCAGATATGGGAAAACATTTTACACCCAAACCATATCAGTAACCTAGAACCCTCGAAAATTCTGACCTTTGTACAGGAAATAGGGCTGCTTTTGTAAACTCAGTAGGGGGTACAATATACCAAGATTGTTCGCGGTGCGCTATTTCCCCTACAATAAATAAGAATAAAAAAAACTAGGTACACAGAGTATATTAAGTTTGTGCAAAAGGATGTAACAGGGAGAAGGAATCATAATCATAACTGCGGGAGCAAATGCGGGTGGCGGCCTGTACTGTAGAGAGTATATTATAGTCTTGCTTGACCGACTTTCTTTAGCTACGAATTTGTCCCCTGTGATTCCGATTTCTAAACTCAATTGGGGAGGGGGAATTGATCACCTTATATGGTCGGAGATGATTCCTTCCAAACTTGTGGGCAACATTACAATACACTTTTCAAGTGTTTAAAATGGTTTACGTTTTGCGTTTAAGCTCGGAATGTCATAAATTTGTAAGGTTCAGTTCATGGCCTGGTTGTCCAATAAGTCTGAGGTGAACTGGTGTGGTCGGGCGTGGCGTAACAGTCGTATGTGTGGCGGCTGGTGCGGGAGGTTGTGGGTTCGATCCCGCCTCGGACCATCTAATAGAAAAAGTTTTTTCTTTCTTTACAAAAAAGCTTTTACACACCCGATCACCTTCACCAGCTACTGGCGCCAGCTGTGAAGTTAACTAGCCATGAAAAAGCAACAATTCTCTAACTATTGCCGTTCGGATTCGGCGTTAAAATGTAGGTCCCTTTCTCTTGTGCGAAAAAAGTATAAGCACACACGCCAAGAGATTGAGAGAAGCTTGGCCCTGGCCCTCCTGGAGGTTGCTGTTTGAGCCAATTTTACTTTTACTTACTGGTAACACACCGGTTTGCTGCTTTGATTTTCAGATCGGTTGTACTTTATTCTTCCTTGTTTGAATACAGAATACTTGACATTTTTCCTGAATAAAGAAACCTAACAAGTGTGCACTGACTCTAAAGGATATCCAGTTTAAGTCATCTTTTTAAATAGCTTAAGACTATTGCATTTGATTCAAATACATCCTGCTCACGGATCCTGAACCGAACCATTAAAATTTTTGACCTCCCGAACCGGACTCATTCTTTGTGGAGTGAAGTTCAACTACTAACTACACCAAAGGAAATTTTTGTAAGAACTTACCCAACTTTCAGCAATCCAAATTTAGCAGGAAATAAAGCATATGTCGGTGAAGACATCTACCAATTTCAAAGTTGAGGCACTTTTGAACAACAATAAACCGAAATAAAACCTTAGGCTCATTAACCACCTTTTCTTTTGTAATTTTTTAAGTGTTTCAAAATTCCGCACCAAAACTTTTGCAGAATAGAGTGTCTTGTTCTCGGATCAAGAACTGTAAAGAATAAGAGAGCGAGTTTCTTGATCTAAGTCTAAATATTTTATCCTGATTTTCTTGATCCTGAAGTTTAAAACGCCATACTTTTTGCCAGTGAAGGTATTTCACCTTACTAGGGCAGTCGATAATTTCCAACATATCATAATCTAGAATATCCTATTCAGTAATTCGATATTTGATAAATCTAGTCCACTAAATATCGATTTATCGATAAATTGACATTTCCTAATGCATTCTGAATTACTGTTTGGGACCTGGCTGTTTGTCATGCACCTGGGAAAAAAATGGTAAAATAATCAATCAAAATCGATTTCAAAAATCCAAATTCAGTAATTTCATATTTGATTAAGCGAGTCCACTAAATATTGATTTTTCGATAAGTCAGTATTTCCTTCGGAAACACTGTTCACAGACTAGTCTGTTCGTTTGGAACACGGGAATATCGAATTTGGACTATTTATTTCCACATGCTGCTGAGCTGCTGCTGCCTCGCTCAACTAGCATTGGGAAAACTCTTGCAATTCTTTGCCAATATTACTATAATACAAGCTGCTGTTCCGCTAGTCAAATTCAAATCAAAAATACCTTAGTTTCTCCATTTCAAAATATCAATTTTCCCATTAAATTTTCTCTTCTATTCCAATGAATTTGTTCATACCCGCCTCAATTGCAGGGTAGCCAACAAGACCGCTTGCTGGCAATGTGAACAATTTTTAAATCAAATATTGACCCGAGGCTAAAGCAAGTAAGAACATTCAGAGCTGACGAGGTTGATGATTTTTCAATTTGGGTTTTGTAGTTTTCCGCTGAGGTGGCTGCTTCCAACTAATGTGGCGCAGTGATCTTCATGATCAACTGGGAGCACTTTAAAACAGTTCATTTCTTTTGTCAAGGCTTTCCTCGTGTTGGCCTTTTGCATTTTGCCGCTGAGTAAATGTCGCAGGCAAATATCGGCAACGTCGGCTACCGGGGACAAGGTAAAATATTTAAACATGTTTAGTGATTTGCTGTTAAGTAGTCGGTCGGTCGATCGGTACGAAGAGGCTATCGCATAGCGGGGCAAATTAATTGTTTGGCTGCAGTTCGGGCAAAAATTGTTGTGTTCAGGGCCAGGGCCAGGGCGAACTTTGCCCAGGTATGAATGATGACAGCTTTAGCGTTGGCGATGATCAACGATGGGGCAGCATTGCCTCCACCTCTGCCTCCATCTCTGCCTCTTCCAGCAACCTCAGCTGCAGTGCACGGTGTTTGTTTATTTATTTGCTTTTAGCTGTTAATAATTTATGTAAGAGCGTGCGGGCACTTGGAAAATAACAAACATTGATTTGGCCCCAAGCAGGAGCAGGTATGCACTCTCTATATCTTCTTGCATCTCTGCGATTAGCAAAGAAAAATTATGATTTTGAACTTCGATTAGGTGGGCTCTTTCTCCGCCATCAATTAGCATTGGTAATGAGCTTTTAAATGCATTTCAAGTGTGTGTGTGTGTGTGTGTGTGGTAAGCATTCAACGGATTTTCGTTTTGGTTTTGGCTTTCGGTCAACTGCGGCGTATGCGTGATATTTGTTAAGCCATCGTTTCAATTGTAAGTAACTTTCTTTTGATTAATGTATATGTAACTTACCCAACATAATTTTATCAATATTTTGTTTAACATTACTTTTCTGGGTTTGATAAATTTGTATAGTTTATTTCCATTATTCTTATAATAAGTTCATTTACAAAGCTTGAGTTGAGATAGAAAAACATGCTTGTGATGACTGAAAGCCAAAACTATACTTTTTCTATTCACTCATAACAGAAAATTAGATTATAATCTCTGTAAATCAGTCTATTTACTCAATTCAAGTCAAAATACTGTCAACAGCCGGCCGAGCACTTTATCAGCTAGGGAAAATGGTCGAGAAATCGATTCAAGTTAAGGAACTGGCGCCTTTTGAACTTTGTGGGGGTATTCAACAACGCAACCCATTGCTCTGTCCGGCATGATCTAGTAATCAGATAAGAAAGAAGTGCAAAAAAAACCTCAGCAGCGATAGATGTTCACGTTAACCACTACAAAAGTATGACCTCTTAGGGAAAAGAACTCCCACCATGGTCCAAAGAACCACGAAAGGACCATACATGGCAACTCTTTGTGACATAGTCCAAAAGGGAACTGAAAGCAACTCTCGATTGGTCAAAGGAGTTTCGCACTCAGAAAAAAGTTCGTTCTAAATCAACCGAAATTAAGCATATTCGTTGCCATAAGTTGCCATAGTAATCCCACTTTTGCTTGAATTGTGAACAGTTGTGTCATATCTTACGAACGATTTGTGCCCATTAATATAGAAAAGCAGCTCAAAGGTTATGTCCATTGGAGCACGAAGAAGCAGGCCAAGAGATGGGGAGTGTCTGCAAATAAATGGAAGAACGCTAGAGAAAGTGCGGTCCTACAAATATTTAGGCGTCACAGTGTCCAATAATATGAATTTCTCAGATCATATAAAAGGAAAACTTGGAGAAGCAAAACTTGCTATAAACGCTACATGGTGGACATTGCTGAGTAGAGACAACGTGAAGCCAAGTTGCAAATATAAGGTGTTCGAGTCAACTGTAAGAAGCATCATGTGTTATGCTGCTGAAATTTGGGGATTTCTTAGATTCGACAATGTTGAACGCTTGTTGATGTTTTTCATCAAAAAAGTTTTAAGTTACCGCAGAATACGCCAAATTACGCGATTTATATAGAAACTGGCCTTCCAACTCTGTATACGTATACAGTGCAACTGCATTTCAACTATGTAGCCAAGGTCATTGCCCAAGCAAATAATGTCTCATTTGCTTCTTGGGAAAACTCAGTTTTTTAAGCACCATTTCAAACAACTGCGGGCTAAACTTTGATTGGGACAATATACAAGGATGTCGTCATACACAAGCTGAAGTCATAAGAAAGCTTTGCGAAGAAGAGCGTCAAATCTTTATAAACCGAACTAGACAGAGCACTGAAAGTTACACTTATAAAAAGCTGACTCAGAACCTGGGTCAATCAAACTACTTTCAAGATAGCAACAAACTGGAACAAACTGCATTAGCAATATTTTTGAAGGCGAGGTGCGAAATGATTGCATTAAACTTTAGGCCACACAGAAGGGACTTGGATGAAACCGGCAGCCTTTGTAATATGCGTGAGAAGGAAAATGTGAAACACTTTATCGGCAGTTATCCCATTCTTAGAGAGGTGCGATATCTCCACTTCCGTCGCATCACTTTAATCGAGTTTGAACTCCAAAGCATTTTAAACGGAGAAAATTGGCGCATCCTTTCAGAATTTGTAGCAGTCGGCGACAAATTATAAACGAAGATTTTTAAGTTTTTTTTTTATTTTGTTCTATTTTGTTTTCTTTTTTTCTTAAACAATCTTTAGAGCCGTCTTCATTGTCGGAAGATCCACTATCTCGTGACGAACGGGGAAGGTGGGTAGAGCAGTCAAATGAAAGGCGACTCTCAGACGTACCTTTATTTATAATTGTTTAAATAATACTACATAGCATCAACTGACGGATTTAAATAAACCATTGTTGTATAACACTTATAGTTTTTATTATTGAAAAGCCAGCTATAATCTGTAATCACTATGTTGTCAATATTTTATCTTTACACAATGAAAACAACATACTACTACTACTACTCGAAAAGCAGCTTGGAAATGATAATGAAAAGATAGCTGACTATTGACGTAGACTTTTCACTCTTGCAAATAACATATTTTGTTGTTTTGTTGCTATGCTAATTAGGCTAGTGCAACTGTAATAAGTCTTCGGCCTAAGCGAAGTTAGTCCCCTTCTCGTTTTTTAGTTATTAAACTTCAGTTTGAGTTTATCAAAGGAGAAGTAGCCAATAAAATGAAAGCATTATGTATCCAACTTAAAAATTTTGCATGTTTACAGCTAAGAATTAATGTTACGCTTAACAGTTAATGTTACGCTTAAAATCACATTTGTGGAGGCTATGTAAATAAGCTTGTCGGTTGGTTATACTTTGAACAACTTGTGTACTCGGACCACTTACCAGTCAAAACTTTTATACTTGCAGAAACATCGCAACATCCCAAAGAAAGCAACAATCTTCTCCCACAGCTAATATGGCGCCAGCGATCGGAAGATACATACAAAAGAAATTGAAATAACCAGGTTGTCCAATATCAAGCCATAAACAATCTGGCATAATCAGGCATTAATAGGAAAACAAAAGTATAATCAGCAACGCAAATTTTTCTGCTCCTACGACGGGTGAAGGCAAAAAACTCAGAGGGAGAGTAAAAATGGAGTATCAAAATTCAAACCGAGGACTTATTAACAAAAAAGGGCAACAGCCATACTGCCGAAGTGTGGAAATATAAATCACAAACATTAAAGACAGCTAAATCTTTCTGGACTATGATAAGAAAACTCAACACTACTGCAACCTACAAACCTATAAAAGCTGAAAATGAACAGCTCGCACTGCTCTTTGAAAATCTTTTATCTGTCGACCAAAGATGATTGAGATACAGTTCCAGTTTGGACTGCCGTACAGAGAACACCGTCTCTTGGATATGGACATTAATGAGGAAAGGGCTAAAGTTAATAAAGCTCCTGGCGAGGATCGCATACCAGTTGATTTTTTCAAGCATGCAGCCCCAGCGTTTGTTGAAGAGCTTACA
Organism: Lordiphosa magnipectinata; assembly: GCA_037044535.1. Lineage (NCBI taxonomy): Eukaryota > Metazoa > Arthropoda > Insecta > Diptera > Drosophilidae > Lordiphosa > Lordiphosa magnipectinata. The sequence continues at coordinate 163,020 of JBAMBO010002285.1, read as the reverse complement.
CTCACCTTTAATGCCATTAATGATTCTGCTGATATACTTGAAACCTTAAAAAAAAAAACGTAATATTTCCCAATCACAAATAATAAATAAAATATCTTTCCTCAATTCGACCAAAAAGCTGTTTGCATCAACGCTTCTTATGCGATTGGAAAATTGGGTCGTCAAACAAAATCTTTTGAGCGAAAACCAATTTGGGTTCAGAAAGGATTTTTTAACAGTCGATTCCATCTTTATATTGTCCCCAATCGTTACGACCCATTTCAAAGAACACGAGAAAGCCAAGCTAACTTCGTCTGTGCCGAAGTTTTTATACCCTTGCAAATGCTGTTTTCGAAATGTCAGAGATTTCGAACGCTTACATATAGTCACCCGATGTCGATCAACTTTTTCAAATTAGTTTGAAAGCGTTTAATATTAAGAATCACCGACCCTAAGAACGATTTACTTGAAAACAAAAAAGTTTTTCTCATTAAGACCCATTTTCCGACCGATGGTTCCTATGACAGCTATAAGATACAGTCATCCGATTTTGACCAAAGCTTGGAAATCTGTTTGAAAGCATATAATAATAATAATGGCTGAGTTTGAGGAAGCTAACATTGAAAACAAAAAAGTTTTTCTCACTAAAACCCATTTTCCGACCGATCGGTCCTATGGCAGCCTTAAGATAGAGTCATCCGATTTTGACCAAAGCTTGCAAATCTGTTTGAAAGCATATAATATTAACATTGGCCGAGTTTGAGGACGCTAACATGGAAAACCAAAAAGTTTTTCTCACTAAGACCCATTTTTTGACCGTTGGTTCCTATGTCAGCTATAAGATATAGTCATCCGATCCGGTCGGTTCCGACATATTCGCAGCGTGCAGTAAAAAGAATACTATGTGCAAAATTTGAGCTCGATAGCTTTAAAACTGAGAGACTAGTTTGCGTAGAAACGGACAGACAGACGGACAGACGGACGCCCCCAGTCCCACCAATCACATTGGAGGAGGTTCAGGGGCAGATCAAGCTCCTTAACAATAAAAAGGTTCCAGGCGAGAATGGACTTGACAATAGGGTCATCAAAGCCCTCCCAGTAAAAGCACTGCGACTGGGTCATTTTCCGAAGGCGTGGAAAAAGGCTCAGATCGTAAAGATCCATAAAGCTGGGAGCAGCCCTGAGGTCGATTCATACGATCAGCCTCCCATCTACAATAGCAAAAATTTTCGAGAGGTGTATTCTAGCCCGAGTCATGGCAATCGATGGGGTTAGAGGCAGAATACCTCCTTTTCAGTTCGGGTTTAGAAAGTCACACGGAACCCCTGAGCAGCTGAATAGGGTCACAAACTTAATTCTTGACGGATTCCAGGCTAAGGAGTACGTGGTTGCGGTCTACCTGGACATACGGCAGGCTTTTGATAGAGTGTGGCATACAGGACTACTATGTAAGGTAAAAAACATCTTACACCCTTGTGAGAAGCTTTCTATCGGACAGGACCTTTTCGGTAGTATTGGAAAGGGCTGTTTCCAGCGTGTAATACGCGCTGGTGTGCCTCAAGGAAGTGTACTTGGACCCACCCTCAACTCTCTCTACACTTGTGATATGCCTACCGGAAAAACAATACCCATTGAAGACCCCCAAGACTTACTCGTTGCAACATTTGCTGACGATACAGCTATTATGGCGAGAGACTCGTGTATCTATGATGCCACTGATGTCGTCCAACAATATTTGTATCGATTCAGCAGATGGGCGAAACAATGGAACATTGGGCTTAATCTAGCTGAATGTGTCAGTGTAACTTATACACTTCGTCATGATGAGTGTCCAGGCGCATTCTTCAACAATCAGCTATTACGTCACTTAACGACATAAATACTTGGGAATATATGTGGACAAGCGCCTCACATCTGGTTCGTAAGGTCACTATATGGCAGAGTAAAGAAAGTGAGATGGCTTCTCTCTAGCAGAAACAAGCTGTCACTCCGAAATAAGGTGCATATATACAAAGCTATTATAGCACCTGCCTGGAGATATGGAATCCAAGTATATGGAATCGCTGCGAAATCCCATCTCAGAAAGCTCTGTGTCCTTCAGTCAGGGTGTCTGCGTAGACTATCGGGAGCATCCTGATATATGTGCACAAGACATTTGTAGAGTGTCCTCAGTGTGCCCAAGATTGGTGATGTAATCAATAAACAGGCAGGTGATTACGTGGAGAGACTAAGAAGTCACCCCAACACACTAGCCAGAAGACTCCTGCTTAGACGATAGAAAGCAGGAAGTAGAGTAAGACGACGCCTCAAAAAATCTTTTCCCTAGGAAGCTTCCCAACAGACAAATATACTAACTTAGCAACTACCTCCCATTCAATAAACTTGACACCAAACATGTTTTATATCATCACAAAACAACTCGCTCATAGTCAGACACATTACACCTGCAATCAAACTTACATAAACAAATAAGTTAAGAGAATATCTACTCAATCTAAATTAAGTTGCCAAATTTACACAAGGTGATAGAAAATTTAGAAACAAAAAAAATAATTAAAACCACCGCTTTACCATCGAGCGTCAACTGTTAGGCTCAACCAGTTGCAGTATAAGAGCAAAGATTTTTGCAGCCTGAGTTATTATACTGCAACTGCCTGCGCTTAACAATTGACCCCCTACGGCAAAGTCTAATCGGCCGTGCCAATGTGTTTTAGAACGAAGAGGTCGCGGTTCGAGTAAATCTATATTTATCAAAAAATTATCAACTGAAGCTTTACAGAAAACTGTAGGATGATTGATAATTTGCTAGATGATAAATCTTGTTTTTAAGATTTCTAAGTTCATTTCAAGGTTTTTCAATCTTGTTTTTATATGATTGCAAGGTTCTTGAAAACGAGATTTTCAATCTAGATTTTAGATTGATTTTTTTATCTCAGTGAGGGTTTAAAAATAAACTTTACGTAAGCTTTATTGATATCAAGGCGGCTTTTAACACAATCCACAGAAGCAGTCTTATTTACAGACTCAGCAATATGTCGAGGAAGTTCCTGAGACACATACAGAAAATATCTGAGGAAAATATAGCAGTTGTATGGGATGGTTCACAACTGTCAGACAGGCTCAAAAGTAACACAGGAGTAAAGCTGGGCTGTGTGCCCACTGTAATTTTCACTCTTCATAAATGATATTGCGGAAGCATGACCAGCAGAAATTTCATTTTGGCAACATGCATATAAAAACGATACTTTACGCGGATGATATTGTGCTCTTGGCTGATTCAGCACACAAATTACAAAAAAATGCTAAACCACTCAGAAAAAAAAATGTCAAATATCAGTTCTATCTTTAATAATATCAAAATAATATCAATTTATCATATCAATGGGATACTATTTCCACCTAAACATACCCAGCAAATTTTGTCGAAGCGCTCCACTGCGAGCACTACAAAAGCGCTCAATTGAAGCGCTCAACTCTCCTTGTAAATACTGCTCCACGAAAGCGCTCAATTGTAGCGCTCAACTCTCCTTGTAAATATTGCTCCAAAAAAGCAGTTATTTCACAACACTTCTCCTATGAACAGTATGTGTATGCTAGCGCCGCCTGCTTGCATTTTTTCTTCTTTTTGTTCTGCTTTCTTTAATACAGGGGTGTCCTGGAAATCTCTAGCGATTTTCGTATAAAGGAATACACTTGTCAAGTGACAAGAGTACGACCGGCTTCTAGATCATATGCAAGAAAAAATGTACGCATTAAATCTTCTTGACTTTGAGCAGGCGGTTTCAAATCGCTTAACTTCAGCCATCTATTCTAGTAGCCGTGCATATTTGTTCCCCTTCGCATATACAGCCAAACAGCTTTAATTTGAAATGCTCAAGTTTATACGAAAATCTCTAGAGATTTCTGGGACATACCCGATAAAGAAGTCATTTTTTCATAAACTGGTTTTCACAGATGCTGTAAGTGGGGTCCATTTAAATCGAGAGGACTATGCGAAGGAAATGGCGAAGGGCTTCCGTTCTATGAAAAACAAAATTTATAGGAATTCCTATCAACAAAAAAAAATACTTTTGTCCTCAGACGCATCAAATCCAGCAAATCCAAATTCTGATTAAAATCGTATAAAAGATGTTCGAAATATAATTGTATGGGTTTTAGTGACCTGTTGTGATTTAAGATTTGAAAAGAAAAATGTTCCTTAACTTGAAGAAGAAGACTTTGTTGTTAAGTTTTCCCATCTTAATAAAAAATTTCTGCAGTCTTAAACTTAAAACTACTTAATAATACCACTTTCAACGTACCTTAAAATACTAATAATAATAAAACTTATAGTTATGTTATAAATAAATTGAAATGAATTGAAAATTTTATTTGAATTTTGTATAAAAAATTATCTTTTGGAGCGCTTTTTACAGCTCTTTTTACTCTAGGAGCATAGCGCTTCCTAGAGCTCCTTTTACATTGCAAGAGGAGCGCTTTAAAGCGCTTTTTCCGCAGTGACAGTGTAGCGCTTCCTAGAGCTCTTTCTACAGTGGGATCAGAGCGCTTTTAAGCGTTTTATTCGCAGTGACAGGGTAGCGCTTTCTAGAGCTCTTTTTACATTGCGAGCGGAGCGCTTTAAAGCGCTTTTTTCGCAGTGAGAGTGTAGCGCTGACATCCAATGACATGGCAATGTTAAAAATAGCACTAGTTACAAGGAGAGTTGAGCGCTTCACTGCTCCTTTTGAGCGCTCTAATAGCGCTCTTAGAGCGCTTTGGGTTTTGCTGGGTACGGACGCGATAATATCATCTTGATCATTTTTTCAGATGAAGGCCGATTCGATACTCAAAATACCCATTTGATACTAAATATAGTGATCTTTTTTTTCTGTGCAACTGAACGAGTACTGCAGATCTTGGAATCTCAAATATTGACACTGGCTTAGGTCTTCCATTTCTTGGCCAAATGTCCAATCCTGGCTGAAATACGATTTGTATATTGGCAGCAAACTTTGGTGAACACATCAGAAGTACTTGAACTTGTTTATGGTTAGATTATAGTTATATTTTTGAAGCGTTAAAATATAGACATTAAATCACAACAGAATTTTTGTAGACCCAAATAAGTATACAAAAAAAGAAATATTAAACTAAATTAAAATAGAACCATTGCATGTAAATATGACCGACGGCATACAACGGCCAGTGTCAACAAAATGTTTTGAAAATTTTCAAAAACAAAATAAACTACTACTACACTCTTTGGCACATTACCATCTCAGAGTTGTTCTACGAAATTTATTTAAATATTATTTAACTAATTTCCTTATGCTTCCTTATGCACATTCTAGGGTTAGAACCTCAAGAGTGCCTTGAGACACCTATTTAAGTTTGTTAGCAATTTCAGAGCTTTATTTTGAATATGGAAGGCACAATATTTCCTCTTTTATTTCATTAGTTTAAAAAGTTGTCTTGAAAGTTTAAGCATTCTAAGCTTTTTTAAAACATATTTTTCTAAAATCAAACTGACTTTGCAAACTAAACAACTAAATACAATACCAAACATTTACACTCATTTGCTTTATTTACAATTCAAGATCATTCGATTTGCTCAAGGTTTTGTAAGTTTGCCAGGTAAATGAACTATTTGTGAACACAAACTAGGCCTTTAAACAAAAGATTTCATAATTTTCATGCAACTTTCCATGATTTTTGCATAAATTTGTTAAGGAATATTCCAAAATTCAGACAGATAAATTAAAATAATTGAAATACTTTGCAAAACTTAATTGCGTTAAGCGAGGCGCGCTTGTTGGCTGCTAATGACCAAACATAAATATCTCGCCGAGGCGTACCATTTTCTATAATCTGCCGGCCGGCATAACGCGCATATGTATGCAATATGTTTTTTTTTTGTTTTTTTTTTGTTGACCTCGGAAATTTAGCCACAAATCAAAAAGCTACCAAAATATTTAGACAGATTATTTGGTAGCCAATGGCGTTTACAGGTGGCTGACTTGCTGAAAAGCTCTCTGGTTTTGCAGCATCATCATTATCACACAGCCCAGCTGGGCGGCTTGGTCAAGGTTACCAGGTTGTATCTGTATCTGTATCTGTATCTGCATTTGTATCTGTATCTGTATCTGTTGGCGCTGCAGGATATCATCATCATTGGCAGGCGTGCGCTTCTTTTAACGATTTCAACAAAAATATTTCGCTTTCTGCGCTGCTCATTAATTCGTTTCGATTAAAAAAAAATGTGGCTTTTCTGCAGCCGCCGCTTGTTGTGCATAAAAATCACAGCAAGGGATCCCTCTTTGGCATGTTTTTTTTTGCTTGGTTGTTCAAGGGGGCTTTTGGCATTTTGTCTAGCGGTAGGAAAACAAGTTGCTGCTGATGCCGAGTGCCTCTGAAATTTTAATGGGCAACGCTTTTTTTTCTTGATTTTGTTTTGTTTTGTTTATGTTTAAATTGTGTGTGTGTGTGAGTGTGTAGACTATGTGCAATACATTTGTTTATTATAAGGTCTTTCGTTTGTGCCACTTGTTCTTTTTGTTTTTGGTGTTAGATTGTTTAGATTGGCCACTTAATATAGAAATATATTTAGTTCTTGTTGCAGTAAGTTTATTTATTTCCATTTCTTTTTCTTTCGTTTGGCTGTTGCTGTTGGTGTTGCTGTTGCTGTGGGTGTTGTTCTCTCTCACGTAATCAGTGCAAAAATTTCGCCATGATTTCGTTTGTTTTGGGAAATACAATTTTTGGCGCTATTTCTGGTGGGTGGCTGCTGTTGCTGTTGCTGCTGCTGCTGGTGTTGTTTAGCGGGAAAAAATAATTGAAAGTGTATTTCCACGAATACAATTCACACACAATTTGCACAAATTTTAACACAATGAGCGAAAAATGGCATAAATTCCGTTAGATGTTTGCATTAGAAATTAATGGTTTGTTTTTGAATTGAGTTGCATTGATGAATGTGGGGAGAGAGAGGCACATCAGAAATTTCTACACTCTTCGAAAATAGACAACAAACTTATTTAATCTCTGATTTAATAGTTTCCGTGTATTTTGTCCAATCTAATTGAGATTTTCAGAATATTTCGATTTGCAATTTACTCCCAAACTGAATGTACAATGACACATTTGATACTTATCCGAACCAAACTGGTCTATTTTGAAAATGCTGAACCAAAGCGGAAACCGCCATAATTATGTCAAAATGTTAAACTCAGTTAATTTGATTAGAATTCGAGAGTTTATACAATTAGCTTTCGGACAGTGCGGCTCAGCACTGAATCAGAGCTGAATCAGTACGGATTTGGAAGGGCTGGTACTGAAATCACAGTTGCCTTTAAGTCAGTGGTGTCCAAAATGCCTAAAGCCTATTCCATGGGATAGGAACTCATAGTTCTGCCGGCATTGCAGCCGACACACGTATAGAGAGAGAGAATATGTGTGTTCTATAAATGGCACACTCGGTGGCTTTCAACCTAACGATGCGCGTGTTTGGCTTTTTGTGCTCTCACGAGGCATTTGTTCGTTTGCTTGTTGCTCATGTTCAATTATCAAAATGTTTACTTCGTGTTTCGCTGATATGCACACAAGGGCAATGCTTGATTGTGTGAGTTTGAACACCACTGCTTCAAATGCAGTTCAGTCGTGAATTTCACACAGACAGAACCTACTAAGGGCCGTTTTCTCATGTTGGTGTTTTTGCAAATCTAGGTGGATTTGCTGCATTTGCTTTGCTCATGTTCAATGCTAACAATCTAGATGACATTCGCAGCAATCTACTTCACCCTCATTGATTTCAAAACCATCTACATGCTAATGCAAATTAAGTATTTTTTATGTATCCGCGCATATGGTCACACTGAAAAATATTTGAAAACAAAAAAAACTGCTGCTAAAAACAGTTAAGTATGAATTGTTATTAAAAGTAAAAAAGTAAAATTGGCTCAAACAGCACCTCCAGGAGGGCCAGGGCCAAGCTTCTCTCGATCTCTTGGCGTGTGTGCTTATAATTTTTCGCACAAGAGAAAGGGACCTACAGTTTAACGCCGAATCCGAACGGCAATAGTTAGAGAATTTGCTTTTTCATGGCTAGTTATACTTCACAGCTGGCGCCAGTAGCTGGTGAAGGTGATCGGGTGTGTAAAAGCTTTTTTCTAAAGAAAGAAAAAACTTTTTCTATTAGATGGTCCGAGGCGGGATCGAACCCACAACCTCCCGCACCAGCCGCCACACATACGACTGATACGCCACGCCCGACCACAATGAATGAATTGTTATTAAGTAAACCAAAAATGGAAAATATTGGATGGGCCTTTAATATACAAGAACACCTGCAGACATTGCTGAAATTACAGCTGGACATTCTGATTCCCCTAGTTCATTGCTTAAGCTAAGTTTACACATCCAAATAAATTGGATAAATTTTGATCAAAATAGCCATGATTAAAGATTTTCCAGGATTAAAAACTTTAACTATGGTTTCATACGCAAATAATTTGATCAAATATGTCTGGAAATTTTCACCAATTTGGCCTATATAACTAAATTTTTATCAAAATAAGTCCAAATTATTTGCCTGTATGGACTTAGCTTTAGACCAGTAGCTTAATCTTCCATCACAGTAACAAGTTTTTCCGAAAGAAGATCCTTGTCCTCCTCTGTGAAATGCTTGCTTTATTTTTTAAAATTGGCGCCCAATAGACATACCAATAAACGGGCGAGTGCAGAGGTGCTGCCAATCTACTCTTAGTGCCTTTCCATTCCTGCCGGTGTGAACGTAGCGCAAATGCCTGAATTTATAATCAACCTACATGAGACAACCAATTGCACAAAAATCATATAGTTGCAAAATCTAGATGAATTTCGATTTGAGCAAAAATTATTATTTCAAGCATTATTTCAGTACTGAACTCATCTGTTAGTTTCATGGGTAGTACTGAAATCAGTCATAATGTGGAGCAATTCCCACTTCTTAGGTCTGAATCAGCACTTACAAATTCATTACTGAGTCGTAGAACTGCAGGGTTAACACTTAAACTAATATCCTTGGGGTCATTTGTTGGTTTATTGATCAACAAACATTGTAGCATTTGAGGTATATTTATAAGTTTTGAAATTTGTATTATCCATCTATGAAATTGATCCTTCTTGTCCTGCGATGGGCATGAAATTTGAGTTTGGAATCAGTCTGACTAAACCAAAAGAAAAAAACACCCATATTAGCTAGGCTCGAGTCGACTGCGCCAAGCGAGTCTCGATCACGCACACTGCACCTATTGCGCCGTCTGCTTAGCAGGCTCCGCGTGCTTATTCGGATGTAATACACTTCGAAGTAGGGTTGTAAATATTTTAATAATATATCGATATTTTTGTTGGACAATAATAGTTATTCCGATATTGGAGATTTTCGATATTTTTATAAACGATATATCAGGAAAAATTACTTTGACAAATTAAATGCAAAACTGATAAAAATTCTGGTAATACAACTTTAAATCGCACTTAAGAACTAATCATATGGATGCAGCCATACGCCGCAGTATGAGGACTTAGTGATGGGAAAATATTGAAGATATCGACATGAACCCAATATTTTATTGCAGAGCTATAATGCGGATCAATTGTCTATGCTGTCTGATACTGATACTTCAGCACCATCAGAACGGAAAGCATCCGCAAGCTGCAAAATGAGTGGGGAACACATTAAGCAGCAGATTTTCTTAAAATCCTTGTCAAATCACTATTGGTAAAGAGCAACAAATAGAATAAAATTGTCACTTGATATTTTTTTGTACGCAGAATCTGTTAATCTTTAAGGCCTTTACTCAGATAAGATACAAATTTAGTTTGACACAATACTTGACCTGATAAGAAACACTTTTGAGCAGCTTTAAAATCAGGACCAATTTTGATCAGTAGCCTTACTTATACGAAGTATTGTACCTAACTAAATTTCTTATCTCATTTGAGTACAGCCCCTTAAGGTTTAAAGAAAAAGAAAATGTCACTTTTGATGTAGTTTCACAAAACTAAGTCACTGAAAAGATAGGATATATCGGTCACTAGAAATAGTCATTAGTAGTTTTATGGCAAACACGTTCCTTAAAAACTTTTCAGTTTTCTTAAGCTTTATAAAATAACGATATATCGTTCTTTTTTGGACACAATATATCAAATATCGATATAGAAAATTAAGTTGTTGGTTAGCGACCTTCAATTTTCTGACCTCGAGCCAGCAAGCAGCAATCTCTGATATAGAAAATTTTGATTTTTGATATGATCCATATTGATATTTTGAGAAATATCGACAAACCTACTTCGAAGAGAGGCAATTCCACTTGCTGCGAAGTCCGCTTGTGCCAATCGGCGCCTCGAAACGACGCTATTTCTCTAAGCATGGACGATTTCTGCTGCAATTATGCCTTGTCTATAAGATAGTCTGCATTGCTTTCTTGGAGCAAATAGTCGAACATGGATGAAAATGATTTTCTCGATCGATAGGTATGATCCTCTATGCAGTTTTAATGCCATTGAATAGAATCAGAAGCAATCACATCTACCGTCCTGGCATTTTTACTTTGGCACAAATTATGCGATTCAAAATCTGTTTTTCGAGTAAATTTGCTACCAAAATCGCCAAAAATTTAGGAAAAGTACAGCCTTAAATGCTCGATATCCCATTGCTCCAATGGGAGAACACAATATCTATTTTTTAGAAAATTTTCTTAAAAATAAGGCGAGTCGCCTTTGGCCCTTTATTTTAGGGCGATTTTCTTAAAATTAGGGCGAAAATGGCACTTTATAGGGCGAGTTGTTTTTTGAGTGCATCCAATCGCTGCCCGACAGCAAAACAGCTGGTGTTGACGGCATACCTGCGGAGCTCTTTACTTGCCAACCGGCAACAGCGTCCGATTTACTATACCCAGTTATACAACGAGCATGGAAAACTGAGGAGCTCCCCACGGAATAGTTAGAGGGCATCTTGTTGAAAATCCCCAAAAAGGGGGACCTAGGTGAATGCAACAACTGACAAGAATCGTTTTGGATCACCTGAGAGACACCATATTGGCCACCGTAGGCGAAAAGCAAACCGGGTTCAGAAAGGGCTCATCGTGTATCCTGATCGAGCAATGCACGGAATACAGATCAGACCTGCACATGGATTTCGTAGACTTCGCAAAAGCCTTCGACAACGTAAGCAGGGAGTGCAGCGAAGAAGGGAGATACCGGAAAAACTTATATCCCTCATCAGAGCGACATATGAAAGCGCCCAGTGCAGAGTGCTTCATGGTGGAAAGTTCAACCAGCCTGTTCCAGCTCTGAAGGGCGTTCGACAGGGTTGTGCTCTGTCTCCCATCCCGTTTATAATGGTGGCTCTCATGCTTTTCAAGTCAAACGTAAAGCCAGTGCTCCTATACGGTTCCTCCACATGTAAAATAACAACTTCCATAGTGTCGATACTTCAAACATATGTGAACCGATTCTGTATTTTCTCGCTTGTCAGAAAACGGAACTCCGAACTGCTATGAAATCATAATACGCAGCATGAAATGGAGCTGGTTAAGGTATACACTGCGAAAAAGTAAAAACAATATAGCTAGGAAGCCTATGGAATGGAACCTGCTGGACTGAATCGGTCGGACACCAGGCAGACCCAAAGAAACTTGGAGGAGGACTGTCGGTAGAGAAGCGGAAAGCTTCGGGAAGAGCTGGAGAGAACACAAAGTTGAAAGAGAGGAGTGTTTGATACCCCTAGATGATGGAACTAGAAAAAGAAGACAGCTTTAAATGCAATTGAAATTTGGCACGTAATAAGATCCATTTTTTGGCATCCAATATTTTGGATCATTCTTAATATATTCAATATGACCACGGTCTTAAAGGACCTGTATGTTGGTTGATTTGTAAAATATTTGTAAAATCCGGGATCCAGATTACTTTTTAAAGGTTTTCGACTTAAAGGTGAAATCTGTCTATTACATTTTGCTGCGATTTGTAATTTCATAACATTTTTTCTAAATATTGAAGAAAAATGTAGCCCCTAATGGCCTAAATGGAAGGATGTCTTCGAGCCAGGGGGACACAAGAGAGAGAGAACCCAAGACCTCAACCTAGAGAGTTCTTTTCCTGAAGATTAAGAGATGCACATGCAATATGGTCTAGGTAGACGGAAGGGTAAACAGCTGTGTAGTCTCTGTAATATTAGTTCACCAGAGTATGTTGTGCACTTCGTAGCCATCTGGTCAACCCTAAACGAGTTTAGAATTTATCTGCTTGGAAAGTCAATTCTCTCTGCTGAACTGGCAATCATTGCAGAGCAAGAACCTTCTAGCTAAGCTTTTCAGGATAACAATAAGCAATGAGCTATACGTGTGACCAAGAGATGGAAGAAGCAGTATGCACCCAAAATTCTAATCCGCAGAGCTGAAGAAAGGGCGGAAGCATTTGCGTAAGCCTGGAGTACAGGTTTGCGGCACTTGACATCACTTCGGTCAGCCTCAGGCGGCTTATATACCATTTCCTTGAAACCCCGCTAATTGGTGCAGGTTCAGAATCTGAATAAGGACCTTAACAACCAGTAGTTTCATCATGGAAAAAGGTTTCGATCGTAACTATTCATTAGAAGAGCCTATCTGTGGCCGATTCACAAAAGCAGCAATTTTCGACAAGTATCTATTAGGCCCAATCCCTTTCACCCGGATCTAATGAGCAGCTAAATAAGCTGACAAACTTCATTCTTGAAGGATGCTAAACTAAGGAATTCCAACAGAAAGTGTCCATAGACTAACCCTCTACACTTTCTACACCAGTAATATGCCTACGGCGGGAGCGATACCCATAGTACTTCAAATTTCGTTTCATATAAATTAAGTTGTTTTGTTCACTTGTCCACTTTTGTTTAAAAAAAAACAACAATTTCATCATTTATCCAAATAGTTTCTACCAAAGCCTTTTCTGTTTTCAAATTTCACAATTTCTCAGGTAAACTTTTAAGAATTATTCCTTTGAAAATATGCAAATCATTGAAGTTCATTATAATTGCCTAATTTGCAACAATTTATGCCTAATTTTTTATTAGGTCGAAAGGAAAAAAACCCCCAAAAGAACACTTATCAGGCGGTAGGCCGCAAATTTTTCCACACACACACGACCAAGGCCATAAGCGAAACTTTTCCATCATATATCAAACAGGGCGCCCAAGCAGCGTACACACACACTCACACTCACACATCATTTGTCTGGCTGCCTACTGGGGCTACTATGTAGTGTACTTCCTGGAAAGCAAAGTTCTCGCTGGCTGACATTGAAATGATTCGTGTGAATTTGAGTGTGAACTTATGAAATTTGGCAGTTGAGCAGAAGCAGCTTTAACCGATCTTCAAATCGAACGCTTTAGTATCTTAATCAGGCATGTCATGGTCACAAATTGAAACGATCCATCAGTCTCACTCACCCCCCTCCCCACTACCCCTGTCTCACTCACTGAACGTAATGTGCAACCAGTTGGGTCTGGGGTCGTAACTATATCTGGGCTTACGTATATGGGCGACTGGCAGTTTTGCTTTTGGATCACTTTGTTAGTAAGTGGGTAGTTGATATTTATAAATAGATCAGCTAAAATTAACTTTTCATTGCGGTTTTGCGAATAAATAAATACGTGTATAAATAAGTATAAGCAAATTCATTTGGTTTTAACTGGTTGGCTGGAAATTTTGCAATACCATTTTAGTGGGGTATATTAGGATTTGTGTAAATTGGAAAAATTTAATTGAAAGTTAATTTAAGCCACTAAGATGGATGGACATGAAGTTGGCTTTTAAGGTTAGTTAAGAAAAATATAAAAAAAATATTTTCACAAAAATAAAATCAAGTATTTTATTTTTTTGTAATAGTACGAAAAGTACGAGTACGATTTTCTCACGCTAGAAATATTCGCTAATAAATCGATTAGTGATATTTTAAGAACATATCCGACTATAACTAAACGTTTGGCAAAACAAAAATAACATAAATAAATCCCATAATTTTTCAAAAAAGATTTTAAAGCACTTAAGAATGACTTCAAACTAAACACTTGGCAGAGTTTGCTTTAATCAGCACGAGAAAGCTCATGCAAAACATACACTAAGAAATTATAAAATAATAAATCTAAAGTTTTTATGTTAAGATTAAGCGTAATATTCTTCTCAGTTCAAGCCTTTAATGCTTGGCCCTAGTCTTTCGAAGCCAAGTCATTTCAAATGTTCATACTTTAAGCCCTTTTTGCGATCACATGTACAACAATTAGGGAGCGAGAGTGGATAAATATAAGTAGCATCTTAGACATGTGGCATTAAACGTGTTGAATGGTGCAATGCATAGTTGCCAACCAAAATATTTCTTTGTTTTTTAGAAAACTTAAAAGAATCAAAACTGGTTTGGGTTGAAGTGTATGGCGATGTCCTAAGAAATATCGGTAAAATATTATAGCGAGAGTGGATTCCTACTCCGAGATCTTACTTACAGCTAAGTGGCATGTAACAAGTCGTGTATCTAACCACCACTTTTTTGTAACTTAAAGTCCCATTCTTGGTTTTTTCACTTGAACGAATAAAGAAGTTTTGAATCTTAACCAACTAATTGGCGAATTGCTTTCTTTTTTATCGTAATTTATTTGGCGAACTTTCTAATGTTTAATTAGTGAGTTTAGCTGGCTCTAGGTCCGAAAAAAGTGGCGTTTGTTCACAACTGTGAACAACTTATGCATTGTACCACCAAAAAGAGCTGGTTGCCTATACTTCTAAGCTCGCTCAAAAGTTTCAGGCTTTTGCACTTAGAAAGTTTAGCCTTCAAAGCTTAAGCATTACCACCAGAAATTTGAAAGCATTCATTGCTTGTCTATTTTTGCTTTCATTGCTTTAAGCATTTCCCTACTGATCTAAGCAATGATTGTATGGAGAGGCAGTTGGCAATCATGCTTTCTTCAGCGAAAGGCCACTGACGAGTCGTTGGGGATAACGATGAAACAGTTCTGTATAGGCAACCAGCTCTTTTTTGTAGCACAGTTCGACAAAATCCAATTTTTTTAAAAACTCCGGCATGAGACCGTTAAATTATGATAAAAGGGACTTCTGTAAGCATCACCTCATACCCAGTTTTTCAAATAAAGCTTCGATTCGCGTTTTATGGGTATTGTTGCAGGTACACACAACGACAACATTTTTAATTTAGTTTTTAAGGGTTTAAGATAAAAATCTGAAAAATTCAGCAAATGTGGACAGGGTCATGGGGAACGCCATACAAAAAATTCACTTCAATCGTTCAATTGGTTAAGGTACCTCCAGAAGGAGTTAAACCTTAAATCTTGAATATCTTTAAAAGCGCACGGTAGATTTTTATTAAAATCGTTTTTTATGATGGTATAATGGACTATTGCATGTCGACAGCCAAAATACCGCGAATTGGAGCACCAATTTTAAATTCACCCACGAACCACTCCATATGGACTATGAGCTAGACGTAAAAATAGACCGAACTGTGTTTTCATATTCACAAAGGAAGCTTTGGTTCGCGGTCTATACGCAATTTTGTACCAGCATTTGCCTTAGAACAACATTGACTATTTAGGTTGAAACCAACTTCACTAAAATTATGTAATAAATTTTATGAGTTAAGTGCTTCATCACCAGCAGGAAAACAGATCATATCATTAAAAAATGTCTTTAGTGGACCTCCAATAAATCTAACAGTGTTATGCTAATTTTCCTTGATCTGAAGCATTTAAAGACAATTTCACTTAAACAGATCTCTGATTTTGGTAATAAGAACCTATTTAGTTTGATTGATGATTCATAAAATGCCATGATTGCTGGAAGACATTTTTCGTTTCTTAACATTTTTAACTCAATGGCAAGCAGAGTTGGCTGTCTCACAATTTTCAACTTGGTTCAAACGGTCAACCGTTTTCGAAGCCCTTGATACATTTAGGCGCGTTATTTTCCCGAAGTCATAACCTCTGATATCACCTCTGATTTCCCTAATCACTTGCTTTGATCGTTTTCGAATTGTCTCCTGTGGGAACCTCTGCAAATAGCGAAGACATTTAAGAGCTCGAGCACACTTGCGATGATGTTTTTCTCAAGCATGTTTACGTACTTCGGCTTGTTGAAGTAGCAAAATATCATAAATTCCCAGATGTGACATCTCAAACAAGAAACCGAAAAGCTGCGGGTTGCTAGCATGGTCTAATGACCGGAAAATGCGCAAATTTAAATTTACGAAGCATAAGTTGTTTACAGTTGTGAAAAACGTAACTGTTTCGGACCTAGAGCCAGCTAAACTCACTAATTCTTTTTTATCACTCGGCATGGGACTACATTTCCCCAATCAGATAACAAAAATTAGTTCCGCTCGGCTAGCCCATCAAGGCGAACTCAACTGAGTTGACCAAATTTCGCGGCAATATAATGGTAAGTTTGGGATGACACATTCAATTTCTAGACACAACTTATAAAAATTTTACAAATCTAGTATTTTGGGTAATTTTTTTGGTTTTTGAAATACCAGGGTCGCACTCAATGTACGTCACAGCTAGTTTTAATTGCCTTTTTTACATTGTAAGAAACGGTTGCTCTGTCTAGGACTCATCATCAGTTGATTATAAGAATAATCAACAAATATATCTTCTCTGGACATCCGCTGCAGACAACATCAATTCTGAATATGTGGATTCTGCATTCTTCATTGTCCGAATTTTGAAATGTTTGCCTTAAACTATTTGTGAACATTATATATATTTGTTCAAACAACTTTCTTTTGTTGTACCATCAGCTGTGACAATACAACTTGCGAAAAAATCGCTTGCTATGCTCTCCCAGTTTGGGCATTATATAGTGCTAGAGATCTTTGACTGCTGGACCCTAACATGCAACTGAAAACAATATTGAGATTCACCTAATATGAGTGAGACAGTCATCCATACCTGTGGATAGGTAGCGTAGGCGTGATCCGAACTCATTCTTTAAGATTTTTGTGGCTGAATTCTTCCGGATAATTTTTCTATTACCAAAATGCAATATGCCTTGTACATTTAATTCAAATATACCGTCTGCTTCTCTTTGAAGAAAACTTATTTCTTTCTTCTTTTGCGATTTCATTTTGAGCAATGAAATAATTATAATATTTAATAACAATATGGAAATCTCCTAGATTTACCATATCCATTAAATGTCAATCGAATTGTTACAAATATTGAATCTACTAGAATCAATTCTGCCTACTGCGCTGCCAGCAGCAGCAATGCCTCTGTCACTCATCAACAATATTGTAAGGCGAATTCAATAATACTTTTTCTCGCTCACACCATCGACGTTTCCCCATTATCAAAAAATTGTGACAATAATTGTTCGTAAAAATTGAATGTGTCATCCCAGCCTAAGGAAAATCTGTGAACGGCAAATTGAAGAATTGGTGAACAAGTACCACTGAATTGTGCGATAAAATTTCTGTTTAATATCGTGCTTTAGTTGGAATATTGAGCTTGATTCAATCTTTATGAGACTACCGCTGGATAGGAGAAACTTCAACCGTCCTTAAAAAAAAACGGGCGATTCCTGCAGCGATTCGGAAATAAATGAATCAACTTTGCGTTATAGATTTAAAAAAAAAACAGTTCGAAAATTTTCAAACTCAAAAACTTACTTCGTACAAAAATAGTATTTTGCTTTATTTTTGGGTTCTGTCTAAATTCAGGGAATCTCCTAAATTCAATTTATTGCATTTACAGCACATGCTAATGCTAATTAGCTGTCGCAGTCATTTAATGTTGGCAAATATAAAGCAAGTCAAAAGTCAAAGCAGCTAAAAATGAAATATTAAGAAAGTAAAACTTTCTTTAATTGCAATCAAAAAAATTTTGGTCTTAAAAGGAAGCCCGTCTACAGGCGGTTTTGGACACTATAGGGCTAATTCAGTTTACAAATTTGGCCTCAAAGGGCTAGGCCTTGCTTAAATTTGGCTCTTGTATTGTGTGTGGAAGGCAAAGTTTGAAAAGTTTAAAAGCTTTTTCTCTGCTGCGCAGGTGTTTAAAAACAATTATTCTGTGTATAAGGGTGTGTCCTAGAAATCTCTAAAGATTTTGAATTAGCACTGCTTGCCTTTAATGTGATGTGCCACATACACACCTGGTCATATTAATAGGTACACACATCAACTCTAACTTTAAGGTAACAGAAAACAGTTTTATTCATTGTTTCAAACTTAAAATTTGTTCTTATTGGTTCTTAAACTATTTGTTTCAAATAAAATAAACTTAATTGTAACCTCGAATAATAATATAACATAAAACAGATCATTTTGTGTTTCAGATACGTTTTCAGTGTGATCATAATAATAGGTACACTTCATGTGTTGGTAAGAAAAACAATTTTTATTTCCATTTTGTGTTCTTTTTTTAGGTAAATTAGTATTTCCTAACTTAGTATCCTGTGTATCCATCTCTATTTTTGGCCACTACTGCTATTCTTTTTGGCATACTTTTAATAAGAGCCTGGCAGGTCTCTACTAGTGTCTCATACCACAGTTTTTGGACACCTTTCCATAATTTTTGTTTATTTGAAAATGAATGCTTTGCCAATTTCTTTTTTAAGTCTCCCCATTAGTTTTCAATGGGGTTAAGGTCGGGGGATTGGCTTGGCCACTTCAGAACGTCAACTTTTTGGTCCTCGAAAAATTTAGATAACAGCCTTGATGTGTGTTTCATTATCTTGCTGAAATACCCAACGTAATGACATATTTTCCTCAGCATACGGTACCATAACAGTTTCCAATATGGATTTGTACTCTTCAGCATTCATTTTGTTCGTAGTCTGATAAATTGGACCTACGCCGTACCAGGAGAAGCAACCCCATACCATTATATTGCCACCTCCATGTTTGACTGCTTT
Source organism: Lordiphosa magnipectinata (assembly GCA_037044535.1). Taxonomy (NCBI): domain Eukaryota; kingdom Metazoa; phylum Arthropoda; class Insecta; order Diptera; family Drosophilidae; genus Lordiphosa; species Lordiphosa magnipectinata. The sequence continues at coordinate 144,127 of JBAMBO010002285.1, read as the reverse complement.
TTTTGTAAACCGTGGATGGAATTCTGGAATTCCTTTCCATTAGGGCGTCGAACATTCCTTTCACAGTCATTCCCAAACAAATTAATCTTGATTTCATCGCTCCATAATATGTTTCTCCATTTTTTCTCCCCGGTGCATCCTACCCAGTCTTTGTGGTCCCTTGCAAAAGTTTGCCTCATGGTGATATTTTTTTTGCGCATAAGTGGGACTTTTCTGGCAATTCTTCCTGGTAGGTTGGCATCTTGTAGTCGTCTTCGGATAGTTGGAGCCTAACTGAATTCCCAATTTCGGCTGCAATAGCCTTCGATGACTTAAATGGGTCCTTTTTGCTCAAAGTTACTATGTAGTGGTCAAGGGTTTCTGTTGTTTTTTGTGGCCTTCCACGGGTTTCCTGTCTTGGTTTACTTTCTAATGCATTTTTAACAAAATTATGAGACCTGTTCATTAATTTGGCGATGGCTCGTAAAGATTTGCCATCTTTTCTCAGACTAAGAACCAATCGAGCTTCTTGTTTAGTACAATGAGAATTTCGACCCATTTTTTCTGAAAAAAATAATTATTTAATTCTCTGTATTGACAGGAGCTATACTTAATTTACCTTTAGTTACCAAAAGATCACTGATTACAAAATTATTCACTTGATACTTGTGAGAAACGGAGACTGTACCTATTATTATGATCAGGCGAAATGTGTGGTGGACTCGCAATTAATAGAAAAGCTTTGATATACGGGGCAGCCGCTCTTTCAACTCTTTGTCACAGTGTGGCCAGACATTGACAACAACAAAAAACAAAAAATTAAAAAGTTGTCAACACTAAAAGTACGAAAAAACCATCTATAATTAAAAAATTCGGGTGTGTACCTATTAATATGATCAGGTGTGTATATGCCAGGCTACAAGATTAGATGACAAATTTTGAGCGATTTCATTCCAAGTAGATTTGATGCGTACGGTTTTACCGAACAATGATCTAGTAGCAGACCTTATTCTTATCGTTCCACATATAAAGTCCTCCTAGTTTAGTTCCAAATCAAATTGTTTGCACGAAAATCTCTAGAAATTTCTGGAACACACCCGATAAAACAAGTAAGAAAGTCTGTCAAGCCCGACTGTAATGTCCTCTGTACCGCGAGTAGCAGCTGAAAGCAGCGCTGTTAAACAATAGATGGCGCCACTACTTTTATTGAACTATGATTAATTTTCTAAACTGACCACTAGATGACGCCACCACTGCCAGGGCGGGGTAAGTAACTTCCTTTTGGTCATAACTTGAGTATCGCTTATTCGATCTATATCATTTCTTCGGCAAATCGATCAATAATCTTGATTACAAAATATCTCTGGAAAGTACGAACCATCTATCTATAAATCTGTAGGAAATATGACGTTTTTTTCAAATTGCGGGGGCTGTAGGGGCCGTTGCAAAAATTTTAAATAAACTTCTAGACACAATTGGAGAGATCTTAAAAATTTGGGAATACTCAATAATAAACCTCAAGCTAAGACTGACATTGACGTGAACAAACTAAATGATCAATTTATAAAAAACCAAGTACCTGAAGCTGCCTGCAACATGTACCTAAATTCTGTCCCCTATTGTGATAATTGTTTTAGTTTTGTGTGTGTCAGTTCTTGTGACGTCTTAAAAAATATCCTTAAGATCAAATCAAATGCAGTTGGTCATGATGACCTTAATCCAACATTTTTAAAGCTCTTCTTCCTTTTCTTCTTGAGCATATTACACACATTTTTAACACAGTTTTCACCACTTCATCTTTTCCTGAAATATGGAAAAGAGCAAAAATCTTGCCAATACCTAAAGGTAATGATGAGTTCAGGCCAATTTCCATTCTCCCATTCTTAGCAAAAGCATTTGAGCGTATTATGGCTGCACAAATACAAGAATTTCTTGGTAGCAATTCATTGTTGAGTGAAGTGCAATCAGGATTTAGGAAGAAAAGAAGCTGCACAACAGCTCTCGTAAACATAGCTGATGAAATCAGAAAAGATGTGGATGAAAGCCATGTTGTTTTCCTGACGCTCCTTGATCACAGCAAGGCTTTTGATACGGTGAATCATGATATTCTATGCACTAGCTCAAAAATATATTTATAATTTTTCTAGTACTGCTACCAAACTTCTTAAACGTCTCAGGTCTTACTTATCAGATAGATTACAAGCCGTGGTCTCGCGATCTTCCACTTCTGATTTTAAAAACCTCACGCGAGGTGTTCCTCAAGGCTCGGTATTTGGACCTCTGTTGTTTTCTGTATATGTTAATGATCTTCCAAGTAATTTGTCTAATTCTAAAGTCCATATGTACGCTGATGATGTCCAGATATATGTTAGTCGTCCGGTAGCTGAGATTCTAGATTGTATCAATGTTTGCCACGACGAACTTTTAAAAATAGATAGGTTTGCTAGGGATAATGAGCTTGGATTAAACCCTTCTAAATCTGAATGTATTGTTATACATAAAAAAGTACTGGATACGACGCAGCTGCCAAAACTATCTATCAATGATACTCCGATTAAATATGAGAATCAGGCTTCCAACTTAGGAATCATTTTTAATAACACACTTTCGTGGAGTAAACATGTTACTAAAGCGTGTGGTATCACTTATGGATTGTTGAGGCAACTGTCAGTGTCGCAAATGTTTCTACCGGTACAAATTAAGCTTTTAATAGCAAATACCTTATACCCTTCCTTTTATATGGAATCGAAATCTTCGGGCACTCCAATGTGGATGACATGAGAAAATTAACTGTAGCTTTTAATTCAATTGTTAGATATATTTATAATCGTCGAGTCTCTGACCATATTACTTTTTTAGCATGCACGATTTTTGACCTTCGCCTAAAAGAATGGATTGACTTTAGAACATTAATATTCTTGCCTCTCGGAGAACAAATAATTTGAATTACCCCCGATTTAAGCTATATTGCTCAGAGCGGCACTTCTTCATACCTGCTATCCGTCTATGGAATGAATTGCCAAACCATTTAAAAACTATACAAAGTGAAACGCTATTTAAGAAAACTAACTCACAACACTTAATTTCAAAGTGGTTCTCACTGAGAGAAACACAAAAGCATATTCGGTTTCTCACCGTGCGTTATTATGATAGATATTTCAAATTTTCCGAAAAACACAGTTTTTTTTTCAACACTTTAAATTTGAGTGAAATATTTTGGACCTCTGGCTCAGTGCTACTTTATTTGAAATGGCATCATCTTGTTATAAGATTAAAATCTTATTTTCCAGATTCAGTTTTTAAAGAAGCTGGTCGAGATTCTAGATTATTTTCGAGTGCCGAATACGAATCTGTTTTGGGAAATGGACCATTACGGCAGTGTTTTGCTTAAGTTGCTTAAAAATGCCTATTTCGACCAACTTTAGGAGAGTTTTGTAGGGAACTCTCATATACATATGATCGAAACATTGATGAAATCATCGTATAGTACCAATTCTTTGCTTCTCAAAAACTTATTCCTAAAAATTTTTCCTATTTTCGTAAGCGATTATATAATATTTTGAATACATGTTTTCAGAAAATCTGCCATTTTAATTTTGTTAAATAAAATATGGAGAAATCGTGATGGTATTCTAATTAAGTTACGGCCCACACATCCTGAAACTTAACTTTTAAAGTTAAATTTTTTTAAATTGTATATGAATAATGCTTTGACAATTAGCAAAAAAAGAACTATGAAAAACCCTTTTAATATCCTGGATAATATTTGAAATTTTCTGGCCAGAAGAAAAATTTGTTTATTTTCTTGACAATCTTTACAGTTTCCAGGGTATTTGCTAGTCTACTACTACACATTTATAGCTGTAGTTCGATTGCTAGATTTGATTGATTTGCATACAAATTCTCAGTCACATTAGTTTTGATGGCAAATTTCTTTCCAGCAAAAATGCAGCTGATGTGCTTGTAGCAGCAGCAGCTGACCAGTTAAGCCACATGTTGAGCTTTTCGGGGTTTTCACTTTCAAATTGCCTAACGCTTGACGCCATTTGATTGACAGTCTGAAGTTTTGAGCCTCATGTTGCTTGTCACATAAATAAAACTTAATTAAATTATTTAGATTATGTTGGATATGTATTTTGTAAAGAGAGTGTGGTGGGGAGTGGTGTGGTTGGGCGGGCGGGGGTTGAAGAGGAAGAGAGACTTGGCTACACGTTGATCTCTGTGCATGCTAAAATAAATAAATAACCAATTTTTAATTGAATTTCTACCTACATTTTTAACCTGTTTGACAGCATTCCGTGGCAATCAACGTCGCTGCCAGTTGGTGGAGTAGTCGTCGTCGTCGTCGTCGTCGTTGTTGTCGCCGATGACGCTGGTTGTTGCTGCTGCGGTTGTTGTTGCTTTTATTATATGCATAGTATGTAGTTGCTGTTATTGTAAATTGCTACAGCCAAGCGCCGTTGCCGCCTCAGCAAACCTCGTGCTGGTTTTTATTTTTTTTTTTTGCTCTACCGTCTTCTTCTTCGTCGTCTTGTCACAACTGGGCAGCAACAACAAAGAAGACCTTTTGCTGGTACGCTTAAGCTTATCAGGGGGCAGCTTCTTTTTGCAGAGAGTTGGGGGAGACTGCGAGGCTACAACCGCGGCTGCCTCATTGAAGTGATAGCCAGAGCAGCCACAATGGTTGCTCGAAACGCGTGTCACTTAGTCACTCTCACAGAAGCATACAGGGTGAGACAAAATTTTCAAATAAAATTTACAATTTTCTAAGTATTTTATGTTCCAGATTGGTGCCTGATCCAGATTCAAGACATTTAGACTTTAAAAAAAGAATCCAAAATATGGACACAATATTGTTTCAGAGATCCAAGAACCCAAAAACATAGGTTCCAAAAGATGAGGAAGCGGAGCACGATTCCTTCTTCAGGCCTTGCGATAAAACTCTGGACCAAACCTTCTGAAGAAATTCACTCACAATTTATCAATCAAATTTGTAAAAAAATTTTCAAAATTATTTTCAAATTTTGTGAAATGTAATTTAAATTTTCTCAAATTTTTGGAAATTTAAAAAGAAATATTTTTTAGTACTTTTTTTATTATTTTCATTTCAAAGCGACTCAATCAAATTTTTATAATATTCTTTTAAATTTTTATAGAAATTTTTTGAAATTTTTTTGATTTTTTTTTCAATTTTTTGAAATTTAATGAATAAAATTTTGTTATTTTTTATCATTTTAAAGCTGAATCAAATTTGTAAAACTTTTTCAATTTTATGAATTTTTATGAATGGATATTGCGAAGTTTTCGGAAATTTTTTAAAATTATTTTTCGAAATATAATTAATAAAATTTTTATTATTTTTTAAATTTTTTTTCAATTTTTTGAAATTCAATGAATAAAACTTTTTAATTTTTTATTATTTAAAAGCGACTCAATCAAATTTGAAAAATTTTTTAAATTTTATGAATTTTTTTTTTAATTTTTGGAAAATTTTTTTTTAAGTTTCGGATATTATTTTTTAAAGTTTTAGTTTTAGTTCATCATCATTTCAAAGCGACTCAATAAAATTGCGAAGTTTTTGAAAATTTTTTTAAATTATTTTTCGAAATAAATAAATAAAATTTGTCATTTTTTTCAATTTTTTTTTTGTAATATTCTTTTAAATTCTTATATACATTTTTTGATACTTTCTTGAATTTTTTTTTAAATTTTTTGAAATTTAATGATTTGAAATTTTTTTTCAATTTTAAGAATTTTTTTTTAAATTTTTTAAAGTTTTTTAAATTTTGCATATTATTTTCCAAAGCTTTAGTTTTAGTTCATCATCATTTCAAATCAACTCAATCAAATTTGTACAATATTTGGTCACCCTGTTTTAGAAGCCTCCATAAATGTGTCGCCGTGCGCCTGAGCACTTTCTTGTCTCATGATAACCGATTTGCATCAGCGAAAATGGAACATTTTAGAGCCAATGTCTAGAGTGTGAATGCACCGCAGGATGTTGACTTTGCATCCAACTTTGACTCTGACTAACTGTGTCTTCCGCTCTTTCTTTCTCTCTCTCTCTCACTCTGCAATTATGATAATTATAACAATAAAAAATGTTCAATTGCTGTTGTTATTTAAGTACTTATAGTTTAATACATTTACTTATTTTCATAGTTGTTACATAAAAATGTAAACTTTCTCTTGATTATAGAAATTTATGCCCATATTGTTAATGTTTTGTTTGCATTTGTTGTTGTTGTTGTTGTGGCTGCTGCTTCCTTGAAAATCTGTGGTTTTGCCGTAAGCTGGATTTTGAGCCTGGTTATAACTCTTTAAATCCAAACAAAAGTGGTTCAAACTGGCAAAGCCAACTAATTGTGAGGGTTAAATATGGTAGCAACAAATGTCAACAATAAAATGTGTGTAAACGTGTATTCAAAGCCATTGAATTCTTGTAACCGAATATGTGCGTTGACATAAAGATGAATCTATGCTAATTGTTTTATTGGTTTTTTTTTTTTTGAGATGGATTAAATTGTCATGCACCCTTTGCATATTCAAGGAGGTTTAACGAGGGCTTACAATTATAATGCAAGTTTCCAGCTCACGTGCCAACTCAATTAACAACATTGTGTATAAATAGTGCAGGGAAACAATTAATTGACCTGGTGACATGACACTAAGCCCATATCAAAATTAATCGAAATATTACTTAGATTTTATATAAGCAATGAGTCCGTACTGAATTCAGATTTGGACTTAAGGAAATTTGAAAGCAGCGTCAGAGAGCAGCAAAAAATTTTGATAATTAAAGAATATAATTTAATATAGATTTACATTTCTAAAACATGTTTCTGGAAAATGCCAGAGATTCTGTCTTCTGTTATTTAAAAAAAAATTACATCATTTATTTTAAAGTTGTGATTAAAAAGTTTGAAATAAACTTTCCATTGCTTAATTGTATTTATCCTGCAACAGCCTCTGCATTATAATGAATTTTATAAAGAAATTCTATTTATTTCATCTGTGACTTCAGCCATTAACTTTGTCAAGATATGTTTGTATTGAAAATCGATCCAAAAAAGTTTCGAGCTGAATTTCAAAACAATAGGCAAATGTGGGACTATATCTAATTCATGCTGAATATCAAAATACGCTAAAAAAGTTATTAAAATACACCAATTCTCTTCATTTTATTCATATTAAAATAGTATATTCTTTTAGCTTTAGTATGCATTCTAAATCTAGAAAATCGAGTTCATAAAACTTATGCTTAGGTTAGGTTAGGATAGGTTGAGATGGCTGGGGACACTTAGGCCAAGAAAGGAACATTGCGATACCATATAATTCCCTATTTAAGCCTTCCGACTGAACCATTGTGACAACATTAAGAATTTCAGTAGAGACGGAATCTCTATCTTGGACACTTTCGAGAGGTTGAATAGAAAGGGATGACCAAGAGTTCTGAGTCTCTTTTTACTAAGAGCTGGGCAGTGGTAAAGAAGATGTAGTAATGTCTCCTCTTCTTCCTTACACTTGCAGCTTCAACAGAAGTCGTTGTGAGCGATGCCCAAGCATGTTGTCAATGAGGCAGTGACCCGTTAGGGCTCTAACCAGAAGTGAGATGTTTTGTCTAATTTGGAGCAAAAGACTATTGGTTTCAGGCTGCGTGACCCTAGCTACAGCGCAAACCGGAAGGTTATGCCATCGTTTTGTAGCCAGGCGACAGGTTTCAATCCTTGTGACTAGCTTGTATGAGAAATGGTAGTCCCAGTTAGTCGGCTGACACGTTACCCTCAATGTTGCGGTGTCCAGGCACCCAGATGAGGTGGTTATTGGTATTCATTATACTCTGTACCAAAGGTACACAGAGTATCTTAAGTTGGTGCAAAAGTATGTAACAGCCAGAAGGAATCCTCTGCAACCCTATAAAGTATATATATTATTGATCAGCATCAACAGCCAATCAACAAAACTCACAGCTGAATACACTGTACAACACTAAAAAAAAACCCCGGCATGGGAAGCATCACCTCTTACCCAGTTTTACGAATAAAGCCTCGTTTTATTTGTACTTTTGTACTTGCAACACACAGAGATAACAATTTTATCTTTGATTTTAAGGGCTTAAAACAAAAATCTAGAAAGTTCTGCAAATGTGGACAGGGTCATTGGGAACGCAATATAAATAATTCACTTCAATCTTACAATTGGTTAATGTACCTCCAGAAGGCGTTAAACCTTAAATCTTGAATATCTTCAAAGGCGCACGGTAGATTTTTATTAAAATCTTTTTTAATAATGTTATAATGGGCTATTGCATGTCCCTAAGAGATGTTAATCGACAGCCAAAAAACCGCGAATTGGAGTACCAATTTTATATTCACCCACGAACCACTCCATATGGACTATGAGCCAGACGTAAAAATAGACCGAACAGTGTTTTCAGATACCTGCTGGTAATAAAGCACTTTACTCATAAAATTTATTAAATAATTTTGGTGAAGCTGGTTTTACCCTAAATGGTCAATGTTGTTCTAAGGCAATTGCTAGTACAAAAATGCCAACAAACCGCGAACCAAGGCTTCGTTGGTATAACTGAAAACGCAGTTCTGTCTATTTTTAAGGTCTGGTTTATGGCCTATATGAATTGGTTTGTGGGTGAGTCTAAAAGTGGGACTCCATATCGCGGTTTTTTGGCTGTCAAGTACCATCTCTTAGGGTCATGCAATAGTCCATTATACCATCATAAAAAACGATTTTAGTAAAAATCTACCGTGCGCTTTTACGGATATTCAAGAATTAAGGTTTAACTCCTCCTGGAGGTACCTTAACCAATTGTACGATTGAAGTGAATTTTTTATATTGCGTTCCCAATGACCCTGTCCACATTTGCTGAATTCTCTAGATTTTTGTCTTAAGCCCTTAAAATCTAAGATAAAGTTGTTGTCGTTGTGTGTTGCAAGTACAAAAGTACCCATAAAACGCCAACCGAGTCTTTATTCGTAAAACTGGATATGAGGTGATGCTTACAGAGGTCCTTTTTATCATAATTTTAGGGTCTTAGGCCGGGATTTTAAAAAAGCTGGATTTTGTCGAACTGTGATATATTCAACTCACAACGCAATAGCATCGAGCAGCGGAGCCAGAGTTATGTGATCCAACGTGTATGTTCATATTTATTCATCGAACAAAACTCAGTGTTGAATATAATCAGATGCATACCGGCAAACGCATTGTGTGTTCGATCGAACAAAAGTCAGAACTAACTGGCCAGCGCTTCGTGAGCAATGCCAGAGCATTGCTCTCTTTCTCTCTCTCCACATGCGTCTTTACAAGAGTTTATTCATAGGAGGTGATTTTCGCACACTCTAAACCAGGGGCCGGCAAAACACACATTCACATTTTGGCGTTACGTGTGTGTGTTTAGCTCAGTGCCGGCCAAATGGAGAGGACAAAAAAGTGTGCTTGTGTTGTTGAACAAGAGAGCTCTCTCCAGACTACAGCCGTTTTACTAGAAATTAAATAGTCACCGAATCACAATATCATGAGTTAGGCTCGCGTTTGCGTAAAAACACGATTGACTTCGGCTCGTGGTAGCTACAGTGCTCACACTTTAGCAATTTAGTTGCTAGATCTAGCAACTTTTAAAAAAATTTGCAACTTTTTTTTTTAAATGCTATTAGAAACAAATTTAGCATTTTTTAATTTTTCTTTAGCAGTTTTAGCAACTTTATTAAGAAACTAGAAATTTTTTAATTTTCTTTAGAACTTTTTACTTTTTTTTATACCTTTGTGCCACAAAGATATCGGAACTCCTATTTGACTCAGTGGTTCGATTATGTGAACAACTTGAAAGTGTTCGCTCACTCTTTTGCTGTGTTTTGTGATTGGGTTAAGTTGCCAAGAATTTATAAGCAAAATTTTCGTGATGCCTGGCTGCAAGATGAGAAGTTCAAGCAATCGATTCGCAAGGATTGCGCTGATTCAACGAAAGCATATTGTGCGTTTTGCAAATCCGCAATAGGTGCAAAGATTTTTAATATCCGCCACCACGCCGCCTCAAGAAAACATGTGGCTGCGATTGGTGCATTTACCCAAAAAATAAGTTGTTTTTCCTTCCAAATTCAACAAAAACGGAGGAACAGGAAGTGGCACTATGCCTACACATTGCCAAACACACGGCGATTGCGACAAGTGATCATATTTTCATCAATACATTCATATTTTTGTCGAAAACGAAAACTTAAATGGCTTAGCATTTTTTTTTGGCAATTTTCACATAATTTTTAGCAATTTTTAGCAACTTTTTTTCCCAAATCTAGCAATTTTTGCTTTGGAGATTCTGGCAGCACTGGGTAGCTATGGCTGGCCGGGTCTGGTTTAGCTACTTGAGAGCGCGCTCATTTAGCACATCTTTGTTGTTGCAAAAGAGAGCAGTATAAGCTCGTGTGTCGACGGCGGTGCCGCAGCGCCCTGTTTAATACACTGGAGACTGCTACGTGCCGGACTCTGCTCTAAACAATCGTCGTTGAGCCAAACAAACAATCACCCGATTTGGAATGAAGTCGAACATGATTATAAGCAGAGTGCCAACAATTGTTTTGAATAAAACTTTGCTGCAAACCTGTTGAGTATGCAAGTTTGATATATAGAGCGCGAAGACAGTTTATTCGGGTGTTGAATAATGTGTGAGCGCTTTGCAACCGAACGAAGCCGTTCGGTCTACACAATCTTTGGGAGAGAGAGAGAGAAACTTAAAATTCAGCGTATAACGTATAGAACGCGTAAAACAGCGTATAATGCTTATAATACGAATAACGAGCGAGCAAATGCGAGCGATGGCATTAACTGGTAGAGAGTATCTTAAAGTAGGGCTTGACCGACTTTCTCACTTGTTATTGATTATAATTGGTATCGACAAATTTAGGTTTCAGTTATATAGAATTCGTTACAGTTACCGGTGCCGATTTTTTAATACAAAATAGTATAAGGTCTTTAGATATTTAAAGCAAGAAAATGGTCTTTCCAATAATAAAAGGTTCCAAAAGATTAGGAAGCGGTGCACGAACCAAGCTTTAGACTTTACGATGATTCTCTGGACCAAACTTTCTGAAGAAATTAATTCACAACTGAATTCCAGATCTAATTGAAGAGCTGTGCTAGCATTACCATTAAAAAGCGACTCAAAGTAGTAAAATTAAAAAAAAAAAAACTTTTTTTTTTGTTTTCACAAAAATTTAAAAAGTTTTTTAAAAAAAAATTTTTTTTAATTTTTTTTAAATGTTTTGAATTTTTTGTTTTTAATTTATGAATTATTGTTAAAAAAATTGTTTTTGATATAAAATAACAACTCGTAAACTTTCTTTGTATATATTAATACTATTATTATTAATATCATATTCCTCCATTAAGGCCTATACTCAGTAGTGTTGGGTAAAGCTTGTAAAGGTCACTGAACATGTTCACTTGTTCTTTTTTTTCAAAATGAGTCAACTCACTCAAATTGCTCACTTGTTCAGTCGTTCTTGTTCACCTCTCTATGGCGGAAGGTTGTGTGAGCATACGTATTTTAGTTTTGATTATGTTTTGCCGACGGCATTTCTAAGGGGTTGGTTTCGGTTGCACTGACCGCGTTGTTGTTTTTGTTGTTTCTGCAATGCTTTTTTGTTGTACACACATACGAAATTTGTGTGCATGTGCGTCTTTTACACTCGCGCTAACTCTTCCGCTCTCTCAGGTGCGCTTAGTTCAAAATTTTGGCGCCATACTTGTTATAGTTGTACTTACAGTCAAAAACACTACATATAGTAGATACCGCAACTCATACAAACTTTTTTATTTTTGGTTTTTGGGAACCAGCTACCAAGGACAATCGTTTTATGCGTCACATGCGTCATCTTTAATATCTATAAATTCTTTGGTACAGCCCACAAAAAAGCACTTAAAGCAAGACAGAGCAAGCTCACAAAGCGAGACACACAAAACAACTCACACAGCAAGAGAGACTGAGCATCTCAAAGAACACAGAACAACACTTAGAGCAAAACAGAGCAAGCTCACAAAGCGAGACAGACATAACAACTCTCTGAGCAAAAGAGACCGAACAGCTCTTAGAACAACTCAGAACAAGTAGGATAGAACAGGATGGATAGAACAAGATAGACTGAACAAGACTCGCTGAACAAAAATGAACAATTGAAGAAGAACATGTTCACTTGTTCAGTTTAAAGAACAACTCAATTTTGTTTACTCACTCATGAACAACCCAACATTAATACTCAGATTTCATATAAATGCCGTTGAAAAGCAATCAGATTTAAAACTGCTCAAAATTGTTTCTATTTATGTGAAGTATAGTGCCAAACTAAATTTTTATCTCATCTGAGTATGGGCCTTTAAGTAAAAATTAAATCTTTCGAAACTCGGAATAGGCCCTGAGTATTCAATGTTTTGTGGCAAGTTAGTAAACAGAATAAAAAATGAGAACCTAAAGTCAAATTAATAAAAATAATTGGTTCTCGACCTTCGGATCGAAATTTGAAGTAAAAGTCGTGCTTGATTCTACTTGAAACACGTACGAAAGGATTTGAAGAATTTTACAAATTCGTGTATCAATTCGAAAAGCTCTTTTCAAGTACAGATGCTACGTGAAATTCACAAATTGCAGCATCGAGATTAATCTAAGTACGGAATTCTAGTGTAAAAGCTAAAGAACAAATAGAATTCGAGAGCAAGGATTCGACTGACTTCTGACATTATTTGGGATTGATTTTTATCCGGATATCTTGGACTCTTTTTAGAATAGTCGGTATTGCCATGAAGCTGCTGTATTGAGTGATAGTTTAATCCTAAAGTTCAGCAGCCAGCTCTTCTTATGTTCCTTAATCTGTATTGATTTGGCCGTTCATATGCGTCGTGAAGGTAAGCCTTTAGGTAAGAAAAACTAATAGGTATGCTATCCTTGGAGGAAAATTGTAAGTGAAACCGTGAGGCCTTCTCTTCGGATCATAATCGGCAACCGAAAGCAAATCTCATAACAATTTGTCTGACTATGTGCTATGTTCTAATGATTAAGGGTAACCCTTTCAAAAATTTATAGACGAATCGATTTGACTGCAAGGAGTCTTTGCAGATTATATGAGTGAGCATTCTAAGTCCTTTATACAGGAGGTCCTTTAAGACTCTGCACATGTAAACCCAAATTAAGTTTAGTTAAATTTATGAATCGCCATGGCTAATAGTGGACCTAAATAAAATGTAAAAAAAACGTTGGCTTATCTTTATTAATACCAAATCATCTGCCAGCTGTTCAAGCATAATTTGTTCATTTTAAAAAGATGAATGAACTCAAATCTCAAGGTGGCATACAAAAACCAAATGGCAAAAAAAAAATCATCATATTTTTGTTAAACAAATGTCCATCAAATTCTTAAGTTCTTTTATTGATAAAAAAAAAAGTATTGTATAAGGTCATCAGCTGGAGAACCTAGTTATACTGGTTTCCCACTTAAACGATGCGAACTTGAGCTATTTAGTTCACTTTTTCTTTGTCCTTTCTCTAGCAAACGCCCTCAGATTGGCTGAATTTGTATTTTTTTTTTATTCAAATATACGAATATTGAATTTTTATTAGATATGATTTATCATGTCTGACACTTGGGCCAAACCACTTGTCAAATGGAAATCAGTAAGTAACAAGCAAGAACAACACCCATCGACAAACGACAACGACAACATGCTGTGATTTTAGATAAATTCATAACTCAAACTTAACTTGTCTTGCCTTCAAAGTTCAAATCACTTGGCACTTTGTGCCTGTCTGTCTGTCTGTGTGTGTGTCAGTGTGTGTGTGTGTGTGTGTTTGTATTTCATTTTAATTATTTATTTATGCCGTATTTTTGCGCGCCTTCGCATCGATAAGCTTCAAAAGGAGAGACATCATTTACATTTACAGTTATTTTCGCATTCGAGCTGCGGATTTTCTGTTTGTTTACATTTTCGCTTGCCTCCGCACAGCAGCAGCAGCAGCCGCAGCCGCAGCAGCCGCAGCCGCAACATCAACATCAGCTGTGGCCGCTGGCAACATTTTTATTATTTTTGATTTAACGAACTTGAAATTGCTGTGTAAAAACAACAAGCAAAACGATTAAAAGCTCGCCCATATCTCTTTTTCCCCCCACAAAACATTCATAATTATCAAGAGGCCATTGTGAAACTCATTGCTCTAAATCTGTATTTAGTTCAGCTACTATAACTATATATATATATGTACTATATATGTAACTGGGGGAAAAAGCCAATGCTGATTAAAACAGGCAAAGCTTATTCGATTTGGAAGTGGGACAGATTTCAGGGAATTTTGTTATTTATGTTAAGTTTTAAAGGAAATAATTGCACTTTCTTGGAAAAAATGGCACTTTTATGACTTTTCCTTGATCTCTTTTGGGTTGTGATGGATCCATATTTCAGCCCCGGTCACGAATCGAGGCAAAATCGGTGAAGCCTCACTTTCCATTTTCGTTGGTCCAAAATCATTTTAGTGACGATTCCTTCAATTCTCAAGGTTTTTTTTTCTATTTTCGTCGAAATTCGAAGATAGTCGATTAACAGATGCTTGTTGACAGGATCACGCAAATCGATAAATAATTTTGTTTACAAGGTATCTCTAGAAGGTACGAACGATCTATCTTCAAAACTGTAGGAGATATGACGTTTTTTCCGAACTGCGGGGGCGGGAGGGGGCGTGGCAAAAATTGAAAATAAACTTGATCTGCCTGCAGGTATAAGAAATATATGCCCCATACATGTCAAACCTCTATCTCTTACCATCTCTGAGATCTCTTCGTTCATACGGACGGACGGACAGACAGAAAGACGGACAGACGGACAGACAGGGGGGCGGGCGCACCGCGTTGTGCGCTCTTTAAGTTTCTCTCTCTCTCTCTCTCACTAAGATTGCCTCTATTGACTCGTGAGCAAATGCTTGGGTAGTAAGGGTACAGAGTATGTTATAGTCGGGCTTGATCGACTTTCTTTCTTGTTTATAACTGCTTTTATTCGATTTTTCATTGAATTTGCCAAGTTTTGACATTCCTTAGAAATAATCGGATATATTTTAATCGGAATAATTAAAAGAGCTTAGATTGCGCTGTGGCTCATTTCTGAGCCTTCTTTTCATTAAAGCCTAGAGACTTTCTATTGGGCTCAGGTCAGAGCTAGATGATGGCCAATCAAGATTGTCAATTTGGTTTTGTTGAAGTCAAGGTTTCGTTTTATTTAGCGGTATGTGGTGATGCACCTTCCTGTCAAAAGATATATTCACCACAATCAGCCAGCTTTGGTGCTCCATGTATGAGATGATTTTGTAAAATATTGATGTTTTTGAGCACTTATGGTTCCATCTATAAAGTGAAGCTCTCCTACTCCTTTTGCAGACAAGCATCTCCAAACCATAACACTCGCAGGATATTTTTACTGTGCGCTTAAGACAGTCTCTATTGTATGCCTACGTTTTCTTTTGGTATTACTTTTTTCTATCATCTCCGACACACACATCAAACTTAGACTCGTCGCTAAAAATGATGGTGTTCCGCTGTCTTTGTACCCAGTTCCGCCTTTGCTTTGCCCATTGCAACCGTTTTCTTCTTTGCAAAATGGGATTTCCTTTCGCCTATGTCTGCCTATCTTTCATATCTACAATATTAGCGATGTTAACTTACTTTGTGGAAACTATAACCTACAGTTCGCACGTCTATTCACGTTTAATTGTTTTACCAATACATTCAGACCAAATCGATGGATGCTATTTCTCGCAATGTGCTTCTACGATTTTGTGTTATTATAACAGAGAAAGCTCTTTTATCTCGAAGGATGATTTTAGCAACTTGACCCCTGTGGGCAACATTATTGTTATTATTGCCATTCTTTTTAAGGATTTTGACCATACTTTGCTCGGTTGATCTCGGAAGCTTAACATCATTTAATATTTCCCGATAGCTTTTGCCAGAATTGAACTTATCAGTAATTAAACGCCGAATTTCTTCACAAACTAGCCTACCACGTGACATCGCTGTTAAATTAATCAAATTTACAAGAATAAGTACATGTTTTCGGTTATGTCACTTATAGTTGTTCTACATAACCGATTCTTATGTCTGTTTGCTTACATTTCTATTTTTGCAATTTCTTATAATAAATCGAATCAGCTGTACGAATTAAAAATGGTCGGCATAATTTCGTACAGAAATGAAGTGGTCTCATTTAATTCAATTACAATATTGTTTTCGAAAAATATGAACATGTAGTTGCAGTTACCTTTATCTCCAATATGTTTATTACTGAACGTAGCACTCTGTTGAAAATGAGTGTTTTACAGTTGTAACCCCTTTCCACTGACATTCACTGACAAAAAACAAGAAAGAAATTCGGTCAATTTTTAAAAAGATTGTTTTACATTTCGGTAGCAATTAAGTAGCACTACAATCAGGCAAAACAATGACATACATCGATCATAAGGAGTTAAAGATATAATCAAAAATATGTGCTGACGTGACGTTACACAAAGCGGAAGTGGGTTTTGACTTGTTTTAGAAAATTGCAAAACTCTGAGAATTGGGCAAAGATTTTTGTACAAAAATTTTTTTGGTAGGATTTGAAATAATACAAGCTTATTTACCAGGTAACCTCATCCAAAAACATTTTTTGAATTTTTTTTATTTTCATAAGTATTTGACGTGACGTTACCTGACGTTACGAAACTAAAATTTCCTCATTTTATTTATGTTGTTTTTGTTACAATTTAAGGCAAAAACTTACAGTTATTTGGAATCATATAGTTTCTTATGGTGTCTTATGTTATATTTTTTAACTCTTTGTACCCTTAGAAATATTTTAGAGACCAAAATTCAATGCAATCTAAAGGCATTTTTATGACAACAAAACATATCAAAATGAGAAATATTTAAGATTGGCTGATATTAATTCATTTTGATTGTTTCCTCATGAAAATATGATAAAAAAAAGTATTATTTTAGCACGTTAAATTTGTTGGTCTCGGTGGACTTTTCAGTGGAAATGCCCATATACGTATTTTCAGCATTTTGCCGAAATATGTTTAATTCGCGGGATATAATGATTTGAAAATTTCGATTTTTAAAAAATTTAATTATTTTCAATAGATTGCTTTCCAAAGCCATTGGTAAAAAAAAATTTTTTAAAAATCTGTAAATTTACATCCGATCCCAAACTATCAAATTACTAACACTTCAAAATTATTTCAATTTTTTTTGGTCACCAAATCGCGGAAATAAGAAAATAAAACTTAATTGCCGCGAAAGGAAGGATTTTTTTTTTAATTTTTATTATATTTATATATATTTGAATGTAGATGTTAGCTGGCTCTAGGTCGAGAAGAAAAACTCAGTGTTTTTGGTTTGTTTCCGATATATTTCGAATGCGCATCGGCATCCGTCTTCAGGAACACTACAAAAACAATTTACCAATTATCACATTACTTTAAAAAAACATTTTTTACATACAATTTATTACACGTCTGTACCGCTTGACGTGGAGTTCAGTACTAAATTATTGCCTATTGAGTAGATGTCTGTATATGTGGGCGCAGTTTTCAGTGTCAGTTTTGTAGTTTAGTCTTTTGTCTGTTGGCGTGTCAATTATATGTAGCATTTCAAGAGTAAAGCGCTTCCTGTAATTGCTCTCTTGTTGTAAAATTGTTGTTCCTTCAAAATTCGGTGAATGTCCGCTCTCCATACAGTGGGTTGCTAGTGCTGTTTTTTGATTTGTCGTTTGGTGTCGGAGCTTGTAATCCGATTTATGTTGTGAAATCCTTGTTTTAAGTTTAGACTTTGTTGTTCCAATGTAAAGATTATTGCACCTGTTCTCTAAATCTTCATTGCATGATATTTTATATATAACATTGCTTTTGTCGGCTTTTTCTATTTTGGATTTCGTCTTGTTGTAAAAATGTTTCATTGTGTTTGTGGGCTATTTGTATGTTGTGTCTGTTGAAACATTCCGATTTTGCGAAGCGCTCTAAGAGTTTCGGAACGTATGTGAGGCACCTAAATGATTTTGGTTGTTTGTCGTCTTTTGGTTTTATTGCCTTGTTTCTACCAATTAATGATTTTATAATCTTCATGGGGAAGTCATTATTCGTCAGTATTAGCTTAATTTCGGAAATGATGTCCTTATGGTAAATCTCGTCGCTTATGTTCAGCATCCTTTGAATACAGCTAGCAGCTGTATTTACTATCATATTTTTTTTGTGTTTGGAGTAGAAGTTTATTATTCGTCCTGATGCTGTGGGTTTTTTGTACCATTTTATTTTAAGTTTGTTTCCATGTCTGTTGATAGTGGAATCTAAATATGGAAGTTTTCCATCTATTTCTGTCTCGGTGGTGAATTTTAAATTTCTATGGAAATTTATTGTTTGGTGTTTCAGGTGCTGCCCATCCTTAAAATATAATACTATAGGAAACATAGTGGCTTGGTCGTTGTTCCAATGAAATCCTGTAATAGCATTTTGAATAACAAAAGCAATATAAATATACTTTATAGAGTCGGAAATGATTCTTTTGCACAAACTAACTGATAGCCAGAGAATAACTAGTACTTTATTAAAATATACCAAGTTCTTTCGGGGCGAATGTCATAATTTTTACACCCTTGCAGAGGGTATATTAAAATTGTCCAGATGTTTGTAACGCATAGAAGGAAGCATCTCCGACCACACAAAGTATATATATTCTTGATCAGCATGGCGAGCTGAGTCGATATAGCCATGTCCGTCTGTCCGTCTGTCTGTTTCAATGCTATCTCCTCCGTCAGTATTAAGGCTATCTCACCCAAACCTTGCACGAAGCTTTTTTGTACATATACGCTGCACATTTGTCGGAATCGGCCGGATCGGATGACTATATCATATAGCTGCCATAGGAACTATCGGTCGAAAAAGTAGTTTTAGATAGAAAAACTTTTTTGTCTTCCACGCAAGCCTGCCAAAACCTCGTAGTTCTAAGTTTTCTATGCTTTCACATAGTTCCACCAAGTTTTTTGAAAATTGGACAACTATATAGTATAGCTGCCATACAAAAGATATGTCTGGAAAAAAGTCATATTAGGAGGATGAAGTGGCAAATCATATGAAAGATATTATATAATTTTCTTCATTACTTGGCATTTCTAGAAATGAAGTATCATCGATCTACTATCACTAATTTATTTGAGCTTACATCATTAGTGATCAAAGGGATCTGATGTAAGATGCAAACTGACGTCATTTATACTGATTTTAGTAAGGCTTTGATCTTGCTGCTTCATAAACTGAGTTTAATTTGTTTTCCAACTAACCTTCTTAGTTGGATCTCTGATTACCTAATTTCTAGAACACATAAATTTATATTTTGTAATTCATATTCTAAACTAATTCAGGTTACCTCTGGAGTTTCCCAAGGTAGTCACTTGGGTCCGTTGCTTTTTACTCTCTTCATAAATGATCTTCCGTCAGTCTTGACTTACTCTCGTGTGCTTATGTACGCCGATGACGTGAAACAACGATTTCCTTTATAAAAGTGCCTATAGATTGCACTAGCTTTTGATGTCTTAAATCTTTCTTTGGGTACAAAGAGTCAAAAAAGAATGAATAGGAAACTATATAAACTATGTAATTGCAATTCAGTGTAAAAAAAAATGTTATTGTTTATTTTTGTAAAACATTTTGTCGGATCTGCTTAAAAGTTTCACAGGATGTTTTAAGACCCTCCAATTTTCCAATTTATCTGTGTATCCAAAATTCAAGATGGTATTCATTTAGCTCAGAAATATACCTCCATTCCATGAGCAAGTAAGTATATTTTGTACTCCATCCAATATTCTTAATTCTAAAACGTTTGTTCCCATTTCAGTTATTTTAGCATGTTTCGTACTAAATTTAAGTAAGTCCAAGAACAAAACATATTTCAAATGGTAAGTAAAAGACGGTATAAATTCTATACCGATCGACCAAGAACTCTGTTAGTTGTTTTTTTCTGAGTGTATACCGTAAAATACAAAAATATTGCATACTTTTCGGTGCTAGCTTGCAGTCAATCAATCTTGGGGCCGATTTCTTATCTCAGGTATCAAATAAACATAGAATTCACTCTGTTATATAAAGATGTAAAATCGTCCCTTAAACTATTACCAAAAATTCTGAAATAAAATTCTTAAAATTTATGCAAAAAGCAAACGCTTCCATTTGGCGCATTTACCTCCATTTGCCTGGAGGCGCCACAACTGAGGCGGAAATATTTCAATTTGCAATTGCCCCGAAACGTCAGCTGGAGCAAAGTCCAATAACCAAACAAATCTGGCCCAGTCAGAGGTGCCCCCCCGCCAACATTAGTTGCAGTTTGCCACCTGCTGCCACCTACTTCTACTCGTACTCCTACTCCAACTCCTACTCCTGCTTCACCTGCTACGCCGAGTACTTGCAATGCGATTCAAGTACACGAGCGAATACCAATGAAATTGTTTTTTTTTTGTTCGTTTTTTGTGCCTGGAAACGTGATAGCAAAAGTTGTTACCGACCAGACCAGGCTTGGAAGTCGTCGCATCTGCTTGTGGAATTTATTTATCGTTAAGAAATGCGTGTAAAATAAGTGAAACTATTGAGGAGGAGGAGGAGGAGGAGGAGGAGGAAGAGGTGGCGGAGGGAGGCAGTGCATCTGGAGACCAGTTTCGTTTGCATGTGAGCGTTGCAGGAGGCTGCCTGGCTAATGCCGCCACTTTTGATAAAATGTTGGCCTAAGCCTGTTGCCTTTCAATGCTGATGACCAGTAGCCACTTAGTTAGTTAGCTGGCCCCCAGGTGGTGGTTAGGTGCGGGGGGAGGGGGTGGGGGGGGGAGGCAAATTATTGCCGCATTGCTTAGTTGTTGTTATCAGCAATGTGATTTGCCAGGCCAGCAAACACGGAGCTGGAAGATGAAGATGGAGCCACTTCAACTTGTTGCTTGATTGCGTGCTCACGATTTTGTTTCTGTCGAATTTCCGAAAGTGGTAGACCTTCATGGTCGTCGCAGTTGCTGTTGTTGTTGTTGTTGTTATCAGGTTTGAAGCGACTCGCGGACCATTTTGGAGCTATCAATTTCACACCTAGCCAACAAGTTTCTATGGCTAAAAATAAAATCACAGCAAACAAAAGCAAACAAACATGTTTTCTGTAAGACGATTCTGCGTTTCAAATGTGTTATGCGATTTCTTAATTATTTGCGCAATTAATAAACTAATTGAGCATCATAAACTTTACGCCTTAAGTTTGATTTACTATTTTGTTTACCAAAAGGCAATTAATGTCAATGTTTAATTGATTAGCTAAGCAAATCAGGGCGCGAGGGTAATACGATAGGCTTATGCAATCCTCAACAGCGCACCACGCCCTGCAATTATTCAATTAACCAAATGGCGCCATAAATTATCAACTATATAAATTACAAGTGGATGACAAAAAGGGTCTTAATTTGTACCCTCTCACCGGATGAAAACGGGGTATATAGCTTGAAATGATCATGTTGTGAATGGTCTCAAAGATAGGGTATTACAACTTCGCCATAGCTGAAGTTTGACTGAATCTTTCCACTCACTCCGTGTCAGTGGCTAATTGTGATTTGTGTGGAATGTCGTTGATTTAGTTCATCATTTGTGGCTAATGAATATGCAATTCATTTAAAAGATTTACCTTTCCATTTGAATGCCAGATAAAGTCACTTTTCCATGACAGTTGTCTGGGATGATAAACTCAATATCTATATGCATTAGACTGGGGACCAGATTTAAAAAATTCTGGACATTGCTAAATCTCCCGACGGATTCTAAAAGTTTGACAAGATAAAATATTTTCCAAATTTTTTTTCAAAATTTTCGTTGTGGAAAATCACATGAAAAGAAGCCTCTGAAGTTCATAAATTTGACTTAATTCTGGTGGCCACAGCTTAAACGGTAGAAAGCTGAAATTTTGCACAGATGTCTTTTTTATGGAACGCTATAACATAAATTTTTATTTCCACTTAACGTGCATTTATCTACTAGCTCCCATAGAGACGATTGCTACTAAAAAAAAGAGAATTGTGGCATTACTTCTTCTAACGATGT
This sequence comes from Lordiphosa magnipectinata, assembly GCA_037044535.1. Taxonomy (NCBI): domain Eukaryota; kingdom Metazoa; phylum Arthropoda; class Insecta; order Diptera; family Drosophilidae; genus Lordiphosa; species Lordiphosa magnipectinata. Next base: position 122,010 of record JBAMBO010002285.1, on the reverse strand, counting down.
CAGAAGTCTGTTCAGTCCGGATTTTCTCAAACCAAGTACGAGAGGATTGATTTGAGTACAAATGATTCGAATCAGCTCTATTAGCTATAGGCTTATATCAACAACACACGGGATTGATTTTATCTTGTTATTCGAAGTCGAACTCGGCTTTTGGCAAGAATAATCGAAATTAAGCTCGATATTCAACTACACCTATACCTCGTTTAACGGCCGCCCTGTTTTACGGCATACTTACTTAACGGCCACAGTATATTGAGCACAAATTTTAACTTGGAGGCCTTTTTTATCTCACTTAACAAGCAAGTTGAGTAAAATACTATGTATTTTTTGTATAAGTGTAGACAGACTGCTCATTAATCCGTATTTTGAAAAAGGGTATCACCCGTATTCCCACTTGATATCCCTCATCTTTAGGTTCGGACTCTTTTCTGGTCTTCCCCGAGGCTCCCCACTTAGTATTTCTGATTTCTGGTGGTTTCCACCAACGACCCCAGGACTCTAGGTTTCGTTCAAGTTACTCAACATATAGTTTTGGCACAAACAGACAGCAGTTCCTACCCAAATATTCAAATTTCTTGTGACGACTCCTAGCGGCAGGGAATTACTTTACAGAATTTAAGGTTTTGGTGTTCAATTTTTGATCTTATCGCTGTTAATGAAATTATGTATTGAAAACGCCCTTTACGCAAACTTTGATTAATAAGTCACTTATATTCAAAATAATAAGTGTCTTAAGCGAGACACTTACACTCGAAAAAAAAAATCACCCTGTCTGTTGCGTGAGATATTCCTAAGTATCCGAAAATTACACTTCAGACTGGAGTGAGATATTTTAAACCTCTGCATTCAATACATTTTGTTCAACAAATCTAGTTGAATTCCCTTGATTTTCAAGCCCACAATGAAAACTTCATGAAGTTTGCTTCATCGTGTAAATTCCGACCAGATTGTTGCTTTGACTACTGATGCAGGATTGGAGGACCCTACTATCAATGATGTTGAACAGTTTAAGAATTTTGACAGAGAGAGTCACTCACAAATGAGAAACTCACGGAGATGAGCAAACACGAAGCCACAGATTCGCATGAAGATGGAAATGTTGAAGAACAAAGTACACTGGTTCCGCTTGTATGGAAGTGTGGCCAAAAACACTTTTAATGGAGATAGAGTGTTAAAATTTTCATCAAGGCTCTTTAAAAATATTTTTAAAAATGTTGTATGGAGAAAGCGGAAAATTGAGTTTTAATAAACAATTATGTGAGTATGTGCATTGAATTATAAGAAATTATCAATGAACTATATTAATTAATTTGAAATTTTAGATTACAAAAAAACAAAGTATTTGGGGAACGAAAGTACAATTAAATAATAATTACAAAATAGATCATAACGTGTCATCAAGTAAGTCGTAAACAGATTCCAGTAAAGTAGATTTTTCCTTCTTTCCAAGTTGTCTCTGACCTGTTATGAAAGGATATGAACGCAAACGTAGTGTGTTCATTATGCCGGTGTTTGTTAAGATGCGTGACATTTTTCGGCTGTGCTGAAGCTTACACTTTTTCAATTCCTTATTGTTTGACTCTGCATATTTTCCAAAACTCGGCCATCGTTTTGCAACTGTAGCTAATGCACTTGATTAAACTAGTCGATGCAGGTGTGCAACCTTTTTTTGTAAATCATTTTCAATAAGTTCTGTGATTTGTTTGCATTTTTCGGTATTTGTTCTGTTGGTGCTTGACCAAAGTTCAAATAAATGCATGCGTGAACATTCGCAATGAAATGAAGAGCCTAATAAAAAACGAGAAGGCCAAGCAAACTTCGTCTGTGCCGAAGTTTTCATACCCTTGCAAATGCTGTTTTTGAAATGTCAGAGTTTAAGAACGCTTATATAAAAATCTAAAAAATGTTAACTAAAACCCATTTTCCGATAGATAAACATCTGATTTCGACCAAATTTAGCGAATCTTTTTTAAAACATATCAAATTAACAATCGCGGAGTTTAAGAAAGATCAAATTTAAAACAGAAAAGTTTTTCTCACTAAGACACATTTTCCGACCGATCGGTCCTATGGCAACCATAAGATATAGTCACCCGATGTCGATCAACTTTTTCAAATTAGTTTGAAAGCGTTTAATATTAAGAATCACCGACTTTAAGAACGATTTACTTGAAAACTAAAAGTTTTTTCACTAAGACCCATTTTCCGACCGATCGGTCCTATGGCAGCTATATGTTATAGTCATCCGATTTTGATCAAAATTTGCAAATCTGTTTGAAAACATAAAAAATTAATTATGGCCGAGTTTTATGACGCTAGCATTGAAAACAAAAAAGTTTTTCTTAGTAAGACCCATTTTCCGACCGATGGTTCCTATGACAGCTATAAGATATGGTTATCCGATTTGGACCAAAATTTGCAAATCTGTTTGATAGCATATAATATTAATAATGGCCGAGTTTAAGGCCGCTAACATTGAAAACAAAAAAGTTTTCCTCACTAAGAGCCATTTTTTGACCGATGGTTCCTATGGCAGCTATAAGATATAGTCATCCGATCCGGTCGGTTCCGACATATTAGCAGCGTGCAGTAAAAAAAAGACTCTGTGCAAAATTTCAGCTCGATAGCTTTAAAACTGAGAGACTAGTTTGCGTAGAAACAGACGGACAGACAGACAGACGGACAGACAGACAGACAGACGGACGGACAAAGCTCAATCGACTCAGCTCGTCGCCCTGATCAAGAATATATATAGTTTATGGGGTCGGAAATGAATATTTCTTTGCGCTGCAAACTTCTGGGCAAAATTATAATACCCTTTGCAAGGGTATAATAAACAAAATTAGCAAAATAAAATGAAGAAAACATACCAAAACGGACAAGGCGACAAATTTACTTATACAGTTATACAACGCATAAACATCAACCCGTGAACACAACGAAAAAACGTAGCTCTAAGCAAGGACCACGCGTGGCTTCAAGAACAAAGCCAGGCGCAAATTGGCAGCTAAAAATAACTTTTTTAGAATCTAAATTGATTAACTTATATTACACAAAAAGTCCCTCTGGAAGATTTTGGAGGTATCACAACTATAAGCTTAAGGACGATGTCCATGGGTACGAAATCGGCCGCGAAATGAAAAACTCTATATAAAAACAAGAAAGAAAGTCGGTCAAGCCCGACTATAACATACTCTGCACCCTTAATGTCGCAGCTCGCATTTGGTCACGAGTCAAACGGCCAGTTAACACACAACGCACAACGCAGTGCGCTCTCTAAGTCTCTCTCTCTCTCTCTCTCTCTCTCACTAAGATTGCTTCTGCTGAACGCAATGCTTAGGTTATGGGTGGGGTGGGTGGGGGGTGTTAACTGACCGTTATTTGCTCATAACTTGAGTATTGTTCATCCGATCTTTATCATTCCTTCAGCAAATCGATAAATAATTTTGCAATTTACAAGGTGTCTCTAGAAGGTACAAACGATCTATCTTCAAGACTGTAGGAGATATGACGTTTTTTCCAAATTGCGGGGGCGGGAGGGGGCGTGGCAAAAATTGAAAATAAACTTGATCTGCCTGCAAGTATAAGAAATATATGTCCCATACATGTCAAACCTCTATCTCTTACCATCTCTGAGATCTCTTCGTTCATACGGACGGACAGACAGACAGACGGACAGACGGACATGGCTATATCGACTCGGCTGTTGATGCTGATCAAGAATATATATACTTTATAGGTTCGGAAATGATTCCTTCTCCCTGTTACACAAACTTAATATACTCTATGTACCTTCGGTACAGAGTATAAAAACTGCTAAGGAATTTTTGTGTGTGGCCGTTTCAAATTCGGTTTCTACCAATCGCGAAAAATGCTTACGTTTGCCAATACGTTTTGTTCAAGCGCTGTTAACGCTTCTTTTTTGCCGTGACGTGAGCAAAATAGATTTCGATTCTAATTTGTGCGGCCAAATTGGACGGCCAAATTAAAAATGAGCGCATCTAAAAAAGATTCCTGCAGAAAGCGTAGCCTAATGGCAGTTTCTATGGCGGGCAAGCTGAATTTAATTAACGCCATGAAAGGGAGGAGCGAGGTGCGGGACTTGGCGGATAAGAAACACTCGAAAACCCGCCAGAGAACACCGGCGGACCGGAGCATGGTCTGCAACATCATGTGGCGTCTCCTGTCTATTCTATTCTGTATCTATTTGGCCAGCATTCAAACACTTCACACTCCAGTCCCCTCAATCAGTTCAGTAAAACGGCCACAAACCAAATGCCCGCTCCCAGTTCAGTGGACAGCGAACTGCTGGCCTCCTATCAAGCGGTAGTATAGCAGATAGTGCAGCCTCAATTGACCCCCTGAAGGTGACCGAGCAAAAGCAGATGGGCAACGAGGATGTGCCCTACATCAAAGCCAATTTGATCAAGGTAAGAAATGGGCGAACCAAACTTCAACTTTATAAATCACTTCCATTTCTTAACGTTTCCCTGACAGGGCCCCGACTACGTGGCCAAGTGCTATGTGACCACCCAGGGACCGCTGCCCAATACCATTTTCGAGTTCAGCGGAGCTATATACGCCGCCAAGTCACACATGCAACAGCAGTAGATCCAGAAGATCATCATGCTGACCTGACCATCTTTACGGAGGCAAATCGACAGAAATGCGCGAATTACTTTTCAATCGAGATGAACGAAATCTTTGCTGTGGCAGCCAAGTGCGAGGTATTCGTTAAGTGCCGCTGCTCGGGACTACATCGAACTGCATTTAATGCCATTGAATGTGCCAGACACAGTTTTAATGAAAATGTCGGAAGAGGCAGCTACCAACGTTCACTGCGCTAATACTGCAGATTGTCAAAAGTCATAATGATAAGAACAATTAATTTATTATTAATTTCATTTAATAATAAAAATATATGAAAATAGCACATTAAATATGTTTTATTCATAATCCTGCAAGGTGTTGTTGTTCATAAGTTTGCGGGCATATTTAACAGCGCCAGAGCAGCGCAAGGTTTCTTTAAAACGTTTATCGACGGAGTAAATTGTGTTATCTTGTTATTACCATAGGCTTAGCAGACTCTGTTAAGAATCTGCGGAATATCAACTTTTTCACAAGAAATTTTTTGGCGACCCGTGGATACCGCCCTTTAGCTGAAATAAATAAAGGAGCTGACAAAGCAAATATTTTACAAAATAAAGACACAAAAAAAAATTATTTTATATAAAAATAAATGAAGTTATTACCTCGGTTTTCAATATTCATATTTATTAAATCAATTATGTAGCCCTTTCTTCACTTTTGTAACTTTTTTGCAACACGTACTCTGAAAGCGTTTTACTCAGAAAAAATGCAACTGATTTATTTAACGCTCTTTTGGTGCTTATTAGAACTGGATCGTGAGGAACAGTGCAAAATTAACTACTCTATCGAATAATTAGTTCTTTCGAGAGATGGAACTCATCGATTTTTTCCGATATTTTGAATTTCATATTTATTATTTTTGGCCTCTGACGGAACCACTGTGCAAAGTGTTGATTCCATTTCCATTGAGTTTATAAATCAATTTCAGTCAAGTCAGGTTTATGAGTTGATTGATAACATGTCCCTTTCTGATCCTTCTCAAAGCCGTTTTGCCCTACAAAGACATTTTAACAAATCCAAATCAAAGCAGCAAACCTTAGACGTATTTTAAATGCCTAAAACTTAAATAATATATTTTGAAATCCATATGTTTAAAAGCTAGAGTCTTGTCCATTTTTAATTTTAATACCATTTCCGTTTCTTAAGAACAAAATAAAAAAAATTGTTGATTTTTTTTATCTGGAACCTGTTAGAAAATTGTCTATGAAATACATATAGGATGGTGAACGGACCTGCATGCTCCGTCGCCGTGGTCAGCAGAGTTCAGCCGTCAGTCGTTTATCAGCCGAAATTAAGCCGTACTTCATACTTAACACACTCTCATTAAACCTTATTACTTTTATTTAATAAAGACACACTTATACTATTATTTTAGCAATATCAACACGAGACCTGTCTGATAAACCAATCCTGAGAAATCCAGTTTTTAAAAAACCCTTTTTTTCCATTTTTCCGTTTTTGACGATTTTTGAAATTGATTATAAAATTAACAAAAAATATTTTTGCAAGACCGCAAGTTACGTTTTGGTGGGCAAGTCGAGATCTAATTTCGGATTTTTTTTATTGAAATCAAAAATGGTGAGTTTTTTAACTGTTCGGTTTATAATAGAATGACCCATTTAATCCCATACAATCTGCTTTACTTTGACGTATGCTTGGCTGCTTTGTGGGTGCCCGCAGCCTGCATTACTAGTAATAAAACAAGTATGCCAGAGCCGAGCTGTCATCGGATTCCCATTACGAATGCGTATATTTTTTATACTCTGTACCGAAAATACATAGAGTATATTATGTTTGTGCAAAAGTATGTAACAGGGAGAAGGAATCGTTTCCAACTGGATAAGAGATAGAGGATTGACATATATGGGACCTAAACTTCTTATACTTGCAGGCATCAGGTATAAAGAGAGATGTGAGATCGAATTGAAGGAGAAGAGGAGACGCAGGGTCATTATACGATAAACAAAGGCATACATCAATGCATGAGAATGGGATAAAACCTGTGGGATATCATTTATGAAAAGGTTAAATAGTAAGGGGCCTAAATGACAACCTTTGTTTAACCCCAGATAATACATTACTAGAGCTGGGTAGTATTGAATTGAAATGAACTCGTGGGGATCGATCGCTTAAATACGCCTTGATCCAGTTGAGAAGGATTGTAGGGAACATTAATGTTGTAGTTGGGAAGTGAGGATCTTTTTAAAGGAATGTCCGATAGTTTCGATACACACCTGTAGTTCGAAATGATTGACTTTGGTCCCTTTTAATGAATAGGAATAAAGTTGGATTCCTTCCAGAGTGGCACAAAGTTTTAATACACAGCTGGGAGCTTTGTCAGTTCCGGGACTGAAACACGATTTGATTGATCGTAAGCTGTATAAAACGCTATCTGCATCTACAACAGGTCATACAATGCAGTTGGAGTTTGTCATAGAATAAGGATATGTAGAGATCAAATTATTAGGCAATGCAGAATAGCATCGTTGAAAAAATGTTGCAAATAAATTGGTAATATCACAGAAAGGGATGGCGAGAATTGAGAGGATCTTCTTTTGGCATTGACAAAGTTTTAGAACTTCTTTGGGTCATCCTGAAAGCTCAACTAACACCTGACCAAGTAGTTCCTATGGCATTCAAAGTTAAGAACCATTATTATGGATCGCGCCACCGAATATTTGGCAAAATCCACGCGGGAACCAGATTTTTTCAATTTTTTGTTCAGCCGAGTATTAATATGCGTTTAATTCCGAGTAAAATTCTAAAAAAGATATTTGGTTAACTATCAGCCATGCTCCTATTTTCGCTTTCGCAAAAATTTTTGAGAATTTGAGTCCAAATTTTGTGCAGAAACCGGTTTAAAATCGCAAAAGTTTGGCAAAAGTGAAAATGGGAGCATGCCTGTTGGAAAAAAGTTCTTTACAAATTGAAATCCATAAAAACTTTCCATTTCAAAATGCCGTCAAATCTAAATTTGAAATGATTAAATGCATTAGGCACATTGGTCATGCATTGGCCCGCATGGCGTATGCGTATTATATCTAGGGTTGCCATCATTAACAATGTTCACCTTACCTTGGTGCTGCTGCACTCCACTCACGACCAACTGCAACTCAGAAACGATGCTCTAAAATCCACAAATCCTTTGGCTGCAACTGCAACAACAACCAATTCTGGCTATTCACATATGTTGCATACATTATTTGGCACAAATTTTGAATTAATTTTTGCTTTATATATGGAAAATCACACACACATTTTGGGCAAAGACTTCACATGATGATGAACTTAAAGCTTTGCTTAAGCCAGTTTTTGGCTCTCACACACACACACACACACGCACGCGCACACACACACACACACACACACAGAGATGGATACAAATAATTTTAATATTTTTGATGAGAAGCGCGGAACTCGAGCTGGAGATGTTGTTGTTGTTTTTATTATTTCTATTTTACAGCCGCAAAACCGCAAAAGATTACAACAGCAAGAACTTATGCGTGTATGTAAAATATGTATGTATGTATGTATATTTTTATTTAATATTTTTCTTTTTTTTTTGGCGACAAACAAAACGGTTCCGTACAACGAGTGTTGAGCGCAAAAAACTGAATGAGCATCCAAAGCGGCCGAGGCAAGGCAAACAGGCAAGGCAAAAGCAAAAATTTCAAGCCGAAGTCGTCGAGCAGTCGCAACCGTGGCGAGCTAGTTAGTTAGTTTTTCAGCTTGTAGTAGTGAGAGTCGATCGACACACACACACACGCACACACACACACACACTGTTACAAAATCTCACTGTATCAAGTTGCTTAAGTCGCTCAAAGCGCCATTTAAGTTGAGTAATTAAAGCAAGCGGCACATATGCATATACATATGCAGATGTTGATATGTCCCCTTCAGTATGTGTGCGCGCGATTAATTATTAATCAAGCCCAAAAAAAAAAAAAGTCAGACTCAACAACAACAATAACAAACAAACAAGTCCGAGTCAGTCGAACAGCTGAAGACAATTACATTACTCTCACAGAGTTGGGCTTTCTTTGGGTCGTTCTCTCTCTCTCTGTCTGTCTCTCTCAAATTATTACCGTTTTTTTGTCTTAACTGGTTCTCTGTAGGTTTTTATTTGCTCTGCTTTGGCTTTTGCTCTTCAAGCTTAATGCAAATCTTAATTGATTGCCAAATGCCCCACAGCCGAAATGATCATAGAGAGTTGCCACCTGGTGTTTTGAAAACCATTTTTTGACTGCAAGTCAGCAGCTACCGGCTTATGCCAGCATTGCTATAACTGCTTGGGAATTCCAAGATAGCATAACAGCAAAAACCGACACCAACAGATAACTCCCCATTTGACGGAAGACTTTGTGCGTGTGTGTGTGTTCCCAAAAAGCCTTACTGTATTAGTGAGAGAGTTAAGTAAGCGAGGCAGGTGTGGAAGTATTCCCTCGAATTTTATGTATAGTTAGAACGAGAAGGCCAAGCTAACTTCGTCTTATACCCTTACAAATGATATTTTTGAAATGTCAGAGTTTACATATAAACACTTACAAAAATCAAAAAATTTTGTAACTAACGTTTTTTTTCCGACAGTTAAACATCTGATTTCGACCAAATATCGCGAATCTTTTTGAACAAAATTTCAAATTAACAATCGCCGAGTATAAGAAAGATAAAATGGAAAACAAAAAAGTTTTTCTCACTAAGACTCATTTTTCGAACGATCGGTCCTATGGCAGCCTTAAGATATAGTCATCCGATTTCGACCAAATTTTGCGAATGTATTTGAAAGCATATTGAATTCGTAATCAGTGAGTTTAAGGACGCTTACTTTAAAAACAACAAAAATTTCTTACTAAGAACTATTTTCGACCGACTGGTTCTATGGCAACCATAAGATATAGTCACCCGATGTCGATCAACTTTTTCAAATTAGTTTAAAAGCGTTTAATATTAAGAATCATCGACCTTAAGAACGATTTACTATAAACAAAGAAGGTTTTTTTCACTAAGACCCATTTTTTGACCGATGGTTCCTACGGCAGCTATAAGATATGGTCATCCGATCCGGTCGGTTCCGTTATATTAGCAGCGTGCAGTAAAAAAAAGACTCTGTGCAAAATTTCAGCTCGATAGCTTTAAAACTGAGAGACTAGTTTGCGTAGAAACAGACGGACAGACAGACAGACAGACAGACAGACAGACAGACGGACGGACAAAGCTCAATCGACTCAGCTCCCCAGCGGCGCTTATGCAAGTATGCATTACGCCTGACGAAAAAGTAATGCAATACAACCGCTGCTTTTCCTTAGAGAGATAGTAATCGGAAACAAACTGAAACAACTAATCGTGACACACACGAGCCGATGTCTAATTCGTTCGCTTACTTGTTTTCCCCCCCTCATCCATAGGCGTTTTTTGACATTTCTTCTATTTTCTAAATTTGTATGTCTATGCAGAACAAATGTGTAAGTGTAGCAGTGACATGATACATACGTGGCGAGGAGTCACTTGAATTTAGCTTAGTTGTTAAACAAACTCGTAAAGTTGAAAACTCAATTGGCAAAAGTGATGGAGGCTCAACACTCGATTATGCAGAGTCAACCAAAAATTGGAAAATGCCAAATTGATATATTGGCTGACGAAAAAGAACATGCCCCCTGATAACGACGTATTTCCCATTTGTAGTCTGGACAATTTAAAGCTTTGTAAAAACATTCATTTTATTTATCAAGGAATAACAAATAAAATCATTTAAAAAAAAAATAAACTAATATAAAAACTACTGCAATGCTACATCATTACCCACTCATATAGGCTGTAATCCACTAGCATTACTAACCCATATACTTCTCTATCAATAGTACATTGCATCGTATAACACGTTCATTAGCAACCCGTATACTTTTTCAATTTTAGTAAATTGAATCGTAATACAAGTGCTTTACGACTGAGTATACGATTCCTCAAATGTTTGATGAATTGTAAGCGAACTGCGAACATTCTGCATTACAACTTGAAAAAAAATATACGCATTCGTAATGGGAATCCGATGGCAGTTCGGCTCTGGCATACTTGTTTTATTACTAGTAATGCAGGCTGGGCGCAAGCCGTTTACAAAGCGGCCATGCATACCGCAAAGTAATGCAGATTATATGCGATGATTTCCTTCATACTGAACGCAAAGTAATCTATGAGTAATCGATTTTGTAATGGCAATTTGCGCCGCTGGGTCGTTGCCCTGATCAAGAATATATATAGTTTATGGGGTCGGAAATGAATATTTCTATGCGTTGCAAACTTCTGGGCAAAATTATAATACCCTTTGCAAGGGTATAAAAAAATGTAAATGTTAACAAAATCTAGCCACAGCACAGTGTGCCGCTTAGAACAATCTAGAACATGAAACTTATTTTATGATGTTTTTGTACTTATGAGGTCGAAATAAAAAAAAGATTGTTTCAGAGGGCGGATCGGATATGCACCTTTCGCCAGTCTGTTACGTGCACTTAAAGCTAAGAGATGGATTTTCCATGAAATATTTTATTTATGAAAGAATTTATCATTTATAAATCGTTAAGATAAGTTTTATGAAAATAAAATTATTAAGTTTTAACGCCTATACTCAGATGAGAGAAACATTTAGTTCGGCACTATATTTCACATAAATAGAAACAATTTTGAACAGTTCGAAATCTGATTGCTTTTGAACGGCAGTCCTATTTATATGAACTATAATGTCATACTAAATTGTTATCTCATCTTAGTACAGGCCTTTAACGTAGAAGTCGTCGAATTCCAAAATTGATACCTCACGTTTAGACCGTTGCTTCGATTGGGAGTCGATAAGCCAGTTCGTCGGAAGGTATGGTAATCCGATTTCGAACAAATTTTGCGAATATATTTGAGAGCGTACGAAATTAGTAATCAGCGAGTTTAAGGACGCTAATATTGAAAACAAAAAAAAATTTCTTACTTAGACCCATTTTTCGACCGATCGATCCTATGGAAATTATAAGATATAGTCACCCGATGTCGATCAATTTTTCAAAATTAATTTGAATTTGTTTAATATCAAGAATCACCGACCTTTGGAACGATTTACTTGATAACAAAAAAAAATTTTGTTTTTTTCTCTAAGAGCCACAATCTAAATTAAGTTGAAAAATTTACACAAGGTGACAGAAAATTTAGAAACAAAATAAATAATAATAAAAAAAAAGTTACACATAATAAAAAAAAAAATTCACTAAGAGCTATTTTCCGACCTATAGGTCCTATGGCAGCTATAAGATATAGTCATCCGATTTTGACCAAAATTTGCAAATCTGTTTGAAAGCATATAATATTAATAATGACCGATTTTAAGGACGCTAACAGTGAAAACAAAAAAGTTTTTCTCACTAAGACCCATTTTTTTGACCGATGGTTCCTATGGCAGCTATAAGATATAGTAATCCGATCCGGTCGGTTCCGACATATTAGCAGCGTGCAGTAAAAAGAAGACTCTGTGCAAAATTTCAGCTCGATAACCTTAAAGCTGAGAGACTAGTTTGCGTAGAAACAGTTAGTGTTAGATTAATTTCAAAATTTTCTTAGGAAATAAATATATGTGCATTTTTGTTTTTTGTTGTTAATTTTAATTTTGGACGATTTTCATAATTTATGATTTTCCCTTTTACCTCTGAAACTTTATCAAGGCGACTTGGCATAGAATCAACAAGATTTTGAAGAGTTACATTGCTTATTAACTGCCACATTCTGCAACCAAAGCGTCCTTCAATTGCTCAATGGTGTCAAACTGCCTTCCTGTTTTGTAAGTTTGAGTTTTGGTGCGTTGTCCTGCTTAAATATTTATCTATCTTCGGAAAGGTCCTATCCAGCAACTCAATGAAGATCGATATTTTGCGAGACTTTATTGCATATCCGAAACACAACCAAACCATCAGTGATCCACCGCCGTGATTCCTCTTCTGGTGAGATTCTCTTGGTTGTCTTATGTCAAGCCAACACTTATGACAGCCATCTGGATCATCTAGATTGAACGTTTTTCATGTCTGGTTGCATATGTTAAACGAGCATTAAGGTGGCGTGAAAGTAGCTTCGGTATAGGCACTATATAGAACTATATTTAATCTTATTATTTTCCATTACAAAATGATGATCCCGTCTACTACTGACATTGAGCTCCAGATGACATGTAATTTCGTACAAGACAGCGAGGCGCTTGATTTCACGCCGTCATCGATGTGGCTTGGTCCACCACTGCGTTCAATCTAACCATAAGAGTTCTGTGTCGAGATACTCTGAAAGCTATTTCTGAAATGGTACCTCCACTTTTTCTTAATGCTTGAACTACTCCGCTATCCTCGGCTGACAAATGCGTTCCACGAGGCATTCTTTGGAAATAGTTAAATGAGCTTTCTTCAAGCACTACTTAATTTACGTTTTTTATTTATTTGTATAAACTTAATTAATCATTCAACATCCACATCTGTTTGCACATATACTTACTTCCCCATTTTGTCCTTGAGTTATAAATATTAAGTATCCAAATCTTATATCACGTATACGCCATGTATATCCTAATCCTATTCTGTCAACAATGTAGCAACATTTCTTGATCTAAAATTAAAGCCGCAATGCTTAAGTTTTCTGTTCTATTTGTTGTTCTTGCAATGTAATTAAAATATTGCACTTGTTACTTTTGTTCTTGTTGTTGTTGTTGTTGCTGTTGCTGTGGTTATTATGGTTGCCCCTTTGTGCCGCTGCCAGCACACCGACTGCGTTGCACTTCATCTCGTTCGTTATTGTCGTGTATTAAAACTTGTTCATTGGAATTTTCTAATAAATCAATAAACGCGCAGACAACACACACTGCAAGTGATGAGTAGGAGGGCGGGCAGTGGGGTTTGGCACACAGCTGGCGGCGGCGGCAAGCGACAGGCGCGGACGGACACGCATCTCGCAGATTGCGCATTTTATAAATAGCCGCCGCATTCGATTTTTGAGGTTATGGAAAATTTTATAGATTGTGGACCACAAGACAAGAAATCGGTGAAGCAAAATCCGAAACCTTTTTCCATATGCTAAAAAGTTCTAATAGCAATCAGGCCTCTGTGCAGTTCGTCACATTCCAGAGAGAAGAAAAAAAAAAACTTGCCGAACAGGCGGTGGCACCTTGTGTTGCTGTCGAGAACTTGGCTGCCTTGTTAAACGAGCCTGCAACACCCCAGCAGCAGCAGCAACTGCAACAGGCACCAGCAACAAGCCACAATAAACAATGTTGCAATGCTTAATTATTTCAGCGGCAAGGAATTCCTCAGCCTCAGAGCAAACTTGAACTGCTTCTGCTGACGCTGCTGCTGTTGGGGCCCGGAGCCTGTTGCTGCAGCTTCGCTTTTTTTTTGCGGCCAAGCGTAGAGCAACTCGATTGTTGCCTTCCACTTGAGGTCGTCTGATGGGGGCTCCTTCAATCTCAGTCACATTGGTCAACGGCACCGCGGCGTCTGTGGTCATGTATCTAGTTGTTGTTGTTGTTGTGGTCTGCCAGATCCATTTGTAAGGCATTAATAGCTCAAAGCTCAACCGATTGACACTAAGCTACTTTGCTGGTGAGGTTAATCTGAGAATGGAATCAATGACAAAGTGACAAGATCACAATATTACACTTGGACTAACTTATATAACATCCAACTATAATATCTTCCTTTAGTCCACCGAGACTTACTTGACCTATGACTCTTTTCAAATTGATTTGAACATACTGTGAACATTTCTTGAAGACGCCTCTAAGGAGCCCACCACTTTTACATTCACCTTGTCTCCCATTGTTCCGAGAGATAGGTTTCAACACCTCATTACTCGTTACTCAGACACAATTGCCTAGCTTTGCAGCGCCGACACGCACAAGCAATTGCAACAAGTGCTATTGCCTCGCTTCGAAGTAGGTTAGGTTAGGTTAGGTTGCGATGGCTGAGAACGACTTGTCGTTAGGCCACTTTGGGCCCATTGCGATGCCATGTTTGTTCCCTGTTAACCCTTTTTAAGACTGAGGGGGGTCCTCGGTACTGAACCATTGTGTGGACAGAATGAATTTTAGTAGAGCTGGGATCTCTAGCCCGGATATCTCCGAGAGGTTGAGTAGGAGAGGTTGACCAAGTGTCCTAAGTCTCCTTCTACTTAAAGCAGGGCAGTGGCAGAGAAAGTGTTGCACTGTTTCTTCCTCTTCTTCATATCTACAACTTCTGCAGAAGTCATGGTGCGTGACGCCTAGGCGTGCTGCGTGTCTGCCCAAAAGACAGTGACCCGCGAGGGTCCCCACCAGAAATGAAATGTGTTCCCTTCTGTGAGGTAAAAGTGTGCTTGTACGTTTAAGGTTGAATGTAGGCCACGTAAGTCTCGATACAGCACAGGTGTAAAGGATTATCCACCGGTTCGTAGCACGACGAAGTGTTGTAGCTTTTGCGTGAAGCTTATATGTTGCCATAGGCATCCCTATCATACTCTTCTCTGAAAGGAGTTCGCAGGTGGTACCTATTCTGGCCAGTTTGTCCACAGACTCGTTTCCTTCTATGTTGCGGTGTCCAGGCACCCATATTAGGTGTATACCAAAATGTCGTGCGATCTCGTTTAGAGATAGGCGACTCGCATCGAAGTAAGTTAAAACAACAAAATCTATGCTTATCGGCGTCAGCCCGCACAAGCAGACGGTGCAGCAAATGCAGTGTGTGCGACTGGGATTCGCTGATAGGGTTTGGTTTTTTTTTTTAATCAATATGGGAAAAGTATCAGGAGTGGATTAAGTTATTCGTGGAAAATGCACTAACCTGTACACATATTTAATTCTACATGAATTTCAGACCAAGCGATATTTTCTTTCATAGTGCGCAACTACGTAACTGCACTAAGGTCTATTTTAAATATTAGATCTCAAGGATATTAGATCTCCCAGACCGCTGGGCTGTAAGTTGATAACACTAGTTTACAGCCAAAAAGACCCATTTCTACTGAAGCTATTTTTAAGTGTAGTTTAGATTGGTGATCTCAAAAATCGATTACAAAAGTTTTTTCAGGGCAACGTTTTTTAAATATGAATTTTTTACACTTTTCGGTAGGTGCACTTACATTTTATGCCATATCTCAATTCATGATGTTCAGATGGATTCAAGCATGATATGAGTCGAATGAAAATTGAATGGTCAATAATCGCACAAAACACTATTTTCAAATAGTGTAACTGCTTAAACATTGTTTCAAATAGATATCTTACAAGTCATTTAAGATATGAATTTGAAATCTGGTCGGTAGGACCAGAACCGGATTCGAACTGGTAAAGAATTGGTTCAAAGCCATATCTTACAATTTATTTAACTTAAAATCTGGTCTGTGGGTTGGTAATATGTTGTTGGATTTTATACTGGATCAGGACCGGTATCGAAACGGCTTTAAGCCGGATCAACGGGTTTGAAAGTTGTTTGGAGCTATATTTCAGAAACTATTTGAGCTATGAACTGCGAACTTGATGTGTGTGCTGTTACTTTAAACTGGCTGAAGCAGATCAAGAGTGGTTCAAGTCCACTTCTTAGAAATTATTTAGGCTGTAATCTGGAAAATCGGTTTGTAGGCTTACACTGTGAGTGTAATAGCCTATTTCCACCAAAAAAATGAAGCTTCATTTCTTGAAATGACAAGAAATGAAGAAAATGATATCATTTCTTCCATACAAATTGTTGTTGCGTTTTGCCCTTCATTTCTTTCATTTCTCAAAAATGATGACATTCCCCACGAAGGAATTTAGTATTTTTTTTAAAAGTACTCGCTACTCTCTGTCACTACTCGTTACTCTCTGGAAATAGAAAGTGTCATCACCATTACTCTGTTGATATGAATTTAAAAAGTAGGCGCAATTTTGTTTAAAATATAAAATAGTCAAAAAAAAGTGGTCTATTTAGCTTTCTGCTGATAATTCAGGGCGTTAACAATGCGTTCGCCCAGGGTAATTGCTTTCCTGCCGGGTATGTCTTTTTTTGGGTAAATATTGCAAAAAGTCCCCGTGAGTTTGAAAGTGGCGCCTGTTGTTTAAATCAAACCATTCAGCTGTTTTTGTCAACGTGGCATTGCGAATATCAAAATGATGAAGATTTGTCAATGGAAACAGCATCATTTTTAGAAATGAAAATGATAAGAAATGAAGCCATTGGAAATAGGCTATAAGACATTTAACATTTCTCAGAAATTATTTAAGCTATGAACTGCCAGTTCGACGTGTGTTTTCAAATGTTAATATCAACTTGCAGCCAGTTCAAACTTGAATATAAACGCTCTCATACATGATACAAACGCTGTCAAACATGTCCACACAATGCAAAGGACCCGGGCAACGCTGGGTATACAGCTAGTTTTCTATAAATGAGAATGTGTGCAACAACAATCAAACGGAAAACATGTTCAATTTCGTTTAGCTGAGCACGCTTACGACTGATACGGAAAAGCCACAACAACTGGCACTGGCCTAAGCATACAAAATCTTAGCATGTTCCGCATGTAGCTATGTAGTTACTGCACTTACTTTAATATCTTTTCCACAATGTTTGTTATTTATTTCAATAACACACGTGCTTATGTTTTTATACACTTGAAAAGTGTATTTTAATTTTGCCCAGGAGTTTGCAACGCATAGAAGGAATCATCTCCGACCACATAAAGTATGCCATTCACTGAACAACAAGATTCGCCCATCGTTGTACAAAAGCTGCACTCTCTGTGCCACCCAGGGATAAGCGCAACCAGGAAACTAGTATCTAACCTTTACGTCTGGCCATCCATGGAAAAAGATGTCGCTTCCAATGTTCGTATTCCCTGCCAGAAAGCCAAGGTTCAGCGCCATACAAAATCACGCTTGGGCCACTACGCAGCAGTTGACATACGTTTCGAGCATATAAACATAGACCTAATTGGCCCATTGCCTACGTCAAACGGATTGAAATACTGTTTGACCTGCATCGATCATTTTACCAGATGGCCTGTCGCGATTCCATTAGCCGACATTTATGGAATCCCATTACGAATAACAACGGACTTAGGACGACAATTTGAATCCACCTTATTTGCTGAACTAGCTAACATGTTTGGAATCAAACACCTAAGAACTACAGCTTACCACCCGCAGTCAAACGGCATTATTGAGCGGTTTCACCGAACGCTAAAAACCGCCATAAAATGCTGCGACCAAATAAACTGGAGCACTGCTCTGCCGCTCATCCTCCTTGGGCTACGCACAACAGTTAAAAGCGATATCGGTCTCAGCCCTGCAGAACTAGTATACGGAGCACCGTTAAGAATGCCAGGAGAGTTTTTGACTCCACGGACCAAAACCTCCACCGAATCGGAGTTCAGCGGAGCACTTCGAAACGCAATGGCTAAATTGCCAACTTCAAAACCAAAGCATCATCACGTTCAACAAGAATTCACACAACCAGCTCTAGCAAATTGCAAGTTTGTCTTCGTGAGAATCGAACGAGTTAAAGCGCCTCTTGAACCAAGCTATGAAGGACCATTCGAAGTGGAACAAAAACATGATAAATATTTCACTCTGAAGATTCAACACAAACACGCAAAAGTTTCAATCGACCGCCTTAAAGCCGCATACCTTTACGATGCAACGTCTTCTTCAACTGCGTGCACGAATACGAACCTCGAGACGACCTCAAAAGAAGAAACGACCCCAACACCAGATCTGGAAGGCATATCCGATTCCCGTTCAAGTATCTAGCCGTACTTGAACATTAGACAGGGGGGTACTGTGGCGGTTCACCATTTAAAAGATAATATTAAATTCACATAACATTTAGTATTGTAAGCAATCATTGTATTATCGATATTAATCGAATATTAACCACCACTAATGAAGTCACGAACACATCACTACGTACGAATAAGAAGATATTAATTGTTATTAATAAACATATTAATTTGGTAACATTTAACTACTCGACTATCACTACCGCGTAGACCCCAAATATATAAGGTTGTCAAAAAAGTCTTGCGGTATTTCCGCAAGCTTGTCACGCTAGAGCTTTTTGGAAAGCTCTTTTCACGCGCTAACACGTGTTTGATTTATTGTTGTTTGTTTTTAGTCGTTCGTGAGTTATAGCGTCGCAAACATGGAGCAAAATAAAGAGAAAATACGGCATATTTTACAGTACTACTACGATAAAGTCAAAAATGCATCTCATGCTGCCAATAAAATTTGTGCAGTTTATGGACCCGATACAGTTTCCATTTCCACCGCACAACGATGGTTTCAACGTTTTCGTTCTGGTGCCGGCATAGTAGCAGCCGTAGCATCGGCCAAGAGCTGGGCATGAGTCATCAAACCGTTATAAACCATTTGAAGAAGCCACACGACTTGACGCAAAGAAACATTTTTGCCCGTATGGATGCATGCGAATCGCTTCTGAATCGCAACAAAATCGACCCGTTTTTGAAGCGGATGGTGACTGGCGATGAAAAGTGGGTCACTTACGACAACGTGAAGCGCAAACGGTCGTGGTCGAAAAGCGGTGAAGCTGCCCAGACGGTGGCCAAGCCTGGATTGACGGCCAGGAAGGTTCTTCTGTGTGTTTGGTGGGATTGGCAGGGAATCATCCACTATGAGCTGCTCCCCTATGGCCAAACGCTCAATTCGGACCTGTACTGCCAACAACTGGACCGCTTAAATGCAGCACTCATGCAGAAGAGGCCATCTTTGATCAACAGAGGCCGAATTGTCTTCCATCAGGACAACGCCAGGCCACACACATCTTTGGTGACGCGCCAGAAGCTCCGGGAGCTCGGATGGGAGGTTCTTTTGCATCCACCGTATAGTCCGGATCTCGCACCAAGTGATTACCACCTATTTCTGTCCATGTCGAACGAGCTTGGTAGTCGGAAGTTGGCCACAAGAGAGTCCTGTGAAAATTGGCTCTCCGAGTTTTTTGCCATTAGGAAAGCGAGCTTCTATAAGAGGGGCATTATGAAGTTGGCATCTCGTTGGGAACTCGTCATCGAACAAAACGGCGCATATTTGACTTAAATCGCATTATTATAACCAATTTTATAAACAATTGAAAATTCAATAAAAAAATACCGCAAGACTTTTTTGACAACCTTATATATTCTTGATCAGGGCGACGAGCTGAGTCGATTGAGCTTGGTCCATCCGTCTGTCCGTCTGTTTGTCCGTCTGTCTGTTTCTACGCGAACTAGTCCCTCAGTTTTCAAGCTATTGATCTGAAATTTTGCACAGAGTCTTCTTTTAGCTGCACGCTGCTAAAATGTCGGAAGCGCCCGGAGTTGATGACTACTTTTTAGCTGCCATACGTTAATGTTAGCATAAATTTAGCGTTCTTAAACTCGGTCTTTATTAAAATTAAATGTTTTCAAACTGAACTGCGAAGTTTGGTCGAAATCGCTAACCTTAGAAGCAAGCTTTTTCAAGTGTATTAAAACTTCGGCACAAACGAAGTTAGCTTTCCTCTCTCGTTTTCAATATCAAATAAAATCAATTCCCGGAAAATGCTTGGTTTCCGGGAAAAATGCTTGGAGGCATTGCGCTTTTATAAAATGTTAGGGTAACAATAGTGCCCACAAGCAAACTTATCAAGAACCAAAACACGAATAAAAATTGCTTATTTCGTTCTTCCATCCACTGTCAAGATCACAGCGCAGCTGGTCAAGCTGTCATGATAACGGCATGCCAAAAACCTTTTTCTCTCACTTCTTTTTAATTTCGTATTCAGAGGAAGAACTTGAAAAAGGAAAAGAAGGTGAAAAACGCTATCGCGCAAACAACATTAGCGCAAATTGAAATGAGGAAATACATGAAATAGCTATAAGAGCAATCAGCCTTCTTTGTGGTCTTGTGCGTGTCTTGTTTTGGCAAAGTTGTAAACATAAATCATAACTTATTGACGTGGAGCCTGCTAAAACTTCTATTATTGATATTCAATCAGGTCACTAAAACAGCCAAATTCTAATTTAAACATTATTTTGACGTTATTTGTGGAACATCTTTTAAAGTAGGCTGAAAATATCAGTGAAATGTCAAATTGTATACCATTTCATTTGTAATTTTCTGAAAAAGAAAGTCAAATCGCACTAAAGTGGATTCTTTGTTAAAAATAGAAAATATTGTAAAAGTGATCAACACTTTGAAAAATTTAGTTTTGACTTTAGCCCAAAATCTAAGAAAGCTGGCATAGTGTGAAGAGATGGAAGAAACGCTTCCTGATCTACTCGAAGTGTTGTGTAAGTGACATAGTTTTTTTTTTTTGGGTTTGCAAAGAAATTAATTTAGTCGACTCAACCACATCCATCTTCATTTACCAACTCGAAAGTAAATGACTCTTTGTCGAAAAGAAAGTTCAGTGTACCACAAACCTTCTCGTTGCCTACCAAACAGCTGCTTCAAATTAAGACATTCCATTTTGGTGATTGATAATGAATCATCATCAGGCAGATCTCCAAGTAATATGCAAATGTTTGCTCTTTTTATTTTAGCTTGCCCCCAACTAAATACAAAAAAACAAAAACCATGTGACAAAAGCGTTAATTGAACTTTGTCTATATACTTAGTATACGTTATACGATGTGCACTGAAATGGGTACGAAATGAACTTTGCCATTGTCTAGACAAAATTAAGCACAAGCGACAACTGTCCCGAGTGTCAAAAGAGAAAAAATTTAATTGTTCGCTTTTGGGCCACGCGGCGTATGCGCGATAAGTGCCGTCAGTTTGTCTGGCAAAGATCAGTGCCAGCGCCAGCTGCCAGCTGCCGGGTGGGTGTGTGATGTCATAAGTCAAGATCTACGCAGCTTCTATGTACCACACAACAATGTATGTATGCTGCGGAATAGAGATCACGATCGAATCGGGGATCGTTAATTAAATATTTCCAGCGAGTACTTCATTAGCATCATCAGCTGCCACGCGCTGCTCCGGAGGCCGTCACCGTCTCTGTCTCGCTCCAATGCTTAATTAATAAATCAACGCGACACTTGCACTCACTCGATGGCCGCATCTGCTCCAGCATCAGCATCAGCAGCATCAGCAGCAGCAGCAGCAGCAACAGCATCAGCTTCAGAGATTGTGTGTGTTGCCAAGCCAGACAAATTGACGCGACATTCCACACTCATCTTGTCCATCCATGTGTTCCGGGGGTGGGTGGGCGTGCAATAACTGTTAAATATGTATATAAATAGATGCTGATGGCAAACAGCAACCAAACAGAAAGTCAAAACGGAAACGGAAATATTTCTAATCGCTTTGCAGAGATCTGAACGTGGGCCTCAGGCCCTTGACTAAATCTGCAGAGCTTAGGCGGAGGCAGTTAGTCTAATTGAATTGGTAGAGAGATAATGATTTTTAGTGAAGCATAAAGTAAGAGTATCTGGCATGTTCTCAATTCCACTTCCACGACAACTTTTTAAAAGTGGAATTGATTCGTGTTCTCGCAACACCAAAATGAAAAAGTTTTCCGTTTTAGAAATAGAAGAAAGCTAACTTCGGCGATGGGCACAATAGACCAGGATTGGCCGAAGTTGAAATACCCTTGCAGCTCGTATGATTTACATAAATGATGGTTTTAAATGATTTTCATTCAACAATTTCAACTTTTAAAATCTGCCAAAATTTGATTTGCCGCCGATACAAAAATGTTCATGTAGCATATCGATAACATCAAGACCGATAAAGATGGCATCATTGATCAGCTGTGAGCTTTCGAACACAACATATGGAGACACAATTTTTTTTTATTAATTCCCGCGATTTTTACACATATTTAGATTGTTGTGAAAAATTTTTGATTTGATCATTACGGTTCTGGTTTTTTGGGTTTTCACAAACTAAAGGCATGTATTAAAAGAAAATAAATGTTTCGTGACCTCTGAATACATGTTGTATTGCTAACTTGTGCTTAAAACTAACCACCTTTTTAATACCCAATTTGTTAGCAAATTTAATCTTCTGTAGAGTAAAACATTATGAGGCACGCATCGGCCGGTAACAATGTTATACTTGTGTGAAACTATGATTCGTCCCCTGTTCAAAGTGTCCAACATTAGCTGCCCTGTGCTGCCCATTCTGACAATGTTGCTTTTTTTAGGAATCATGTCATGCTGCAATCACGCACTTTTTTTAGTATGGCAAGGAGAAAGAGACGCTTCAAAAAAATTTCCAGCACTGGTCGAGTTCATATTTTCAAATGTTATTGAAAAATCTGTTCTGTTATTAAGAAGCTGAAAATTTTATGCAAAAGACTGTCTGAGAAGTGGAGAAAGTGTCATAGGGACAACAACGCGGCTGAACGAACACTTGGTTCTTCTACAACAAAACAGAACATTGGGTTCAGGACGAAAAGAAAAGGATATTGCTGATTGCCACCCGAAACATGCATGCACCAAAGTTTCGCATCTCGTCGAAGACAACAGCTGCAATGAGCTTATGAGAGCAACACGTATTAGTCTATACAAATGTGGAAAACGCAGTGAAGCGGATAAAGTCTCAATGGTCGGCACAGATACCGACGCATCTAAAAAAATAAAAAGAAGTTTGAATATAGACCAACAGCTTCCTATAAAATATACTCCAGAGGAAGCTTTGGCCCTCTACATTGATGGCAATTACACCAAAAACTCATATAAGCTTTTGCAAGCAGGCACAAAAGAACGAAAAGCTAATATTTTTCCAACATATGATGTTTTGCGATCTGCCAAGAGGATGTGTTATCCGAATTCCATTAGAACGGAAGAATGTTGGACAGAAGTCCCGTTGCAAGAAATGCTGGACCACACAATATCTAGAATTGTTGAAGCACATCCTGATGTATTTAGCCCAATCTCAGTTGATGACAAAAAATGTAGTTTGAGACTCTTTTCTAAATGGGGCTGCGATGGGAGTTCGGGACACGCAACTTATCGCCAAAGCTTCAGCAACTCGGAACTTAAAATGGCAGATGAGCTCTTGTTTTTCATTTTTATTGTTCAAGATAGGTTCAGGGTCGAAATGGCATTATTGATAGACATTCCAATGCATAGTTCTGGCAACACTAATAGTGGTAATACGGCTCGAAGGTTTTTTGAAAAATCTCAATTGTCTGCACATATAACCAGAGTAAGCCATGATCTAATAAAAAGAATTGCTATCATTTTGCGCTGTATTGTCTCCGGATATTCAATAAATTCCGTCAGATTTCGCGAATACGCATAAGAAACCGCACAGATTTTCATACGGGAATATCCATGGTTTTACATGCCCTGCTCAGTACATAAAATATTGATTCATGGAGCCGATATTAAAGAAAGTGTTCCACTTCCGATTAGCATGATGTCGGAAGAAGCCTTGGAAGCTAGCAACATAAATTTACGGAAATTTCGGCTTGAACATACACGCAAAAAATTCGCGCTTAAATACGATGGAGGATCTGATGAACTCTCTATTAGTTTCTTCGGATCCAGTTATATCAAGCTTGAGCAAGAGTATACTAAATAATTCTGGCAAAGCATTTTTGCTTGACAAAGAGGCCCAAAATCTCTTATTGGATTATCCGGAAACTGAAGAAACCGAAGAATCCGGTTCGAACTCGGAGAACTGACTTCAAAAACTTTTTTTTTCAATAAAATATTTTTATTCAACAAAAGCAAACCAAACAAAAGCAAATTTATAAAAAAAAATATTTTTTAAAATTTAAAAAAAAATTATAAAAAAAATATGTTTAAAATTAAAGTTGCTCAAAGTTGTTCCTTTAGGGGTTAACATTAAATAAAAATAAACAACTTTGTTAAATTTTCCTTACTTTTTGAGTAATTAATTTCCTTACGCTAAATTAGCGAAATCGCCCACTGTGCGTTGGTGATAGGAAGGAAACTCCAAGAAATACAGTGCCGCTCAACTGAATAGGTTTGACTTTTTTTTAGGTTTGAAACGTTGTATCTCTGTAACAAGCACTCCGATTTAAGCGAAATCAGAAATCAGTCATTTGTGAAATAGCAAAGTTTCTGATCAGTTGGTTTTGTTTTTATATCACTTTTATTACTTTTTCAAAAACATAACAAAAAATCTCCATTTTTTTGACTCAAATGAATAGGTTTGACACTTTTGACTTCACTTTTTGATTGACTGCGTGATTGAAAAGAGTTGAATTCTTTTGTATTCCAAAATTTAAAGCAATTGCTATCAGTTTTTTGTAAAATGGGCCGCGGAAAACCTTTAACCGATTTTGAAAAAGGTCAAATAAAAGGCTATATTGAATCTAGCTTAAAACACTATGAAATTGCCAAGAAAATCGGTAGAAGTCAAAACGTTCTGAGTAATTTTCTCCGTAATGAAGCAGACTATGGGAAAAAAATGAATGGAGGAAAAAAATATGCAACAACAGCATCGGAGAGGCGACTTATCCTACGAAATGCCTTAAATTACCACCTTTCTGCTGATAAAATTAGCGGCGAAAATGCTAGTGTGGCCACGGTCAAACGAATTGATCGAAGCGCCAAACACTTGAAGAGATTGAAAGTAAGGAAGCACGACAACGATCTGCCCGAGAACACATGACTTGGAACAAGGAGTGGAAGACGGTGCTGTTCTCCGACGAAAAGAAGTTCAACCTCGATGGACCGGATGGATATAATTACTATTTCCACGATATGCGAAAGAAAGAATGTTTTTTAAGTTGTCATCACTCTTAAGCAGGTGGAGTAATGGTGTGGGGAGCCATATCGTTTTATGGAACATGCGAGCTCCAGTTTGTCACCTCGTAGATGAACGCAAATGTGTACAAGAATACTCCAAAAGGCTTTTCTCTACCTTTCGGAGATTTATGGTCATATTCCATGGACGTACCAACATGACAAAGCTCCCATCCATACCGCTCGGGTTGTAAAACAGTGGATTGAAGACCAAAACGTCAAATTGCTCGAGTGGCCACCTTACTCCCCTGACATTAACATTATCGAGAACATTTGGAGACTTTTGTCCAGGAGAGTATACGAAGGAGGAAGACAATTTAGTGACTCTGGGACCCCTAGTTGAAGCAATTAAAAAAGCCTGGTCAACAATTTCTAAATGAAATTGAAAAATATGATGATTCCTTACCAAACCGTATGTTTGATATAATTAAGAACAAGGGAGGGCATACCAAAAACTAAATAATGCTAAAACAGTGTGCTTTATTATTTAAGTTACCCAGTGCCCTGAAATGTTGCTCTATATACTTTTGTTTAATAGTTTTAGTGGTCAAACCTATTCAGTTGAGCCAAAAAAATTGAGATTTTTTGATATGTTTTTGAAAAAATAATAAAAATTATATAAAAACAAAACTAACAAAACAGAAACTTTGCTATTTCACAAATGATTGATTTTTTTATACAACAAAATTTATTTCGCTTTAATCGGAGTGCTTGTTACAGAGATACAACGTTTCGAACCTAAAAACAAGAAAGAAAGTCGGTCAAGCCCGACTATAACATACTCTGCACCCTTAATGTCGCAGCTCGCATTTGGTCACGAGTCAAACGGCCAGTTAGCACACAACGCACAACGCAGTGCGCTCTCTAAGTCTCTCTCTCTCTCTCTCTCTCTCTCTCTCTCTCTCTCTCTCTCACTAAGATTGCTTCTGCTGAACGCAATGCTTAGGTTATGGGTGGGGTGGGTGGGGGGTGTTAACTGACCGTTTTTTGCTCATACCTTGAGTATCGTTCATCCGATCTTTATCATTCCTTCGGCAAATCGATAAATAATTTTGAGTAATAGATATCTCTAGAAAGTACGAACCATCTATCATGAAAACTGTAGGAGATATGACGTTTTTTCCAAATTGCGGGGGCGCGAGGGGGCGTGGCAAAAATTGAAAATAAACTTGATCTGCCTGCAAGTATAAGAAATATATGTCCCATACATGTCAAACCTCTATCTCTTACCATCTCTGAGATCTCTTCGTTCATACGGACGGACAGACGGATATGCCTATATCGACTCGGCTGTTGATGCTGATTAAGAATATATATACTTTATAGGGTCGGAAACGATTCCTTCTCCCTGTTACATTCTTTTGCACAAACTTAATATACTCTATGTACCTTCGTCCGTATGAACGAAGAGATCTCAGAGATGGTAAGAGATAGAGGTTTGACATGTATGGGACATATATTTCTTATACTTGCAGGCAGATCAAGTTTATTTTCAATTTTTTTCACGCCCCCTCCCGCCTCCGCAATTTGGAAAAAACGTCATATCTCCTACAGTTTTCATGATAGATGGTTCGTACTTTCTAGAGATATCTATTACTCAAAATTATTTATCGATTTGCCGAAGGAATGATAAAGATCGGATGAACGATACTCAAGGTATGAGCAAAAACAGTAGTTAACACCCCCACCCACCCCACCCATAACCTAAGCATTGCGTTCAGCAGAAGCAATCTTAGTGAGAGAGAGAGAGAGAGAGAGAGAGAGAGAGAGACTTAGATAGGTCGAAATGCTTGTACCAGGCATAATATGACATGTATTTTAATGAAAAAATTTGGGAAGACTGTTGAAATATATAACAATAAAACCTGAAAGTTTCGTTTCCATCGAATATTTCTTTCCTTCCCAAAAAAGCCCTCGGAAAAATCGATTTTTTGAAGCTTCCAAAGCAGGCTACCCCCTTAATGTAACAATAAAGTGAATTCTTTGACGCCCTGTCTACCTTTGGTATCCCAGCAAAGTACGTTCGACTTTGCATGATGACGTTGAGAAGCACTCGAAGCTCCGTCAAAATAGGAAGGAACTGCTCCGAACTATTTGATACCAAGAGAGGTTTTAGGCAGGGTGATACTCTATCGTGTAACTTCTTTA
Organism: Lordiphosa magnipectinata; assembly: GCA_037044535.1. Lineage (NCBI taxonomy): Eukaryota > Metazoa > Arthropoda > Insecta > Diptera > Drosophilidae > Lordiphosa > Lordiphosa magnipectinata. The sequence goes on along the minus strand of JBAMBO010002285.1, from coordinate 94,488 downwards.
ATCTACTCATGAAGTATATACTGCGCCAGTGCCCAAATGCCAACAGATCGTGCTAATTTCTTTATAAAGATCTAATGCTACTCGCATACGCCGATGATATTGACATTATTGGCAAAAACGAACGGGCGGTAAGCAGGGCGTTTTCAGAGATTGAGAAGCAGCCTAAACTGATGGGCTAAGCGGTAAACGAGGACAAGACGAAGTACCTAGTATCCACGGACAAGAAGTCTACGCGTCTTGGACAATTTGTTACTATGGGGGAGTACAACTTTGAGGTTGTAGAGGATTTTGTCTACCTCGGGACGATGATTACCGGCGACAACAACATCAGCCTGGAGATCCGAAGAAGGATTAATCTTGAAAACCGATGCTACTACGGGCTCAGTAGGGAGTTCAAGAGCAGAGCCTTTTCTCGAAGAACAAAAATAGCGCTATACAAGTCGCTCATCATCCCGCAGAAGCATGGACAAAGACAGTAGCGGCTGAGGAGGCGATTGGCGTGTTCGAGCGAAAAATCCTTCGGAGGATCTATGGACCTTTAAAAGTTGGCGATGGATACCACATTCGAATGAATCACGAACTGTATGAGCTCTATAAGGACATCAGTCTAGTCAAGCGCATAAAGCAACAGCGGCTGCGCTGGTTAGGAAATGTAATCCGGATGGATGAAGAAGCTCCAGTAAAGAAGATGTACAAAGTGAAGGCGGCTGACTTGGGAGGACAATGATCAAGTACGGAAAGGCATTTCCAACCTTGGTGTGAACAACTGGTGCCAGCTCGCACAATGCAGAAGCGAGTGGAGGTCATTCATTGCAGAGGCCAAGACCGTCAAGCGGTTGTGATGCAACATCGGGCCAATAAAGAAGAAGAATAAAGAAAAAAAAAAAAAAAAGTGTTCATTGTTAAAATTGCATTCTGATATATTATTATAAAATATCGACTATATTTCCATACGAAATATCAAATGGGAATCTTTCATATCGTCAAATAAAATAATCGATTTGTTGTAAAGACACTGCCTACTTTTAGGTGTTCAGTTTTTCCAGTGGAATCGCTGGCGCGTTTGTTCGTGTTTCAAGCCTAGAGGACTTACAAAATCTATTAATCATTTTTTTTTTCGCTAAGTTTTCGTTTTGATGTGGTTGTTTATTATATCATCTAAGTGCTACAAGTAGATGAAGACTTATGTTTATGGCACTAATCACAGTTGGAAATCGGTTTGAAAACATCAACTAAGCTTCAATTACGATAACTTTTGTAAACAATCACTAATTGCATTTAAAGATTTAATAAATTTCTTTTCATTTTTGTCAATATAACTAAATTCATTCCTTTCCCTACATACTTAATTTATCTCTACACAGACTTGATTGTGTTCCTAGTAACTAGACACTTAGAGCAAAAAATATAGCTCAGACAACGACGAATGAGATTATTTAATAATTGTGCCAAATGTGCGCGGCACAAAACAAAACTTATAATTAAAGTTCCAAAGCAACAACAACAATTACACACAGTGAGTAAACAATAAAAAGCGCAATTAGAAAAACTATGGAAAATAGGCAAAAGTGTTTGTTCGGTGAAAAGTTGCTAAAAATAAAACTAAAAACAAAATCAATTTACATTTTTAATTGCAATTACGCAAAATTTCAATTCTTTTGGCTATGAAATCATGGCCAAGGAATGCGATTATTATTATTTTATGCTGTCGTTTTGTGTTAATGAATGAAAAAGTCGTAAAGTTGAGTAGGAAAATCGTAAAAAAAAAGAAATAAACAAAATGTTAAATGACATAATTATGATGATGTTTTAGGGTATGACCAGGAAATGTAGATCCATAACATTGGTACCCGTATGTCCAGTGCGTAGGTGGTAATCGGGTAGATTTTGATAGAAATTATAGCTATCACAATTTCGCACAATTTCAGCCAATTCATCAAGAGTATGAGAGCTGAGATAGGTTTCAATAAGGGAGCTATGACCAAAGGCACCAGCTGCGGGAGTGGGACCATCAATGCCATCAGTGCCGGCGGCCAGAAAGAGGCAATCTTTGAAAGACTCATTACGATGCAGTGACTGGGACATGAGCAAAGCCAAATGCTGACTGCGTCCACCCAAACCTGAACCCGTGACCTGGAAATATGATAGAAATTTAGTTTACCAAGTGTAAAATTGTGTGTTTTACTTACCTTTATAACCGGCTCGCCGCCTGCTATGAGTAACAAAGGCTTTTGGCTGACTAAATGCTGATCCAAGCACTTTTTAAATTCCTCAAAAGTGTCCAAGCCAAACATGTACTTCTCCCGTAGCTGTGGCTCTGTCATTAGTCCTTGTTGTTTGACTTCTTGTATGATTTGTAATAAACTCACATAATCCTTAGCCAGCTGACTTACCTCACCCTGTAGGCTAGAGCTGAGTATATAAGGTATATAGCCCAGTTTAAGGGCTTCCCGACAGGCAGCTGAGGTGGCCAAAATGTTGCTGCCCACCACATACACCTCACTGGGTGGGAATTTCAATGTTTGGCCCCTCTCTGGGGTCAGAAATATCTGTTGTATTTCTTCCGAAAGTTCCGTCCACACTTTATATTGCTTCAAAATCTCTTCAGCTGTGGCTCCTTGTAGACTAGGCTGTATGGTGGGTCCACAGGCTATTAAATCCAAAGGATCTCCCACTATATCACTTAGAACAAAACTAATTAAGTGTCCCGCCTGGCTGGCTGCCTCTGCCAAACGTCCTCCCTTGATTTGGGAGCAGGCTATGCGTACCGTATTCAACTCTTGTATGCTGGCTCCCTGCTTCATCAGTTTGTCCACCATCAGTCGTTTAAGTGACAAATCTAAAGGAGGTCTGGGCAAAGGTAACAAGGCTGATCCTCCACCGGAAATAAACACCAAAAGTATATCCTTTGCGGTCATACTTTGAGCCAAATCTCTTATAGCCTGGGCTGCTTTCATTGCCATCTCATCGGGCAGATTCAAAGCCGCTCCCTCATACACCATCAACCCATCTTTTGGCTGCTTTAACTCTGCTGTACCCACAGGCACACTGAGTATGCCTCCCTTGGAATATTTGCCCAAATCTTGATGTACTCTATTGGCCATGCCCATTACCGCCTTGCCAAAGCCTACTATGTGACATTGTTTACCACTGATGTCCACCAGTTTTCCATTCAGTTTGATGCTGACTCTATTCAATCCATTCTCCTTTGGACGCAAATCAAAATTTTGTTGATCTGCAAATATATTTTCCGGATGCACCGCCCGCACCGCTTGCTCCCAAATGGCACGCAATTGCTGTCGATAACACAGTTTCTGGGTCATTATGTAAGTTGTAAATGTGATTGATCTGGATTTTGTGTGTGATTAAAATAATCTGAATTTGATTTGGCTTATCATTTTCATTTTGGAAAACAGCTGTTGCCGGGCGCTAGCAGTGTGACCGTTTGTGGCAAGCAGAGAAAAACTGCTTACAGCTATAATCATTTAGCTGTTTTCCAGCTAGATTTGGCTTTAATGGCAAATTTAAAAAAAAAATATAACGGTCAGAGATTTTTCTATTTATTTCAGAATTTGAACTTGAATTCGCATATTGGAAAGAATTCTCGCTTTTTGTCCGCGTAAGCAATTTTGGCCTATATTTTTTCACAGTCAATGTCGTTTTTCTGATCAATTTAAGGCCCCAGATCATAAATAAGAAACATTTTTCCAGCACAGAAAAAAAGATCACGATATTTAGTATCAATTTGGTATTTTGTAGTATCTGAAAAATACCCAGATGATATGTTCGAATATATCAGTTTAATATTTCGAACACATCAAAGTGATATTTTTTCAGATCAACAATTTGATATTCTTTAATATCAATGAAATATTATTATAGTATCAAAGCTATATTTTCAAAATACCTGTAGGACATGGTTTTAGTATCAAAGAAATATTTTGTAAATATCAAAATGGTATTATTGTAGTACCAATGCTTTATTTTTATAATACAAATTACAATTATTCTGATAATTATCTTTCTTTCTGGAAAAATCTGCTCTTTGTCGCTGGAAGAAATGTAATTAAGGCGGTCGAAGTTAAATCCACACTCTAGAAAAATTGAAAAATTAATATATTGTAAAGAATAATTATTTCAATACAAAACTTACCAATTAACTTTTCGTACACCAATTTTTCATTGTTTAGTTTTTGTACCAGCTCATAGAGTTGGATGTCTTCCATTTTAATCTGAAAATTATAAAAAATGAATATATTTTAAATCGCATAAGTTTTTTTTGTGCATGTGTGCGAAATCTGTCGAAAGCAAAGGCTGAGCATGCGCTTTTTTGTACTGCCTTTGAACGTCAAACAGCACACAAGCACATATATGAATGTTAGTGTGCTTGTGTGCTGTTTAAAAATAAAAAATTTATACTTAAAACTTAAAACTAAATAACCGGAAAATCTCTGACCCGGTGGGGGAGGATTTTTTAGCCAGTCCGGCAAGCTATGCCCCTACTCACATCTGGGAGTGGTCAGAGATTTCCCCGGAGATAATTATAGAGAGACGTTTTTAGAGAGAAGAGAGAGAGATCTGTTGAGAGCAGGTGATTGAGATCATTGTAATTCTTACATAAAACCCGAAATCGATTATGGTGTGCATAATCAGTTGTGCATCTGGGCAAGATTAAAGGTAAATAGTTTCTAGTTGGCCTAGAAGGAACGGAAAAGTTAAGGCGACCTAAGAGTTCGGTAGAATCTACATCACTAATGATTAACTTATGAAGAAAAGAAACGCCTAAGACTAGCTAACGAAGGTTAGCTAATAAGAAAAAGTCTGCTGGAGTACGATGGCAGACGAAGGTTAGGGTCCCAATTTAGTCCACGAAGAGCAAAAAGCAAGAATTGCTTTTGTACTGACGCAATTCGATCGATATGCTTTTTAAATTGCGGGCACCAGACGGACGAGCAGTATTCAAGTACAGGACGAACAAGAGCAGTATACAGAAGCTTTGTGGTGTATGGATCATTAAATTCCATCGACCAACGTTTAATGAATCCAAGTACACCTTTCGCCCTATTAACAATAGAGGAGATATGAGGATTGAAACTCAATTTGGGGTCAAAAAGAATACCAAGATCAACGACTGTAGATATTCGCTGCAGGGTTCATTGCCAATCGTATAGGTAGCTAGCGAAGGTTTGCAACGATGGAAGGTCATAAACATGCACTTGGAGCAATTAAGGTGTAAATGATAAACCAAGCACCAAGACTGCAGGGAGTTTAAATCATCTTGCAATCTAATGGAATGTGTCGGGTCATTTAACGTCATCGGCATACATAAGTATGCGAGAATAAGATAGTATTGTGGGTAGGTCATTAATAAAAAGAGTAAAAAACAAAGGACCAAGGTGACTACCTTGCGGTACACCGGACGTTACAGAGACGGGCTTTAAAGTGTCTGAACGTAATATAACTTTCTGCGTTCTATTTTTTTAAATAGGACGAAATCCAGAGCAGAAATGAGGCGGGAAATCCTAACCGATCAAGCTTATAGAGGAGAAGATCATGGTTTACAGAGTCAAACGCCTTACTAAAGTCGGTGTAAATGACATCGGTTTGCTTTTTCTTAAGGAACCAATCATTAACCAATGAAGTAAATTAAAGCAAATTGGTCATAGTTGACCGACGCTTACTAAACCCATGCTGGAAAGGTGATAAAATCGATTTGCAATAATGCTGCAAGGTGGAGGTTATAATCTCTTCAAATAACTGAGGAATAGCGGAGAGCTTAGCTATGCCTCTGTAATTGGAAATATCAGATTTTCCACCTTTTTGATGAAGAGGAATAATAAAGGACTCTTTCCAAAGAGTTGGAAAGACTGAAGAATCGAGTGATAGATTGAAAATCTTAAGCAAAGGTTTGCACTCTTTGAGAACACAACTAGGAATGTTGTCAGGGCCAGGGGCCAGCTCTACTACAACACACTAAAACGGTAAATCCTCATACGTAGTTGTGTAATGTAAAAGTTTACAAATAATTTGGAAGAGTAGGCAGACCTAAACTTGGTTATATGTAAATTAGACATTATTTTACAACTGCGTAGAGAGCTCATAGACACATGCAATTCACTTTGTATTCACTTTTAAGCCCTGTACGGACATCCGACGTTCGTAATTTAGCTAACTTCGTCTTACGTTTCGTCACTGTGGAACGTAAGAGTAGAGTGACCAGAATTAAGAAAAAAATTACGCCAAAAATGTAAGTTTGTGATATTTTTAGTTTAATTGGCGGCGGGTCACACTGCTCGATCAACGGTATTTTGTTTTGATGCCAAGATTATTTTTTGTAAAAGCTCGGCCACTTCTCCCCAAGCCTTGTTCATAAAATTTAAGTCCGAATGCTTGGGGTGGGAAAGATTGCTTGGTCCCCAATTGGGCCTGCCTAGAATGCAGCAGCAGCTACAACAACACCTGTATGCTACCACCACCTAAGGCGACATCAAATCAACACCAGCTGCGGCACAACACGGGCCCCCACCCCTCGGCCCCAGTGCGGGCGCTAAGTACTGCGCAGCAGACGCTGCGAGAACCCGGCTTGGTAGCCGATCCCGCAGCCCATCCACAGATGCCCTCGAAAGCACACCCATGAAGGATGTCTAAAGGAAGGATGTGTTTAAAATTAATTTTTCTCATTATCCGTCAGAAATTTACTAGCCTACCAACTAGCCTAATATCACATACTACAATGCCCATTGCATTTGCCCGGTGCCTCCACCTGGTACTTAGATAGTTTTATTATACATTTGTAATTTATTTGGCGACCTTTCTAATGTTTAATTAGTGTGAGTTTAGCTGGCTCTAGGTCCGAAAAAGTTGCGTTTGTTCACAGCTGTATAAGAGACGGCACGCTTTCTTTTTTGTAAATGAAACTAACAAAAGTTTCAAGAAACAACGCAAAAAATGCTTTTTTGAATGCTTCGCATTTCAAAATTAACGGGCACTTCTAAGTTCGCTCAAAAGTTTCAAGCTTTTGCTCTTAGAAAGTTCAGCCTTTAAAGCTTAAGCATTACCACCAGAAAGTTGATAGCATTCATTGCTTGTCTATTTTTGCTTTCATTGCTTTTAGCATTTCCCAACTGATCTAAGCAATGATTGTATGGAGAGGCAGTTGGCAATCATGCTTTCTTCAGCGAAAAGCCTACTGAAGAGTCGTTAGGGATAACGATGAAACAGTTCTGTATAGGCAACCAGCTCTTTTTGGTGGTACAATGCATAAGTTGTTTACAGTTGTGAACAAACGCAACTTTTTCGGACCTAGAGCCAGCTAAACTCACACTAGTTTTTTATTATATATATTATATTTTATTGACAATAAATGTCAATCCTGCGTCTTTCCCCCCTGCGCAAGCCCATTGACCCGACGTCCGCCCAGGGGGCGAATACTCGCTATTCACTCGAACGCTCTTTCAACTCCAAAATTAAAAAAATTTTTCTTCATGCGAAAACATTTCCACACGACTCTTTCGTTTTTGCTTTTCTGCACTCAAGCACTCCATCTGATCGATGCAGGTAAAAGTAGAGTGACTTAACATGGTGCATTCTCAATGCTGCGTTAGCTGCTCAAAGCACAATAATGTTCAAAGCCAATTTACATAGTCTCCACAAATGTGCTGTTAAGCGTAACATTGACTGTTAAGGGTGACATTCCAATTCTTATCTCCGTACTTGCAAAAAGTTCAAGTGGCGAAGTTGTAACTTCTGCTTTTTCTTCCCTTAATTTTTGTATGAAACTTCTCGTTGCTTCGGATGTCCGTATGGGGCCTTACCGTTTACATTTTTTGTTAGGCACCGCACTTTTTTATACTTACCTTTCACACGCGCCAGCACAGATCGAATGACGAAATTCGCAAGAAGAAGCTAGAAGTTCGCTGAAACTTTAACGAAGAAAAATCGACCAGCACTCGTTTCGGCGCTTGCGGCAGTAGAGCAATGAGCATTGTTTTTGCTTTTTTCGAGATGGACTATTGCCGTCTCTCTTTGATTTGAGAAACTCTGTGTGTCTCTTTTTACTTTTAGAATTTCGATATCTACTTTGATCTGAAATCATATCACTAGGGCATTTTTCATATGACTTTGATCATTTTACAATTCAATATAAAATTTTTAGTATCAATGCAGTACTACAGGTTCATCTTGATATTAAATAGTTTCACTTTGATATGAAAATATTGATATCAAGGCCCACGTTTCAACACGTTTTCTTTCTCTAAAATTAAAATATATCAGATTTTTTAATAAAAAATGTATAAAACATTTGCTCACTTGAAGTTTGGCGAGGCTTCGTTGTAAAATTTTCTTCAGACAGAACTACATGAGGTGTTGGTGGATTAGGTACCACGTCGGTCTCCGACATTACCTCTTCAAGAGCTTAAATTTCAAATTTTTCATATGAATCATCGGTTGATCTGTAAACGCCGATAGCAGCACACACTGGCCGACTTTCAAACAGGTCGTTTATCTCTTGAAAGTAGGTGCAGGTCCTTCGTTCTGCTCCACTCTTGCCATTGCTTCTTTTCACATCGAAAAAGTTTCGTTTAAGCATACGATTTTTGTTCTTGAATTGTTCGAGAGAAGCAAATTACTGAAAAATTACAATAAAAGGTCACAATGGACCTAAAATCCATTTAATTATTTGCAAATTAATTTACGTTTTAAATTTGTCCCATCTTAGACCTAACGAAACACTATAAAATTTTTTGAATTTGCCGCTCTACAATTCTGCAGCCCTGCTAAGTGGTATTTTTCCATTACGGTCACTCTAATGCCTGCAGCTGTTTTCGAAACTGGCCTCCCACTCTCTCTCTCTCTCTCTTGCTCATTTCGAGTCAATATGCCGTCAATTTGAGTCAATAGTTCAGTTCTATTCAGTTCTTCAAAGCGTACGGTACATGAGCGCCACTTTGTTTGGGGGCCCTCCCACAATCAAACGAAATTTTTATCAATTACGCCGCCGTCGCGAAACATCAAAGTGCATACGTTTAAACAAAAAGTCAAGTGCAAGTGCCAAAGTGTGCTAAAATGAATTTAAATGCGGTTGGGCCGCAGCAGCAGCAGCAGCAACGACAAGCAGATTCAAGATGGCGTTGTTTAACTCATCACAGAGAGAGCAAGAAGAGCCACAGTCGTCGTCGTCGCTGCAATGTTTTTAATTATTACAAACACAGTCGCGGTTTTTTGTGGTTTATGCTGTTTAATTTGCTGCTGGCCAGACAAAACGGAGGCGAACTGGTCCAGGCGCAGTTGTTGATTAATGTACAAAATCAGGTGCGTGCTGTGAGCCGGCGGAGAAATGAAAATAAAGACAGGCGGGCAGCGCAGCTGCTGAAATTTCGTTCGAAAACTGTTAAATTCGAAAAACAAAAAAGAGAGAGAGAGAGAGAGCGTGTGTTTTAGAGAGCAAGAGAGTTTCAAACATTTAATGAAAATAAACAAAAATTTTACCTAAAGAAAAGGAAAAGCTTATTATGTGTGTGTCCTTGCGAGCGAGTGTGTGTGTGTGTGTGTGTTTCATTGTTTTGGCTATGTCCCTGGCCCCAAAATGTCTGCCATCTCTTTTGCTCTGCTCCTACGTCAGTTTTGTTTACCCTGTGCAAACAACAACAACCACCCATCCCCCACCCGTTACCACACAGCAGCAACATGTTTGTTCATGTTCACGTGCGAGGGGCAAATTTTTCATCTCTTTTTTTGTTGTTGTTGTTGAACTAGATTTTGAAAGTCTTTAATTTAGTTCATGGTCTCTTTTTTAACTTCCTTTCCCTCTAACACTTGTTGCGTGTCTCTCACACACTCTCTGTCTTTCCCTCTCTTGCGCTCTCAGGGCGGTGAAGTCATCCAGGAGAGCATTACCTCCAACATAGGCGAGGATCTCATCACACTCGAGTTCCAAAAAACCGATGGCACCCTCATCACCCAAGTCATTGACTTTCGCAATGTAAGTAAGTTCAGGTTCATCAATAAATTACCCCCCTCATGTACGCCCCCATCTTCAGGAAGTTCAAATCCTTAAGGCCTTGGTCCTTGGCGAGGAGGAACGCGGTCAGAGTCAATATCAGGTCATGTGCTTTGCCACCAAATTCAACAAAGGCGATTTCATCTCTTCGGATGCCATGGCCAAGTTGCGTCAAAAGAATCCACACACAATACGCACCCCCGAGGAGGATAAGGGCAGAGAAACTTTTACCATGAGCAGTTGGGTCCAATTGAATCGCTCTTTGCCCATAACGCGACATTTGCAAACATTGTGCATCGAGGCCATGGATGCCACCTATGTGAGAGATGTGGACTTAAAGGCCTGGGCCGAGCTGCCAGGTGAGAGAGAAGCAACTGAAGATTTTTATACAATTGCCTGAGCAGAGAATGATTTATCTAGCATTGCAACTTAACTTTAACTTCTGACTACTTCTTCGGCCTGGGGGGTGGATTTTCCAAACATAGCGAGACCTAGAGCCGGCAAAAACTTGAAGGTTTGAAAAGTATTCAAGATGAGGAGATAACACTAGGCAACAAGGTCCAGTATATTGCAGGGTTGGTGGTGATTCTAGATGATTTTCGTGATCTGAACCCAAATCTGTTTTCAGAAATACCATTACCAAAAATGGTATATGCATATACCTTCATTGAAAAAAATCGTAAAATTTTTTGGGATAGTTTATTTCAAAGTTAAGGAGTAGTTCTTTCCGACAATATCAAAGAAAGTATAAGAAAAGTATAGGTTCTCCACAAAACGCTCAAAAAAAGAGTCAAATAAGGTATTTTTTGTATCTTTAAGCTCAAATTACTAAAAATCTCGACGTGATGGACCATTTCTGAAAACATTCGAATGTTTTCAGCACACGAAAATCATCTAGAATCACCAGCGACCCTTCAATATACTGGAAAAAGACTAATTTTGCTGCCTTGTGTGTTGACGCAAGGACTTGTTTGGATCAAAACTAATGGAGTTATTTTATGACAAGTCCGTAATATCCGTTTCAGTTGGAGTTATTGTTGATTGGAAATGTTCTCTTGCGGGGAACAAGACTGGTTATTCCGGTAAAGTTGAGACAGACAGTTTTGAGGTTAGCACATGAAGGTCATACTGGAAAAATCGCAATGAAACAAAGACTTCCATTCAAGGTATGGTGTCTTCTTTTGGATAAGGATACTTAAGAATTCGTAAAAACATGCCGAGACTGTCTATCATTGTCCCACCCCAAGCATTTGGAAGATCATTTTTGCAAAGTTCACCTGAAAGAGTCTTTTTCGAACCATTTTGATGATTAAAAAAAGATTAATTTCATGTGCGATTTAAAGAAGAATCGAAAATGACTCATTCATATGCTCAAAATATTATTACAGAAGAAAATTTCAGCCAAACAATTGAAAAGACTAGCTAAAAAAGAAGCCCAAAAGTGAAAGTGAGAAAAAGGAATATAATTTGCGGCAAGGGCTGGCCAATGGGCTACTGAATTTATAGTAAGTGAAGGAATTAAAGAACGGAAATACACAGCCGATTGCCAAATTGACAGAGAAGGTTATCTCTGTCAAGCTGGAAAACAGAAAGCTTCGCAGTAACCACATAATAAGGCTGGGGTGACACATTCAATTTCTAGACACAACTTATTGTTGAGCGAAAACGACGAATTCGCCGCATACTTTAAAAAGTTATCAAAGAAAATCCCCAAAACTCCAAAAAATGTTACAAATCTAGTATTTTTTTGTAATTTTTTTGGAAATTTAGGGTCACACTCAAGGTACGTAACAAGTTTAAATTGCCTTTTTGACACTGTCAGAAACGGTTGCTTTGTCTAGGATTCATCATCAGTTGGTTATAAGAATAATCAACAAATATATCTATTCTGGACATCCGCTGCAGTCAACATCAATTCTGAATATGTGGATTCTGCATTCTTCATTGGCCGAATTTTGAAATGATTGCCTTAAACTATTTGTGAACATTATATATATTTGTGCAAACAACTTTCTTTTGTTGTAACATCAACTGCGCCAATACAACTTACGAAAAAATCGCTTGCTATGCTCTCCCAGATTGGGCATTATGTAGCTCAAGAGATCTTTGACTGCTGGACCCTAACATGCAACTGAAAACTATATTGAGATTCACCTAATATGAGTGAGACAGTCATCCATACCTGTGGATAGGTAGCGTAGGCGTGATCCGGACTCAGTCTTTATGATGTTTGTGGCTGAACTCTTCCGGATAATTTTTCTATCACCAAAATGCAATATGCCTTGTATATTAAATTCAAATATACCGTCTGCTTCTCTTTGAAGAAAACTTATTTTTTTCTTCTTTCGCGATTTCATTTTGAGCAATGAAATAATTATAATATTTAATAACAATATGGAAATCTCCTAGATTTACCATATCCATTAAATGTCAACCGAGTTGTTACAAATATTGAATCTAGTAGAATCAATTCTGCCTACTGCGCTGCCGGCGGCAGCAATGCCTCTGTCACTCATCAACAATATTGTGATGCGAATTCAATTATACTTTGTCTCGCTCACTCCAACGACGTTTCCCCATTATCAAAAAATTGTGACAATAATTGTTCGTAAAAATTGAATGTGTCATCCCAGCCTAACCAACAAGTTCTCAGATTTGCAGAAACTTCATTTCGTCGCTAATGTGGATTTGGGAAAATTTGATGAGATGCTAAAAAATTAAAATACACTGAGGCAGTTTTGATTTGGTTATAAATTATACAAAATTTTCAGAAACAATTCACAGCAAAAATAGGTGGAGAAGGACCCACACAATTTATTAGAGCAGCTATTCGAAAGGTATTTTCGGACACATTGGTTTCTGCTTATAGCTGGAAGGGAACCAGCACTAAGCCAAGCGCCGAAAAGTGCTTCCTTGTCACTACCATTAAAAGTAGGTAAATATTTCTATATTCCAATGTACAGACAAGGAAATGAACGATGTCCTACAAAAGCATTTTTTTCACGCTAAAGATGGGGTGACGTATAAGTACTCGAAAAAGATTAGCAAATGGTTGAAAATGTGACTTAAAAACGATAAGAAATATGACTCGAAAAAGTTTGGAAATACGACTCGAAAATGAGTCGAAACTGATAAGAAAAACGGGTTGTAAACGACTCTTCAAGAAGTGTCGCGGCTAGGGTACCATTTTCTCCCGAACAAAGTTTCATTTAGGATCAGGAATCGAGCGTAATTATGACAATTTTAATCAGACAGAGGACTAGAAAAAGACTCGAATGTGATCAAAAATTTCACAAAATGTTAGCTGGGAAGGAAGACTCGAACTGTGATTTTTTAAAAAATGACTAAAAAGACTCGTAAATTATTGGAAATATGACTCGAAAATGAGTCGAAACTTATAATATTATAATTGACTCTTCAAGAAGAGTCGCGGCTAGGGTACCATTTTCTCCCGACCAAAGTTTCATTTATGATCAGAAAACGAGCGCAATTATGACTATTTTAATCAGACAGAGGACTCGAAAAAGACTCGAATGTGATCAAAAATTTCATAAAATGCTGTCTGGGTAGTATCAATGCCAACTTATCCGGCTCCAATGGAGAGACACCTATTCCCGAACGGTCATTGGAAATGTTTGGTCACGGATCTTATGGGCTATATGTGCTAGTTATGATAGATTACTAATCAAGATACATGGAGTTTACATTAATATGATCTATATCATCCAAGACTATTATTTAGCAGATAGAAAAAATATTTTCAAAATATTTTCTATTATTAGTACCGAGCGTAAAGATTTCTGCAAAACCAATGACATTAAGCCTCTATTCACACCACCATATTGCTCACAATCAAATGGGGAAGTTGAGAACATGAATAGATCGCTGAAAAAAGTCTTCAAATAGCCGACGTTAATACAAACAAGAACTACAAAAATGTATAATGATGTACATAAAAGACAGTAGTTAGTGCTTAAGACAACCAACATAGATTGTGTTTAGCCTCTGTGCTGAACAGTTTACTATGATGTATAACGTGACACCGCTTGGTACCACAGGATCGGCCCCAACGGTACTCATGTTCGGCCGAACTATAAGAAATAAAATTCTTGGGGTTCAAGATCTGGTTGGCAGCTGTGAAGACTGCAGAAAGAGATAGGGATCTACTAACTAAACACAAAGAAAAGGAGAGAGCCGATATTGCTAGAGGAGCGAAAGTAATTGACATACAAGAAGAACAAAAAGTATGACTAAAAAACTCGCACAATTTAACATCAAATTTCGATAAAGGTTATGCGAGGTTATTAAACGTGAAGGGAATTATTTTCAGGTATCCGGAGCTGGTAAATCGTATACTAGGAATATAAGTCACCTCAAAAAGACAAAGAAATTCTTGGAAAAGTTCCAAGAATTCGGAATCAATTTGCTCAGAATCAACTAGTTCGCAAGAACTACAACTTGGAGTACATAGCCCCACAGATCACCAAGCCGAGAAAAATTAAGGAATGTAATAAGCAGCAGTCATGGAGAATGTTCTTAAAGAAAATATAAGTATCAACTATGTACACAAATTTTATCTGAGCTAAAGCTGCCTTTACACTTATCATATATCTCTAAACATTCGGTTGTCAAACTTCTCTAAAGAGAGAAACTCTTATTAAATTGAACTTGTCAACTAACATCAAAAGCTAAATTTTCTAAATATTTAGAATTATTTGCTTTGGTATTACATTATCGTCAGAGAGTCTCTTTAGAGATATATGACTAGTGTAAAGGCAGCTTAAGAAAGCGATGGTCGTAAATAAATATAATTCGGGTTGTTACAATCTTAATTAAACCCCCTTACCCAGTTCTTACCTTGATTTTCACAAAATGAACTTTTTGTTCAGTTTCCTAGATTTTGATAGCAAACATAATATAGTTTTGAGTTTGTTATGGGTATTCACTGATAAATTGGAAAAAGTTAAGAAGTTTCGATACACACTTGTAGTTTGAATTGATTGATTTTGAGCCCTTCTGGTTAATTGGAACAATGAAACATTTCTTCCAATGACTAGCTGACAAATTGGCTAAATAAAACAACGATTTATAACTTTATGGGGTCATGGGTAAAGCTCAACTTATACCTGACTAAGTAGCTCCAGCTTTCCGTTCGTGATCAAGATTTCTCAAAACTTCGATAACAATAACGAGAAGGCCAAGCTAACTTCGTCTGTGCCGAAGTTTTTATACCCTTGCAAATGCTGTTTTTGAAATGTCAGAGTTTAAGAACGCTTACATAAAAATCTAAAAATATTTTAACTAAAACCCATTTTCCGACAGATAAACTTGTGATTTCGACCAAATTTCGCGAATCTTTTTGAAAACATATCAAATTAACAATCGCGGAGTTTAAGAAAGATAAAATTTAAAACAGAAAAGATTTTTCTCACTAAGACTCATTTTCCGACCGATCGGCTCTATGGGCAACCATAAGATATAGTCACCCGATGTCGATCAACTTTTTCAAATTAGTTTAATATTAAGAATCACCGACTTTAAGAACGATTTATTTGAAAACAAAAAAGTTTTTTTCACTAAGACCCATTTTCCAACCATCGGTCCTATGGCAGCTATAAGATATAGTCATCTGATTTTGACAAAAATTTGCAAATCTGTTTGAAAGCATATAATATTATTACAGGCCGAGTGCTATGACGCTAACATTGAAAACAAAAAAGTTTTTCTCACTAAGACCCGTTTTTTGACCGATGGTTCCTATGGCAGCTATAAGATATAGTCATCCGATCCGGTTTCAGCTCGATAGCTTTAAAACTGAGAGACTAGTTTGCGTAGAAACAGACGGACAGACAGACAGACGGACGGACAAAGCTCAATTGACTCAGCTCATCGCCCTGATCAAGAATATATATAGTTTATGGGGTCGGAAATGAATATTTCTATTCGTTGCAAACTTCTGGGCAAAATTATAATACCCTTTGCAAGGGTATAAAAAGACCCATTTAAACTATCTGTTTAGTGCATCTTGGAATGCTAAACTCAAATATCTATTTAAAAAGTTTGTTTATGGAAACGATCTTTAAATATGAATTTTGTAAATTTTTTTGGTAGATACTCTTAATGTTGCCGCTGTAAATTCAAACTTAGGAGTCTTTGTGGAGGCGAAAACAACCAGTCGGAATAACAACACGAAATTTTTAAGCTAATAAAATATAAATATCTTTCTGCTCTAAAAAGTCGTAGTGTGTTTTCTTCCAACACTCACATATTAAGCTTTATAACCTCAATTCAGAAACGTTAGATGGAGTCGTAGGAAAAATATAAAAAATAAAGAAAAAGAATATTTTGTTTATTAAATAAAATCGCGTTATTATGCTACAGGGTGGTCCATTTAAAAATTGGAATTTAGTTTTGCTATACAAAAAAAGGCTCGATTTTTATCAAAGGTTGAACATTTATTCTAAAGATTGGTGCATGTCATTTATTTATGAAAAACAGTTTTGGTCAAATGACCACCACGGGTGACTTGGCAGTAGCCCATTCGATCCACCCAATTTTTGAGAACATTTTCAATTGTTTCGGCATGTATGTCAGCAATAGCAACTCGAATCTCGTTCTTCAACTCATCAATTGTTTCAGGATTGTTTGCATAACATTTGTCCTTGACCGCTTCTCAAAGATAATAGTCTAACGGTGACAGATCACAGCTTCTTGGCGGCCAATTTACATCTCCATATATGCTGATTATTCGATTTTCGAAGTTAGGGAGCAGAAGATCGATTGTGGCGTGCACTGTGTGGCACGTAGCGCCGTCTTGTTGAAATCAAATATCGTCCAAGTCTTCCGTTTCAATTTCCTCGAAGAACCAATCACTTAACATTAACCATTCACGGTCACGTTGGCTCCTTCATCATTTTCAAAGAAAAACGGACCAATGATGCCTCGACACCAAAATCCGCACTAAACAGTGACACGTGGTGGGTGCATTGGCTTCTCGACGACGATATGCGGATTTTCTGTGCCCCAGATGCAACAATTTTGTTTTTATTAACATAACCACCGAGGTGGAAATGTGCTTCATCCGAAAAGATGGTTTTTTGGTAAAATTCACCATCTTCGGCCAAACGATCTTCCGCCCAATTTGCGAAATGTAGACAATTCGGATGGTCAATTGGTTTTAGCTGCTGCACCAATTGAACTTTGTATGACTTCATGGCAAGGTCTTTATGCAAAATACGCATCAAAGAAGTGCGCGAAATGTCCAATTGTTGGGGACGATGCAATGTTTTCGGTCGAGCGCACCGGACGAGTACGAACACGGGTTGGTTTATCCACCAACATTCCAGTTTCACGAACTCGCTTCACGAATTGATCCACACATTGAGTTTTCGGAATATTTTTATTTGTTGAATGTTTTTTTCTAATTTCGCACAGTTTGAGTCGAGGACTCACCACTTTGGAAATATGTTTTTAATATTTCCCAACTTTCTTCTTGCGAATAGTGACCCATTTCGTAAATGTCAAAGTTCTTACTAAATATTAGTCGCTTTCCGAATGCCATTTGACGTTTTTAAAGTTAAATTATGAATAGTTCAAATACCAAACACTAGATGGACCACCCTGTATTTTGCCATAGGCATCCCTATCATACTCTTCTTAGAAAGGAGTTTGTCCGCAGACTCGTTTCCTTCTATGTTACGGTGTCCAGGCACCCATATTAGGTGTGTACTGAAATGTCGTACGATCGCATTCAGAGATAAGCGTCATTCAATAAGTGTTTTAGCATTGTTTTTATGTGAGTCATGGCTGTGTGAGTATATAAATACATTTCCTTCTTTGACCGTAAGTGTGCTAAGGTAGGTGGTGGCTTCCACACTAAAGTGGTCAGGAAGGCGGAACGACAAGTTCAAATCTAAGTTGGGAGAGAACACGCCCCCTCCTACTTTGTCGTCGAGCTTAAAACCATCAGTGTAGATATTAAAGCCATTAGCCGTGCTGTGGGGAAGGTTTTCCCACTCATGTCGGCTTGGAATATAGACGTCGTATAGTTTATCAAACGTCATTAGTGGGATACAGTAGTCTGTATTTAATGGTATAACCTCTTGGTCTTAGAGTTTGGTAGAGTGTCCCGAATTGCCTCTATTCCTGGCAGCGGATTCCCGTAGTCTTGTGATAGCCAGTTGCTTTGCCACAAGTTCTAGTGGTAGAAAGTGAAGAATAGTATTTAGCGCTTCCGTTGTTTATATGCTACTTGGTTTCTGAGTGCTAGTTTTTTGACACCTCACGCGTGATTCGTAACAGGTGGCAACGTCAAAAATGCTCGCTAAAGTTTGCCATTTCACCATGAATAGACTAACAAACGAACAGCGCTTGCAAATCATTGAATTTTGTTATCAAAATTCGTGCTCTGTGGGAAATGTGAGAAATGTAAAAACTTGTCTATAGTGATGAGGCTCAATGGGTACGTCAACAAACAGAAATGCCGAATTTGCATTGCAAAGCAGCCGAGGAAGTTCAAGAGCTACCAATGCACCCTGAAAAATGCACTGTTTGATGCGGTTTGTGGGCCGGCGGCATCATTGGAGCGAAATTTTTTAGACATAATGAAAACAGCAACAGAGTACTGTGCAATGATTACTGACTTTTTTTGTACAAAATGGAAGAATGGGACTTGTTTAACATGCGAAACCATAGTTATACCCGTTACTCGTAGAGTAAAAGGGTATACTAAAGTCGTGTAAATGTATATAACACAGGTAGAAGGAAACATTTACGACCGTATAAAGTATGAATATTCTTGATCAACATCAACAGGCGAGTCGATTTGGCCCTGTCCGTCCGTCCGTCTGTCTGTCTGTAACACTTTAATCTCAGAGACTAGAAGAGCTACTGATCAAGTTTGTTTCAAATCATTGAACTGTTCAGTTGTTCAACTGTGCAAGTTTCAGCTTTCTAGCTCTTAGGCCGCTTGCACACAGACAGCGGAGCTGAGCCTATCAAGTAAACCAGGAATCTTGAGGCAAACTTCAATCTAAAAAGTTTGGGCGAAAATATTTGCATCGGATTGTAATTTATCATTATGAAAATTGTCAGGAGTTTGTTCATTATGGAGAAGAACCTGGAGTAGATTAGGTAGGCAGGCAGCCGTTGTACTTCAGATCCATTGGTTAATCATTCTCTGCCAGGGTCCTCCACCATAAGCATCGGCCAACCGAGCATAAAATGTGCTTCCATATTCAGCTACTTAAAATTGTTGATTCTTTTCTGTTTCTTTTTTTTTTGCTTTGGTCAATCCGTTGTGTTGTCATCATCGTTCGCAGGTTCGTCAATTTCCAGCCTGGAGGCGGCTACCGAAAAATTCCCGGATACGCTCTCAACGCGTTGCAATGAAGTGAGCAGCCTATGGGCACCCTGCCTCTGTACACTAGAGACCTGCATCGGTTGGTATCCCTGCGGCCTGAAGTATTGCAAGGGTAAGACAGCAGCAGCGGCGGCAGCGGACACATCCGGGGCCCAGCAGCAGCAGCCACAGCCAACGAATTATCGTTGCGGCATCAAGACCTGCCGCAAGTGTACACAGTTCACCTATTATGTGCGACAGAAACAACAGTGCCTCTGGGATGAATGACGACGCGGCGAACTGCAGCTGATGCAGATGCGATGTGCCAAGAAACGGCAGTGGAGGGATCAGGAGGGAGCTGCCTGCGAAGTGAAGCCAAAAACAACAGCAACAACAACCACAACAACAACAACAGCAACAACGACGACGACCAACAAATTACGCCAACTGCTTTTGTTGGTACAGCAGCAGATGCCTTTTGCACTGTGGAGCTTTCCGGTCCATCACATTTCCCATCATCCCTCACCTCAGCCATCAACATCATCATCCACTATGGCCGCCGCCGCCAACGTCGCGTGATAATGGCAGCTGGGAATAAACCATCCCCCGAACTATTTTGTGCTACTTTGACTCTTTGGAACACCAAGAACAAATAAAAGTGAGTGTTGACTGGTTTTACGTTTCGAATTCAAAAGTTGGTGGTACACACTCACATGTATGTATGTATACTGTGTATATATGTATGTATATGAAACTATGATTAACAATTAACTTACGTTTTACGCTTATGCAGCTATTAGGCTTAAGTTTAGGTTAGGTCACTACAAATGAGCTCACGGTTTCCTATCAATTAATGCAAAAATATAACAAGTTTATCGGAATTGAAATTGACAACTGTTTTGTATTTGTAGTGTTAAGCCTCTCCCCGCTTTTCTATATACTCTCTACATTTCGATTCTTTCAACATTTAAGCACATTTTATCCATTCCAATTATGCCAATAATCTTACATGATTTTATTTTAGATTTTATGCTTAAGACAAAATTTTCATTTTACTTTAAAAGATAACAAGGTATGAATCTGTCGATGAAACTGAATGAAAGTATACTTGAAAGATCAAAAAATTCACTAATCTTAAACAGTGTTCGGAAATTGAAACTCAATTTGAGAGAGGACTCAAAAAGAGAGAGGACGGAAAATGTGACCGTCTCTCTCTGACACTCAGTAATGCATGATTACGGCAAGCATTCGATGTGAATTGCCGTGTGTGTTCGGCCTCCAGGGACTATGATTTTATTTACACCTCTCCTATGTCTCATATGAGTTTCTTATGTGAGTTGTCACTTGTATGATATCTTTTGAGTTGCTCACATAGGTGTAATACTCAATCTGAAAAGCTCAAAAAATGTTATAATAATATGAAAAATAGGCTATCTGAGATCTCATATGCCTTTTTCTGACAGCCAACTCACAGTAAAAAAGGTGGGTCGGAAACATCACTGCAGTGTTGAGGAGAGAAAACTTGTGCGTTACAAAGCATTGCCAGATCAATTGGACTGCTTCAGAACATCAATAAAATTGCTTTAAAATCATAAAAGAGCATTGAAAGGTGCAGAAGATACAAGAAAATATCATTAGCAACCGATATTCGTATTGTGTTATTGGCTAATCCTGACCCTTTTAAATCATCAAAAGCGATTACAAGCGAAATTGGCAACACGAACTGTCCGACGGCAATAAGTAAGTGCAAAAGCTACCTGGCAGGATAGCCCGCAAAGTACCCGTGCTTAGAAAGGCAAATTTGAAGATGAGGAAAAACTTTGCATCTGTGATTGTTACTTCTCCATCACAGCATATTCCCGTCAGTTAATTAAGGGATATATTTTTTCCTATAAAGAACTCGTGCAATTCACTTTATTTTGTTTTAGCGACGTCTGTGTCTGATATTAGGCTCTTTAATAACCACTAAATGTGATTCCTTTACCATTCTCGGATGATATATTCCATTTTTTTCGTCACATTTTAGAGAGTGTTTTTTCTACCATCAAAGGAGAAGGCTACTAATTCACAATCATTGGGTTGATTTCTTCAAATTAAATCCCTTAGTTTTTCTTTCTTTCACGTAAAAATTTTAGATTTGTCCATAACTATTGGTTTCACATTGTCAGCTTATCTTTGATAAGTGATGTCTTGTGCTTAACATGTGCTTAACATTCTTATGGCAAGCATGGAAATTGTCTTAGAGGATACTAAGCAAAAAAAGAAATTGAAAAAATGATAAGCAAAGCTCTGGCAGCAGATCATAAGACTTATAAGGTGACTTATTTCGCATACCATATCGTACCTTTTGGTATCAAATCTGTTTTGCTACGAATTTGGCTGTCTTGCAGTTGGTAATGCAAATTCCACTTCAGGTTTAACATCCATATGTGATGAGCCAGTCTAAAACGTTGGATCAAGACTAGCTGGCGGCAGTATTAAATGTTTCTTAACAGATATCGCCTTGAATTCGGGAATGGTTAGCTTTCGTTTATTGTGCTGATCACTCATGAACTCATGTGAATGGGTATTAAGCCCACAGCAGCAAGGCGATACTTTTGCGCACTGATATTTTCTAATAGAGAGACTGACACGGACCAGCAGTGTTGCCAACTTTAACGGAGAGCAAAAAAAAACTATATTTTTCGACATAAAAGATGGAAAAAAAGCGCTTGGTTTTTTTTTATATTATTTATGCAATTATATATTTAAAACATCATCAGAATGATGAAGTTCCTCGTCCTCATTCTTGCCGTAGGCCTCAGATGTGCCTATTAGCTTTAGGTTACTAGGAAAGACCTTATAATCGACAAAGCATTTCACATGTCTACGTAACCCGTATCTGTAACTACACATATAATACTTTTAATGTTATATTCCAATTTAAGTTTCCCTAATATCCAGTATCTTAAACATAATATTGAGTTGAGATTGCTCACCTCTATTAGATTTCTGATTTTTGATTTATTAAAAAATTAACCTGACTGAAGACACGCTCAACTTCAGCGTTGCACCATGACAAGAACCACATCTGAATCGCAAATAAGACTAACTCAAAAAGTTTTTGATTACCAGCAGAGCTTTGGAAGCGATTACTTTACTCCAAAACTTTAGTTTTATCGTTGTTCTCCCATTTTACTAAATGTATATCATTATATTGACCCTTAATTTTCCAATATCTTCTACGAAAAATATTTCCAAAATGGTAACAATGCTCGTAATGCTGTCGTAGAATGTTGTTTAACCGATAATATGTCAATTTGACAATGTTGAATAATGCTAAGATTGTCAGGTACATCTGCTCTCCTGTCAACATTTTTTGTATGAGATTTTTACTTTACTTCTCGTTACTGCTCGTTTCTTCATAACTTCATACTCGATTAAAGTGAAATCAATTAAATTGCTTAATAATATGAATTTTGTTAAAATCCTAATAGTAGATCAGTGCCTGATCTTCAGTTGCTTTATAGGTTTAACTTAGAATTTTGTGCAGTAGTGTCAAATAGATTTCTCCAATTCGATATCTATATGAAGCATAAATCTTCTTTGTATTATATTAATATTAGTATCTGATGAAATAATCCATTTTTTTTTAAGTTAAAGTTTAGTGAAGTTTACATTGTCATATTGTGCATTTGTTATAACTGCAGTAAACTCATGGGGAGCCAATCCTTTAACTCCGAGTTCTGCAGCCAGACCTTACTACTTTTTTGTTTGAAAACTTTTGGTATTTTTGTCACACGATCTGTAAACTTGGCTAGCACTTTGAGTTAACTGTTTCCTGAACTTTAGAACTGGCAATTAGGCTCGATAAATGACTGACAGAGGTGACAAACTATCGATTTGCTTATAAGTTTTGCAGTTGATTCGAAAATAAAAATAAAGCTGAAAAAAAGCCAGAAATCCCGCTTTCCGCTGTTTCTAAATTTTTCCCTCAACACGGTTTTAAAAAAAGCTATAAATGACGGGAAAAAAGCTGATTTGGCAACACTGCGGACCAGAAAGTGCAAACAAATTACACAGCGCCATGAAACTTAGATTAAATTGTTTGGCAACGATGCTCAAAAGAACGTTCCAAGGAAATTTATATTACTTTTTCGGTCCAGAGAATGTTTTACTATTTTTTGCTACCTCTGGTCCGTGTTCAAATTCGCGTTTTCCTTCTTCAAATTTGAATTTCTAAGCAAAGAGACTTTGCGGGCTATCCTGCCAGGTAGCTTTACACTTACTAATCGCCGTCGGACAGTTCTCTTTTACACTTTTGAATTGTACTTTTTTCTGTTTGAATGATTAAAAAAGTTTATTTAAAAAAGAAACTTATTTAATAAAGAAAACCAAAGGCATTTATAACATTCGTTCCAAACGCAAAAACATAATTTGATCAAATATGTCCCAAAACTTTGATAATTTTTCCAATTTAGCACAATTTTCATACAAATTTGGCAAAAAATTTGCCTCTGGGACCTTAGATAAAGGAATTTTTCAGCCATATATCATATGAGAACTCAGAAAAGTGTAAATACAGCTTACAAAAATTTTCTAATAAGATGAAAAATATACTATTTGAGTGTTAGACTGTGCTCAAGTCTAAAACTTTCAGACATTTTGATTGGCAAATCAATTCTTAACTTATAAACAAATTAAGCTAAACCGTTTTGGATTTTTATACAATTGATACTCCAACTCGATAACACTGTGACACATTTTTGAACTCAAAAAAGTTGATAGCGTCGAGACCAAAAAATTCTGAAAGAACGAAACAACTTCATTTAGTTACTCTTTCATATAGTTATAGGCCTACAAGCGGGTACAACTCTCATAAAAACTCGAAAAAACAAACATTTTCGTTAAAAAATTAAAAAAAAATAAATTTTTTTTAATTACAGTTTTTAAGTTATGTTTTCTTATTACTTTCTTGATTTAATACAAACCAATCGAAATTTTTGACTATGTCAGCCAATTGGTACCAAAAATTGCCGTTTTTCGGGTTTTGGTTCCAATTCTACATGCTTCAGGGCCCGTATCAATACGAAGGACCAATCGAATGAAGTTGATATGTTCCAATCGTTTGTTTATTTAAGTCCAAGCTACGTTTTTGTCGTGCATTGCTTAGTCAAATTCGTTACAGTTTTCAAGACAAAGTGGAAAAATAGTACAAAATGAGGGGAAAATATGATGATTTTAAGACATTTTTGAAATTTTGAGTATAAGGTTATGGCTTTTTTGACTTGCTATTTAAGAATGTTTTGTAAGCTTAGCCAAGAGCAACAACTTCCTCTAAGACGTCAAAGCGAAATTCCAAATAGTTTACGAGATATGGAGTTGCGAATCCCAATCAGAAGCTGAAAACTTCAAAATGCAATAAAAGGAAAACGGCAGCTAACCATTCCAAACCCAGCGAAGGTTTTAGTACTACCATCATACCCTTTCAGAATTTTTTGGTCTCGACTCTATCAACATTTTAGTGTTGCACAGTGTAATAAGCACAGAACAAGGACAAATAAAGATTGTATAGAATTATACACCTTTGATGAGCATGGTTGTAAATTTGTATTTGTACTGACTCACTCTTGCGAGCGATCTTGCTTTTATTTTTTTACATTTCTCCTCCCTTAACTTCTAGCTTAACTAACACATGTTTGTAAGGCACAGGTGTGTGTATAAATGATGTGCGTTGGTCTAAAAGGTAGTTTTCCACACAATGCACGTCAAGTGATTCACCATCGGACTTGAAAAGGCCAAGTGGTGTCTTGGCCATCCTAACCCTTGTCAGTGTCGCTATTAATATTTAAAGTTATTACAAAAAGAGACATATTTATGGGGATAGGTTGGTTGTGTCGTGAATATGATATTTAACGCAACGTTTGAATCGTGGTCTTGAATAACGAAAGAAATGTGGAAATAGAAGATTTAACCCAGTGTAAAAAAAAAACAGATTAATTTGTCAAGCCTCAAACTGAGCTTACGGTTTAGTCCGAAGATTTTATCTCTTTAAATTTCTAGAAACTTGGAAAACGAACGTGTTGTTTGATAATGAGAATAATGTCATTAATATTGACCATTTCTTTAATAATATTTTCTTGATCAGAATATTTTAAGCTTGGAATACATTTTACACAAAGTGTCACACATCTCTAGAACTCTTACTACTCAATTGTCAATGTCCATAACGAAATTAATTAACAAACTTTTTGTAATTCCTCAAATCGAAATTTAAATACACAAATTTCATTCACATACCTTAAACTCGAATCAGGTATTTGGTTACCTTTGATCAACTCATAATTGTTTCTTATTTCAAAGTCTTTGTGTTTATTCATTTATTCTACTTCTCCTTTATCCCCCAGCCAATTGCAATTTGGATTTGTTTATTTAACTCTCTCCCTTTTTTTTTTATCAGTTTTACTTGTCTTACATTGTGTGCAGTAATTTCGTTTCAATTACCTTTGTCCACAGCTCTTTCGTTTTCTGCTTTCCTCTTTGAAACGTATAACGTTTGCATTCTGTTCTCCTAACTTTCATCTACTTTGAGCTCAAGAATTATTATAAAAATTTTAGAATAAAATAAATAAATTAAATGTGGCCTTAGCATACCAGAATTATAATAAATCGTAAATATTAAAAATCAATTGTGCTCATGATAGAAATTTAACTACAAATATATATACAATACATCTACTTACCAGACGAAAAAAAAAACAAATTAAAAAATAACTGACTGCCGCACTAAAGCTTTTCTCTATATTTCTATATTTCCAAAAATAAAAGAAAATAAATGTGAAATGGCTGTTTAGAATCAAGTTAAGAAAATTACAATTTGTACAACTTTTTCCTCCCAATTTTAGTTATTCCAAATACGTATACTATTGTCTCTACACGCCTGCCTTTGACTTGACATAGTTTTTTTCCAGAAACCTTAACTTAATAATAATAATAATAAAAAAAAAAAACAACAATACCAAGAACAATAATCTATTGTATAAATTTCAAAGAAACCCAAACTAGTCTACTTAGAAATGTTAGAAAGGCTATTTTCCTAAAGCGCATACTACGAACGAAGAATTAAAATAAGAATTTCCAGTTTCGACAACAACAAATAAAAGAAAAGAAAAAACGGTGATAATAATTTTTTCTACAAAAAAAACAAAAATACTCACTGTATAAATTTAATACCACAAATTGGTAATTAGTGAACCAAACTTAGTAGTCTAAGCATATAAAACGTTAAAACGAAATGATCTGATTTGTGTACTAATTAATCGTAAAGTAAACAAAAATGAAAATAATAATTAGTCAATAAAATGAGCAGAACAAATTCTACATTTTATAGATAAACAAACGAAAACAAAAAAAACAAAAACAAATGCCTTTTATTTTTCGGTAATTTCTCTTCTAGATAAAGCGCCGGAGTAGCTGAGAAGCGCAAAACAGGTAAATTTATTAGAGGGATATTCCAGTTCCAGTCAAAGATATTAATTTGTATGGTATTACAAATTCAATGTAAACACCTATGTACTCTGTACAAGGTATTGAACGTTTTATTTTTCATCTTATATCATCTTATCTTATATATACATATGCGCCAATCTAAGCAACTCGGTGCATGCTACTGCTGAAACATGTCAGACGTCTTGTCCAGCAATAAAAGTACATACATTCATTCAAACAGAATTATGTGCCACACGCAGCGTTGTCAATTTAGCTATTTTTCACACCAGATATAGCTCTTTTTTAAGCTCGAAACTCGGAAACTATTCAGTTTGGCCGTAACCTGTAATTCTAGCTAATTATTTGACATTTAAACATTTTTGTCATTTTTTTTAGAGGGTAAACTGAAGATTTATACACTTGCTTAGAAGGAAGCACACAAGCGGCAGCCTCACGTTAATTATAATCGACGTCTTACAGTTTTACAATGTAACTAGTCCTTAAGTGTATACCTATTGTATTGTTATTTTAATTATATTGCCTTTTACCCAACGAACCAAGGTTCGAACCAAAACCAAATCCCAAAAACCTTAAATTTCCGAACCTTAACCGTTGTTAAATTTTGGTTCGAACCCGCAAACCGGAGTTTCCGAACAATTTTTTGGGTTTGCAGACCGGTTATTAAACAATGAAGCAGAATGAACTGAACGTAGCCGATTTGAAATTTTTAAAAATAGTAAAAAAAAATAGATTTGCTAAAGCCCCTATGTGTGGACCATTTTGATAGTATGAAGAAAGTGTGTACTAAGTTTCAAGTCAATGGGAGAATTAGAACTTGAGATATTTTGTCAACCGTATAAAAAAAAATAGTTTCGAGAAAAATGCATTTAAAGTTTACAGTCTCATTTCGGGCAGTCTAATCTAACCATCTAGATGAATTTCGTAGCAATCTACTTCATCCTCATTGATTTCAAAACCATGTACATGCTAATGCAAATGAAGTATTTTTATGTATTCGCGCATATGGTAACACAACGTCTATTGGACTTACCAACGACACTGGAAACAGACTTCTCTGAATTCCGCACCTCAAACTAGAAAATCAAATTTTCTGGAGCAAAATGATGGCAATTCAGACGATTTCGGAAATGATAACATAACTTCTAGGACCCCTAGCCCAATGGCCACGTCATTTATAGATGGCTTAAGCAATATCGAATAATTTTAGTCACATTTTGTATGTAATCAACCTGTTTTTCGAATGCAAAATCTCAATAAAAGTACATATGGGACGTTTCACGTCAAGCGGCCCAAAGCTATCTCCAAAATTCTGTGCAATAAAAATACAAGTTATATACGTCAAAATACTCGTTAACTCATCCCCTTTCAATTGCAAAGTGGCAGAATTGAAAATTCAAAATGGCGTCCTTTCTATGTCAAGTAGAGGAGGCTACATTCAGAAATAAGTAAATATATTTATTAATTTCTTCTAAAAAACGAGAAGGCCAAGCTAACTTCGTCTGTGCCGAAGTTTTTATACCCTTGCAAATGCTATTTCGACCAAATTTCACGAATCTTTTTGAAAACATATCAAATTAACAATCGCCAAGTTTAAGAACGATAAAATTTAAAACAAAAAAGTTTTTCTCACTAAGACTTATTTTCCGACCGATAAGTCCTATGGCAGCCTGAAGATATAGTCATCTGATTTCGACCAAATTTTTCCAATTAGTTTCAAAGCGTTTAATATTAATAATCACCGACCTTAAGAACGATTTACTTGAAAACAAAAACATTTTTTCCACTAAGACCCATTTTCCGACCGATCGGTCCTATAACAGTTATTAGATATAGTCATCCGATTTTGACCAAAGTTAGCAAATCTGTTTGAAAGTATATAATATTGTTAATGACCGAGTTTAATCACGTTAACATTGGAAACAAAAAAGTTTTTCTCACTAAAACCCATTTTTCGACCTATGGTTCCTATGGCAGCTATAAGATATAGTCATCCGATTTTGACCAACATTTTCAAATCTGTTTGAAAGTATAAAATATTATTAATGACCGAGTTTAATTTGAATATGATGTCCGATTTTAGAAAGGCGGACGAATTTTTTAAATTTCGTAAATTCGCTTGAAACTTGTTACTCGGGGATTTTTGGGGTCGCTGATTACGAATCTGAAGTCAGTTTTTCAAATTTCAAAATGGCGGACCCAATATAATTTTTTTGTGCCAAATAAAAAGGACACTATTAAAAGAAATGGAGAGACTGAAAAAGTACAAAAACGACTTTTACTTTCGGATATTAAAGTCTTGCACACACAATTCAAAGAGCAATATCCTGAATTTCCTATAGGACTGACAAAATTTGCAGAAATTCGTCCAAAGAATTGTGTTTGTGCTGGTCCATCAGGCACACACAGTGTTTGCGTTATTCATCAAAATTTCAAAATGATGATTGACGCTGTAAATTTTAAAAAATTGACAAGTGACTCAGACATCATAATCGAAAGCTACAAAGATTGCTTTAAATTGAATTTGTGTCAAAATCCTCAACCATCTTGTTTTTTTCTGGAATGTAATTCATGTCCCGGGATTGCAAATTTCACTTCAAAAGTTACGTCTATTTTTGGAAGAAAATTATATTACTGAAATCATTTGTAGTTCTTGGCAATCGACCGACAGATGCAATTTGAAAAAATTGTGCTTTTCTGTGGAAGATTATGTCCAAAGTTTATCAAATGATTTCAAAAAGTTTTCCCAGCATCATTTCATT
Source organism: Lordiphosa magnipectinata (assembly GCA_037044535.1). NCBI lineage: Eukaryota > Metazoa > Arthropoda > Insecta > Diptera > Drosophilidae > Lordiphosa > Lordiphosa magnipectinata. Next base: position 64,901 of record JBAMBO010002285.1, on the reverse strand, counting down.
TCGAAAAATCAGTCGAACTACTTTAAATCCAGAAAAGATACTTTGAAAGATGATGAGGTAATTCTGCAGTGCGATTTTTCCGAAAATTATGCTTACGTTGTTCAGGATGCTGCACAAGGATTTCATTATAACAATGATCAGTGTACAGTTCATCCTGTACTTTTTTATTATAAGCATGAAGGCGAATTAAAGCACTACAGCATGATATTACTGTCTGATAGTAACAGTCACGACACATCTGCAGTTTACTTACTACAACAGACGGTAATGCCCATCATCAAAAAGGTTTGCCCAAGGGCAAATAAAGTCATTTATTTTAGTGATGGTGCGAAACAGCACTATAAAAATCGCTTCCAAATTGTCAATCTCGCACACCACAAGGAAGATTTTAACTTAGAGGCAGAGTGGCATTTCCATGCAACAGCACATGGAAAAGGCTCATGTGATGGCATAGGAGCTATTTTGAAGAGAGAAGCCACCCGAGCAAGCTTGCAAGCCTCACCTGATAAAGCCATTTTAAATGCAGAGAGTCTTTACCAATGGGCTAAGCGACACATTAAGACTTCGCAGAGTTTTTTTTACAACAAGCAACAACACGATAGAGTGAAACGACAACTTGCTAGTAGATTTTCTCGAGCACCTGCTGTTACAAAAATCCAATCTGCACATTCTTTTATTGTAACACCAGAAAAAAAATTGAAAATATTCAAATATTCAAATGCACCTCATCCTATTGCAGTTATGCAATATTAAAATAAAATTACATTGATTAGGATGTATTTTGTAAATTTATTTCAAACGACCTTTTTTAAGGCCACGAAATTATTACAGTTTAATAACTGAAACAATCAGCCTTTTTCAAGGCTAACAAATCCTTACAGTTAATAAATTATATCAATCGCCCTTTTTCAAGGCCACAAAAAAATTATATTGGGTCCGCCATTTTGAAATTTGAAAAACTGACTTCAGATTCGTAATCAGCGACCCCAAAAACCCCCGAGTAACAAGTTTCAAGCGAATTTACGAAATTTAAAAAATTCGTCCGCCATATTGGATCCGCCATTTTGAATTTCTAAAATCGGACATCATATTCGTAATCAGCGACCCCAAAAACATTAAAATATGTTGTGACCAAAAATTTATGCATCATTTTTTAGAAGAAATTAATAAATATATTTACTTATTTCCGAATTTAGCCTCTTCTACTTGACATAGTAAGGACGCCATTTTGAATTTTCAATTCTGCCACTTTGCAATTGAAAGGGGATAAGTTAACGAGTATTTTGACGTATATAACTTGTATTTTTATTACACAGAATTTTGGAGATAGCTTTGGGCCCATATACAATTAAAAAAAAAAAAAAAAAAATTAGATTACTAACAGATTTTTATTCAGATTGGCTAAACTTAAACCCTTCCATATATTTGGCCCATCGAGCTTACAAACCGATTTTCATACTGATTGGATTAAAAACAAATTTGACAATCAGAGAAACTATGAACCAATGATGGAACAAAAATCTTAGGGTTGTAGAGTTTAAGAACCGGCAACAAAAAGAAAATAAAATTTGTTGTTGTTGCTGCGCACCGCAGACATTCTGTAATTCTTTCTAAAATAAATTCAAAAATCACTTAAAAATAACAATCCTAAATTTTCAATACAGCTACTAGTTAAATACAAAATAATTGCATTACACATACGCCCTGTTGTGTTACAGCTCAAACAAAGTTTAGGTAATTAAATTTTGATTCAATTACTATAAAGTTTTGGGGAAAAGTTTACTATGCTATCGGTTGCCATTAAAATAACAGACAGCAAATAGCATGGCAACTGGCACATGCAAAAAAGGGCCAACGCAAAACCTCATATAAGCCAAATTTATGAGCCACACAAAAGCTTATAAACCACAAATCAAAATACAATACAAAAGCGCCAAAGCAGCAGAAGCAGCAGCAGCAACAATGACAACAACAACAATTATGTATCAAGTTAAAAGCAATTGTAAATTTTCTAACTGAAGGCATTTTGTCTATATATCAAATGTCTGTCTGTATCCAAGTGTGTGTGTGTGTGTGTGTGTTTGTGTGTGTTTTAGCGGATGCCATAAATAAAATTCAGCTAAAAGATAGACAGTTGACTCTGGCAGACACACTTGTAACATGTGAAGCGGGGTGTAGTCTTGGGTCGGAAATTGTTTTGCAACGTGGGAAATGTTTGATTTATGTTCGCAGTTGGGTAGAAGTTGTAAAATGTGTAATTGATGATGTGGCAAAATGATATAAAAGTTGAAAACTCCCTGCTAAATATGCTATTAATGTACAATGTATTTTTCCTGACTTTGTTGACATTTTCGACAAAACAGCTACAAAATGTCCCAACAGCAACAACAACAACAAAGAGCTAAGCTTTTGGCCTCATGATAAGTGCATTTAAAGTGCAGGACACGAAGCGCGTGACGACATGCAAAGTAGCAGGACAAAAGGAAACGGATACGGAAACTGCATGCCAAAAAAAAGAATGGAAGAATAACGAAATGTTGACCATTTGGCAAGCAGCACGAAAAGTCATTTTGTTACTCTGGCACATGCCATGAGAAGCCAAGGGGACACCTTGACTTGTTATCCTGGCAAATATTTCTACGCCCCACACAAAAGCATATTATCTAAGAGAGAAAGAGATGGAAATTGATTTTATTTTGTTACGTTTTTTTACCTTGTCTGCTGCAAATATTTATGCGAAAAGCACAACAATAGCTTTGATGAGTGATATATGAATGCAGGCAGCTAGGGCGGCTAATGCACTGGAAAAACCGCAAAACTCTTTGGTGTCTGCCTAAATAAATTTTCATTAATTTATATGCAGGCGACGGGGACGACGACGACGACGACGATGTAGCTCAGCGCCAGAGCTCATAATGTGCGGCATAAGTTTTTGGCTAGGCAATGAATGAAAGAGTTGGTGTGGGTAGATGAGGAGCTGCAAACACAACATTATGCTGCTCCTGGCTGCCATTTTCTTGCTAAAAAGTTGTGCAAACTATTAAGATGAATCTTGGCCTGATATACTGCCAGCTTTTGAATGGCATAATGAAGCTCACACTTAAGATTTTGTATACCTACACCCCAATCTGTAGCCAATAACAAATCAAAATATTAATATAAAAATCCATACAAATAATTCTGCACCATTAACAAATCCATTTTACTTTTTTCATGCAATTAAGCCCTTTGAAAATGTTTCATCTACCAGAACAATTCATTTTTACGATTTATAAGAATTTGCATGCGATACACTCTGTATGCACTTTATTAACGCTCTTTTGCACTCTGACCAGACAGACAAATGGACAGACACTGAAGCGAACTTCCCTAGGGACAAACAGACCACAACAACTGAAACAAAAATACAAAAAAAAAAAACCTCATCGATTGCCAGACATAACTCACTTTGTGGCACAATTAAGTGCATCACACCTTCAACAAATAACACGGCACGGTGGGTCTCATTTTGTAATAGTAATAAATGTAATAAATGTAATAAATGAAATCTTAACTATAGTCACAGACTGTAAAACTTAGATAATAAACAAGTCTCAAAAAGTTCAGAACCAAGGAAGAAGCGGATGTCTTCGGGGACTTTAAGGGTTGTATCCAGCACTGCGGAAAATTCCTGCCAGGAATTTGCTAATTATTTCTTGTGTGTGTGGAACATAACTAAAACAGGGTGACCATACACCTAAAAGGTGCAAGGTCACTCTGATAAATCAACTGCTAGGCACTGTTAATTATTTGAATTTAAATAAATGTATAGAAAATAAAAATTATATTTTCCGGAATAGTAGGTGCTATTTTATACTATACTAGAGGATGATAGGCGGATAGGTCACCATGACACTTTGCCCGGATGGCGCAAAACATTAATGTAGTATGTTGTTATCTGCACAACGTTAAATTGCTATCATCTCCAAAGTAGTATGTCTTCTCGGTTGGTCGCCAATCAAATGAAGTCTTTCATGGTCGGATACAAGATTACCCAAATACATACGCATTAATATTAAGGAGTTTGTCAACTCAGTGGCCGGATCAGTACCTTGGCTTTGGTCGATGGGCAAACCTGCTCCAGCGGTAGCCGTTAATCGTTCAAAAAGTCAACACGATCACTATGAGACCCGCAAAAGTTGCTCGACTCCTAGGATCAAGATTTCCATATACGGATACCGCGGTTAAATACCTTGGCTTGTCTCTGGACCGCCGCTTGACCAGGAAAGTCTATGTGACTCGGGCAGTAGCTACGGTTGCAGCCTCGTAGTGGTATTTCGCTGCGATCCAAAATGATCATCTTGCTTTCCTGGAATAGGGGATCCCGGTATGGGGTACGGAATGCTCCGCTGCCCTCAAAAAACTAGAGTCTTTTATGTGAGGTCCCTGGCATGTGTGCATACAACTAAATACCACGATTTGGATTGCCATTATAAGCCCAATTCAATATGTATGCATCCTGACCGACTGGACCACTCGCATAGACTTGCATCTGATATGGCGACAAACAGGCTCAACCTACGACATCCCATCGACCTTTGTGTCCATGTAGGGCATTTCTTAGGCCGCCTCAGCAATATGGCATAAGTGTCCCCTTGGCTACATCCCCTACCAATCTCTGCACTCTGCTGGTTCCCCAGCATAACAAAAACAAAGATGCATTCCCCCCAAATTTTCGGTCATCACGTCCAAAATAATTGTAACCAATATATTCCTGAGCTGTGTATCAGCTGTTCTTGCGATCCACACGCGCTATCGATAGGCCAACTATCGATAAGAAACTGTGGGTTTCGTTCATGTTGCTGGATACTCAAGCAACGAAAAGGTAAACTAAAAATTCCTGGCACAGTTTTTTTTATATGAAGTTTGTCAGGAATTTTTAGTTTCCGCGGTGCTGGATACCCGGCTTTAATTTAAAAAAAATTCTACAAATTCAATGTAAAGAAAATACTGCATTCTTATAATATAAGACAAATAAACGAGAAGACCAAGCTAACTTCGTCTGTGTACCAAGATTTTATAAACGCTTACCCAAAAATTAAACATTTTTTTTAACTAAAACCCATTTTCCGACAGATAAACATCTGATTTCGACCAAATTACTCGAATCTTTTCGAAAACATATCAAAATAACAATCGCCGAGTTCCCTTAAATATTCATCACATAGATTCGTCATTTCAAGAGTTCAGTTGTCAGCTGAGATAGCATCTGAGTTACGGCAACAATTTGCAAGGGATGTTTCCACCCGAACAATTCAACGTCGTTTAAATGAAGTGGGTTAAATGGCAAGGACACCTGCAAAAAAGCCACTCCTAAATTAAAGAATGAAGGAAAATCGGCTAAACTGGGCCAAGGAAAAAAAAAATTGAAGTGATTCCGAATGGTCACGAGTCCTATTTTCGGATGAGTCCAAATTCAATCTCATTGGACCCGATGGCTCTTGCAAGGTGCGCCGTTGAAAGGGCGAACGATATTTGGAAAATTGCTGTGTGGGAACCGTTAAGCATTCACCATACATTATGATATGGGGATGCATATCTAAATATAAAACTGAATCAATTTTAATGATTCAGGGTATGGTGAACGCGGAAAAATATAAAGATATAATTTTAAGTGGAGTTGTGCCTAGCATTGAGGTGATGATTCTGCACCTTGCCATCGGGCTCGATCTGTAAGTAATTCAGTGAGATTTTGTTATTAAAAAACTTAATCAATTGATTTTGACCTTCTTCTTAGCGAAGATAACAATTTTGAAGGAAGAATTGGGCATTAAGTCCATAAATTGGCCGGAAACAGCCTTGACCTCAACCCAATAAAGAATGTCTGGGCCCTTATGGCTGCGAAAATAAAAAAAAAGGAAGCCTAAAACCATGGTAGAATTGAAGGATGTGATAGAAAAAGTATGGTTCGAGGATATCACTGAGAAATATTTAAGCGCTTTGTACAATTCGATGCCCAAAAGGGTAAAATGTGTAATTAAAGCAAAAGGGGGTACTACAAAGTACTAATTTAAATTTAAAAAAAAAATTAATATTAATTTGATACAAAATATATATTAGAATAGCAAATTAAGTATACTTTTGTAAAAAAATCATTATTTGTTGAGTATATGCGCTATTATAATTATTATAATTTTTTTTCTTAAAGTTGTCATAATTATGAAAAGTCTCCAAAATTAATATGGGTCTGGAAAAAAAAATTTTTCTAAAAAACTAACATTCATAAAATAAAAATTGCTATGCACTTTTATTTAAAAATATTCCATTAATCAGTAAAAAAAAATAATTGGGCAATTCGGAAAACATTTATAGAAACCCCAAGCAAGAAAACATACAAGTCTGGGTGTACTTTATGTGGTCGGAGATGCTTCCTTCTATGCGTTACAAAAATCTGTACAATTTTAATATACCCTCTACAAGGGTATAAAAAGTTTTTCTTACTAAGACTTATTTTCCGACCGATCGGTCCTATGGCCGCCTTAATATATAGTCATCCGATTACGACCAAATTTTGCAAATATATAATATTTGAAAGCATATGGAATTAGTAATCAGTGAGATTAAGGAAGCTAACATTAAAAACATACAAAAATTTCTTACTAAGAACCATTTTCGACCCATCAGTCCAATGGCAACCATAAGATTTAGTCACCCGATGTCGATCAACTTTTTCAAATTAGTTTGAAAGTGTTTAATATTAAGATTTACCGACCTTAAGAACGGTTTATACATACATAGTGATCCACTAATCGATCCAATTTTTGAGTTTTCAGAGTTGAAGACCCATGAAAACAAAGAATACTGTTCAGCAGTCCTACTCGACATCAAGCAGGCTTTATATAAAGTATGGCACTCAAGACTGCTATACAAATAAAAAAAGAAGGAACTTCCAACCCCCTACTATCTCTTCCAAAAGTCGTAACTTCTCTGTAGGCGTTTCTATGTTCGATCTGAAATGACTGACATAAATGCAGGTGTCCCACAAGGCAGTGTGTTGGGGCCAATTGTCTACACCATTTTTACTGTAGACTTGCCAGTCATCAAAGACCAGAGGTTTATAGTATAGTGATAGTGCATTTATGACAGTGTCAAAAGTCCATCTAAGGCGTCAAGAATCATCCAAAGGCAGCTAAACCTTTATGACAAATGGCTGGTCAGATGGAACATTATAGTAAACGTTGAAAAATCCTCCCACACTACCTTCACCAAAAGAACTGCCCGCCAGTCACTTTAAATAACACCACTATCCCGAATGCGAGACAGTAAAATATCTTGGACTAACTCTGGATAGAGGACTCACATGGCGAGCGCACATCGACATGAAAAAGCAACAGATCAACATAAAGCTCCGACAGATGTACTGGCTAATCGGACGACATTCAAAACTTAAAACTAGAAATAAACTCCTGCTGCACAAGTCCATCCTTTAACCCGTATGGACTTACAGCATCCAGCTGTAGGGCACGGCCTCCACATCAAACATCAACAAGATACAGAACTTCCAGAGCAAGGCCAAAAGAATAGCGACTGAAGCCCCCTACATAGAGCTACACAGGGAGCTTAACATTTCATGGGTGGCCAAGGAGATAACTAGATTCAGCCAAAAACACAAGCAAAGGCGGTCGGACCTACCCAATATTTATATTTATTTGACAAAAATTTCTGGTGCTACGAGTGTATACTTAATGATTATTGCACCAGTCACAAAAACATAAGAATCAGCGAACAATTACTTAATATTATTATTATTATTGGTTGTCTAGTGTATATTATCTTATGTAATAGTAGCAGAGATCTATAATCAGTCCAAGTCTTAAAATCAAGGTCATATATCTGTCTGTCAAAGCATGTAATGTGGTCACACATACACATACCTAGCAATGTTATTAAACGCTACATTAAGTCGTCTCTGAGAAGCAGCGTCACAGTATCCGAATATTTAAATTCCATAACATAGACTGGGTGTCAAGTACGTCTTTGCAATAAGAAGTCTGAGACTAGTCGACAAATAACATTTAGTCAACGAAAGCTGTCTTAATATTCCGTAGATTTTTCCAGCGTGTTCATTCCAGCTATGAGTGTCATTAAAAGTTATACCTAGATTAACGGCTTGAGCAACATATTCTAGAGTGGTGCCAGCAATATTTAGTCAAGATAGATCTGTGGTACTTAGTGACTTTTTCTGAATTACTATGCATTTACATTTTGCTGGATTTAGTGATAGTCCGTTACGTTTAGCCCATTTATTAACATTCAACAAATCATTGTTACATATATCGAGACACTTAACGGACTTCTAACATACATCTGCACACCATCTGCATACATGTGGACATTACAATAAGACAACATATCTGGCAGGTCATTTACATATAATGAGAAAAGTAGGGGCCAAGGATTGACCCCTGGGGGACACCTCGCTTAAGGTACAAAGTGGATGACATTATATATCAGACTCCGAAACCACTGCCTGTCGTCTATCACAAAGGTACGATTTAATAAGTTTTAAAGCAGTATTTCAGAATTTATAATCTGTCTAGCTTCGTTATTAAGATTTCGTGGTTAACGGTGTCAAATGCCTTGCTAAAGTCGAGTAGTGTTAAAAGTGTAACATTTCCGTTGTCTATTTGCCTCCTTATATCCTCTGTTATGTTTATTATTGCCATGGTGCAGCTTCTGTTCCTTCTATATCCTGACTGATTATTAGTTAAAATTAAGTTGTCCGTTAAAAATTTACATATTTGATTTGCTATTAACTGTTCTACTACTTTTGACAAAAATGGTAAAATTGAGATTGGTCGAAATTGATTGTTTCCTTTTGGTATAGAAATTATTTTTGCGAGTTTCCATATTTCTGGGAAAGTTGATGTCGTAAGGACTGTGTTGCAGATATGGGTAATGTGGGGTAGAATTTGTAGGAGAATAATTTTTAAAAATTTTGTCGTTCATGTCGTTCAATCCTATGGCATTAGACTTAATTTTAAGAACAGATTCAAGGACATCACACTGACTACTACTATCACAGTTACTATTTGGCATATTTTCAAGGTACATACGTATTAAAGGTAGCTTCAGGTACTTCAGATTGCACAAAATTAAAATTGACATCATTAACGTTGGCAGTTATTTTACATCGACTTTTTTGTTTCCTCACTCCAGGTTTGTCCAGTCGAAATAGCATCATTAAATTTCGCCGAATAATATGATTGCTTAGCAGTCATTATAAGATTATTGAAAGTTGTTCTTAAATATTTAAATCTTTGATGATGCTCTTCAATCTTGTATCTCTTCCATTTTTTGTAAGCTGTATCCCATTGTGCGATATGACAGGCTGTGTTCGAATCAAACCATGGTGTTTGAATCGGCTTAAGCAGGTACACAGCTTTCAAATAGATTTCCAGTAAAAAGATGAAGTTGCTCTATTTGTGAATTAGCATCGGCAAGTCTATATATTGTGTCCCAGTCATACGATATAAATTGAGCACTAGCCCCAATAGCCTGGCCATAAACCTCCTAGACAATAGTCTTACCATTAGGCGACTTAAGCGATTTCACCCTCTGGACCTTCCATTCCGAGAACCAGGCTAGCGTATCACTCCATAATCCCCTCTCCTTCATCCCACAAACCATTATAGCATTCATAACCCACTCATTATTATTCTCATTATCAGTGTCACCTTCACCTTCATCTTCATTTCATTTCATTGCATCTCAACCTCATTCCCTCAACTAAATGTAATAACTTTGTATATGCCAAGGAAAAATGATACAATTTAATGACTGTCCCTGTAGAGACAGATTTTAAATAAATAAAATATAGAAAAAAAGGAGTTGAAAAAGTGCTGGTCCTTAAGGGCATGCGACATTGACGAAAACCAACAGTAGTCCAAAGGGGCAATGTCAGAGCTATACGGAGGATGGAGTAGGACTTCTCATTTCAGCGTTTCAAGGTCTGTTTTCACCGGCTGCACAACATGTGGCCAACTACTGGCATGTTGCCAAATTACCTTGTCGTGCCTTTACTCGTATTCTGGCCGTTTTTGTAAACGCATCAATTGAGTTCGGTAGAGTTGCCCTTACAGAGCAAGACCTTGCCACCGTGAATATTCAGCTTTGGAGTCGATTTTGGCATATGGCCGCCCGGCCACCATCGATGTTTCCGATGTTTGAAACACATCGAAAATCGAAAGATCGATGCATCGAAACATCTCGCCAATTCATGTTAGATTTATCTGGGTATAGCTTTCTTGGTCGCTCTGTGATCATGGTGAAGTCTTTAATAGTATCAGTCTTCTGCTCAATTCCTTTTCTGCAAATGTTTTGGAGACCACATCTGGTGCAAAAACCGGTTAAGGTCACAATATTTCAAGGTTATGCTCTAAAAAAAATATCCCATTTTATAAACTTTATATTAAAACGACCCACCGTACCGCAACCCAACCAATTCGGCCACACTATTCTTTTGTTGTTGACACTGCTTCATTTGCACACGCTGCACACATACATACATACATACAAACATATATGTATGTATATAGACCGATACAGACCGATGCATGCTATTGTGCTGCTCACATTGTAATTGTTTCTTTTAACAACTTTTAATTGAATATCTCGTGTGGGGTAGTTTGTTTATTTAAACGAATACTGCGTGAGCCGAGTGAGTCGCTGTTCACTGATGAATTGTTTACGCGAATTAAGCAAATGAAAGGCGCATTTAATACGCATTGGTTGATCAATCTCCTACAGAAATCGAATCATTTGACTGGCTGCAGTCATTGTTTATAAGTTTTAATAAAGCTATCAAATGACGAGGCACAAAAAGCAAACAAAGTTTGACACTAAGCGCTTTAGCATTTGACCTCGGGCTTTTATTGTTTTGGTTGACATTGTCGTTCTCGTTGTTGTTGTTGTTGTTTGGCGGCTCATATCAAAAATTCCAAAACCTTTGAGCAAACGTAAATAAAATGCACAGACACAAAAACAGCTTTTGTTTGGCTATACATGTCCTGTGCCAGTGCGTGTGTGTGTGTGTGTGTGTGTGTGTGTGTGGGCATTTTGTTGACAATATTGTTTACAATGCGTGGAAAGGGCTGACATGTGGTTGGGAATTTTTGCATACATTGTATGTGGTGTTTGGGCCAACGACAAATAAAACCCAAAATATATGACGTATACGCCACAGGGTACACCGAGAAAAACCATGTCAAACCGTTACAAATTTTGCAAAATTTATAAATTTATTCTCCAAAATCCCAAAAATAGTTGCAAATACAGAAAATCCACATAATTAATTGTAGAGTTGTTAAAGTCTTTGAATGTCTTTATTTTGCTTTCCAACACACACTCAACTTTATTTAAAATTAAACCAAAAGCCTTCAACTTTATTTGCCCACACAAGCTGTTTGGGGACTCATATATGTATGTATGTGTGTGTGTGTGTACATTCACCTGCTGCGGTGACATTTTACGGCTTTTTCTTTGTTAATTTCATTTGAGTCATTTAAAATTTACGCCGCTGCTAAAGCTGACAACTAAATACACACACCAAACCTCCCTCCTTCCAGGGAACGTGCTGAAAGTTGGCTGTCTTTCTTGGGCAACTTTTTTAATGACTTCGCCTTACACACACACACACACACACAGTCTTTGCTCGCGTGCCAGAATATTGAAACCACAAAACGACGAAACGTCAAAATTAATTAGAAATAAAATTAGTTTTTAATGCCAAAGTGAGATTTTTGTGTGTTGGGGGTAAGAGCTGCTAAATAAACTTTGACGGCGACAAAAAGAAAATGCCAAAAACTTTGGGCTCGCTTCAAATGTTGAAGCCACGAAAAATAATTTAATTTACACAGCTCCTGCAAACATTTTGTCATGTTTTTTTCGCTCTCTCTCGTCACGAAGAGAGTTTGGCCACAAACAAAATACATTATATAAAAAGCATAAATTTGCGTTGCCAAAATATTTCTCAATAATCGTCTGGAAGACTTGAATGCGATTCTTTTGAAACGAATGCCGCGTTTTTATTATCCATATCGGTGAATTGGCGGCGATTCATCGCTTTACAATCACACGTTCCTTGTCATCGGCTTCGTCCCATCTGACATTTGTACGATGTTTTCTGTTCTCTGCAGCACTGTGTATTCGGTGACATTAAAGTTTGAAGTCAACTTGCTAGTGAAAACTGTGTTCTTGACCACGAACCTGTCTCCAACTTCCATAGCCTACTCTTTTGCCCCTCGATTTTTATCAGCCACAGTCTTCCCTTTTTGTTTCCGAATAAAGGGCCGATTTCTCTTCTTCCAGATAGCTGCTTTGTATCAGATAATCGAACAAATAGTGAAATTTCGATTTCATTGCCTACTAATTGCATCATAAGCTATCTGCTACTTCGATCTCCAGATAGCCACTATGTGTTAGATAGGCATTTGACTTTTTGCCATTCACTGTAAATTGACATAATATTTATGGTGAGGTTTTTAATTTGTGTTAAGGAAAACAATTTGTAAAATGAATTTGAACCGGGCTATTTACCTTCACTCACTGGAAGATTCTGATGAAGACAATGTGCAAATTTATTGAGAGAGAGTAAACAACCCATGGCCGAACTTCCGGCTTTCAAAGACTACATGTCTGCTCATTTTAACAAAAATTTATGGTCAGCTCGAGCCGATCACCATCAACAACAACCATTAACAAACTTAATATAATCCATCTCTTTGGGAAATGTTCCTTGTCTCCAATGAAGAAGCTGCTTTAAGCATTGAGATTCTATGCTTGTGGTAATTTCCTAATTACTGTTGGGGACTTTTGTGGAGTGAGCATAGCTACAGCAAGTCGGGTAGTGAAAGAAGTTTCCTATGAAATTGCATCATTATCCAGCAGTTACATTAAGTTTGGGGACCCAAATGAAGTCATAAGAGACTTTTAAAAAATTGCCAAATTCCCGAAGGTTATGGGAGCTATTGGATGCACCCATGTACGTATTCAATCGCCAAACGGTGACTATGACGAGATATACCGTTATAGAAAGGGATATTTCTCGATAAATGTACAATCCGTATCTAGCGCAAAGTTATTTTTGCAAGATGTGGTTGCAAGATGGCCTGGTTCATCCCATGATAGCAATATTTTGAAGTACCGATGGGAAAGCAACGAATTGAAAAATTATTATCTTTTGGGCAACAGTGGGTATAAATTGAGACAGTACATGATGACGCCGCCACTCAACCCCGTAACAGTAGCTGAAAAACTTTACAATGAGTAATTAGCTCTAAGGCTTAAGAGTCCTTTTTACGCTTCAGCTTTAACACTTCTATTTCTTCCTGGTGATTCAAATGTGCTCTCACATTTTCCTGTTTATAAAATGTATTTTGAGTTCTCAGTCATTTGATTTTTTCTTGTTGAAGCACGCGGCTGTAATCAAATTTTGGATCAGTCAGTTTCTTCGATTTTGGCTTTCTGAGTTGTGCAGGGGTCCACTTTGGATTAAAGGGTGATGGATCGGCGGCCTACAACTCTACATCTTTGTGCTATAAGTCATTTTGAGCTCTTTAAAATCAGCCTCCTCTAGCTGACCATCCTCTTCCAATTCAAAAACATCTGTAAAAGATTTGATTATGTACATCTATGTCTTCAAGAAAATACTTCGTATTATACTTACTATCACTGTCAAAACTGTTCTCGTCATCAGTGGCAGATTCGCCAAGCATTTCCATTATTTTTCCCGACATGTCAGAAACTTTTTTGGACGAAGGCGGGCCGCCACCTGTACGGAATGTTTCCCTCTTCTCCAATGCAACTTCAGCTTTGGTTTTTTTCTTAAGATCTTCATATTTTGCTTTAAGAGGCTGAGCAGTGCGCTAAATTCCGATCTTGCTAGCGTAAGTGGTCGCCAGTTTTGCCCATGCTTGCTCCTTTTGCTTCCAAGTCACCGCATCTGACTTCTTGTTCTCGAGGACGTTCTTGTTATCCTCAACTAGAGCTACTAGTTTCCATTCCTTCTCGTCTGTAAAGTTCTTAGCACGTGGCCTTTTTGTTGTTTTCCATAATTTCAGATGAGCCAATTTCAGATCCACAGCTCCAGAGTGTTGCTGCAAAAAAGATTTAACATTTCTATGTTCACTTCTCTTTTTTGGACAAAGAGATACTTCATTGTGACAACGAGATACTTTACCCAAAATTATTGTCGACATAGGAAAACACGGTGGTTACAGGCAGCAAACATAGTCAAAAAATAACTGAGAGAGTAAAAATGACAGCGAACACACAAACTTTTGTATCACAGCATGAATTAGAACAGGGGTGCCCAGAATGATGTTGTTGCTTGAATACCAATACAAATGCACAAAACATATAACAAGCAATACCAACAACAAGAAATAGAAAGAGAAACCCGATTTTTGTTTGTGTGTGTGTGTGGTTAGTCGTTGCTGTCTCAAGATAACGCGCGCGAGGCGAGCGCTGACTACGTTTTAATTTGCCAGAGACATAGGAGAGAGAAGAGAGTCACATATGATGTTGTTGTTGCAGGTCTGCACGAGCCAACATCAAAACCTTAGCTCAGAAGGAAAGAGAGGAGAGCACGCTTATGCAAGGTATACTTAAGAAGGTAGCCGCACTCGCTCTCTCACAACTTCTTATATAAGTGGCAAAATGAGTACAAAAGAGAGCGAGAGCGAGAGAGTAATGAATTTCTGTACTCGCTTGAGTCAAATCAAAGAAATTTGTACTTGCATGCAAGATATATGTATATACATATGCAAGCTTTCCGCTGCAACTAAGACCAGCATACTTAAATAAATATAACAGAAGAAATATATTTTAGTCTATGTTAATTTTTTCTACTATAATACAATTTTTAACAATTTTTTGTTGCCTACTATCTTTGGCTTTTGAAGCTTAATTTTTTTTTATATAAATACTTAATTCTAAAGAAAATTCATTTCAAAGTTATTTCACAACAACCCCATAGAGCAGTATGGGGGCATAGCAAAAACACGAAAAGCCTCAAACTAAACTAAGAAGCAGAACACAGAAAATTCGTCCGCGGAGAAGCGTCTTGACATTTAAAAAGGAAGCAAAGAGAGCGAGAGAGCGAGTGCGGCTACCTTGTTAAGTATACTTTGGGCTTATGGACGCTTATTCCTTTACGCAAAGCAACAACGAGAGAGTGGCTTGCGGAATGGACTAGACTTGAAAATTGCACAGTCGCTCTCACTTACGCTCTTTGGGTACATTTGGGTCAGCTGTTCGCTCTCCGGATACATTTGGGAATATGTTCGTCTCGCTCTAACTACTGTGATTTACAACTGGCACTATAAAGTATATTTTTGGGCACTATAAATATTTTTTTGGGCTCTATGGTTTAGCACCAGCAAAATTGAGAGGCAGCGCAAATTTTATCTGATGTGATATTAAGTGTGCCTGCCGTTCTCTCTTTTTCTAACTATCACACTCCCTCTTCCTCTCTCTCGATTTCAGCAAAAGCTGTCTGTACTCGATAAATGGTGAGTCCCTTAACTGTACCAAGGTCAATTTTCTAAAAGATTACGTACTCCGTTGTGGTGAGAAGCCATAATTTGTTTCAACTCGCTCTTTTGGCACTCTGAGACAGATGACAGCAGCTCTGAGAGACAGCAGCTAGAAAGAGATAGCAATAGAATAAGGCCCCCTAAATTCATCTTGACCTGTACTAGTTGTATCATGAGTTCTATAATGTTTTAACCTCTAGGTCAGTTCCAATAGATGGCAGAATGGCACCCGAATCATACATGGAAAATGACTTGACCGCCGGCAGGCCGCGGCATATAATGGCAACAATCGCAATGCATGCAAATTCACTGCCCGCCGTCTTCAAAATCGAGGGTCCCACCTGGCCAATGGAAGTCAAATTGAGTCATGCGATGTGGCATAACGATTGAGATCCAATCGCTGCCAATGAAAAGATTATCTTCACCCACGGTCAGCACCCCACCAGGAACGGTATCAACTCAATGGCCACCATGGTGCTGGTTATAGCCCCCAGAAGGCCCCTTGAATAATGCAAGAGTGTATAGGAAAAGGCCTGATAATTTCACTAATCTGGATGAAGAAAGTTGTTCATCGATTCAGGTTGAAAAAATCAACATGTTGAAAACATATTAATGTAATGAACTGGCTTAGGGCCTCTGGATGAACTAATCTGAAGCAGTCTAATAACAATACCGAACTAGTGCTAATGGTTGGGAGGTTGGTCACACTGGATGGATGATGCGAACATAGAAGAAGGCGTTAGTGGATTGTGGAGTAGTAGGGAATAGACGCTGACCGAGACGGACGTGTGTATATAAATGGACAAAGACCGTATTAATAATGTAAATGGTAATTGTGTAAATAAAGTGTAAATAAAGATCGAAAAACCACGAAGAGTCGGTGGTTTACAACGTAAAATAATTCTAGCTAGGATTAGAGATAAAGTGTCTTCTTAAAGAAACTGGAAATACCTTAAATTCAGTTGCGGTTCCATTTATGACTCGGATTGTTTACAAAATTCATGCATTGTTTGTCAGAGACCAAACTTTTGGTGGCACTGCATTCTTATGCAAGCGGCAGCGTCCTCATCACTGAGAGTGACTTCTGAAGAGTAAGATTTTCTTCGGCAAACCAGTTGCATTACTGGCCATCACAGATCGACACTTGTGCTAAAATTTTATAAGTCAATTAAATATTTTTAAAGATAACATATCATAGATACAAAACGTACCATCATTATCAATCATTTTCCAATCCTGTGGCTGAACTTGGGATCATGCCACGAAGTTTGAACTCCCGCATGGCGGCAACCTGATCTCCAAGTCAGGCCAGACAAGCAAATGTTCCTCAGCCACAGAAAAGTGTTTCGCTCATGCGAAACTCGCTTTCATGCAATTTTATTCAACTATTCTGTAAAAAACGAAAACAAACACAGCTGAGTCAAAAGTCTTTGTCGATAAGCCAGATACAATTAAAGACTTGGAAGCTTTTGTAATTTAAAAAAAAAACTACTTAATGGATCACTCTTTATATCTAAAGACCATTCAAGTGAGTTGAGTTTTCTTTTCAATAATAAATTCCAGTTAATGTACAATTTTCTTTCCCACTCAGCATCCTCCCGGCTAAAACTAGTTACGAATTCAAAAAATTTCCATAAATAGTTGTATATTTAATAGAATTTCCTTCCCTCCATTCAAGAGTAAACAAAAATTTAGTATTGCATTTTCCTCTTTTTTTTTTGCTGCTAATCTAAATGAAGCTTCTTTCTTTTTCTACTACTGCAAATGCTCAAGCTAAATCTCAATGCATTAAAATGCTCAGCATGCTTCGAGTTGTTTGTCTCACTCCATCTTCCGGCTGAGCTGAGTAAACAATGTGCAATGCAGGGAGCACTTGGAGTGTAGTCCTTGTCGTGGTGTCTTGAGCCAGTGGCAAATCCTTTATGCGATTTGTAATTCATGAGCAGAGCGCACAGATTCTTATCATTTATTTTACTGCGCAATCGGTATCGAGCTGCAACTGGAGAAGCGAGCAGCCAGCCAATAACTATATTCATGGCCCGACGATAGCTTAAGACGTGCGGAAACCAAATCGGCGTCGTAGAAAATTGAATTTGTTACGATTTGGATTGGGCACCCAATATGGCCCACCTCCCCATTTCCAAGCAGAACGTATGTGCATGCCTAATGAGCCATGAAATGCCAGGACCAGGACCAGAGACCAGAGCCTGTGTCCTTTTACTTTCACTCGAGGATTAGGCATTCTAGGGGGGATTTTTTTCCGTTTTTCTTTTTGGGAGGGTAATCAACGACAGCTGCTGGCCAGTACGCGTATAGGTCAGGGACAAAACTCTCTTGAACGTTGTTGACCTTTTCGAACCCTCACCCTCGTCCTCCCACTTCACGTTTTGTGTATAATTAAACCATGCAGCTGCCGGCGCGTAAATCAAACAAAATCAACTCTCTTCGTATGCTCTTAATTAAGTTTACACTCTCGCAATTCGATTTTGTTTTTTTTTTCCCCACCCCACCAAAGCCTCCTCTACTTGTGTTTTCTGTTAAAGCAACCCGACAAATGTGTAAATGAAAATTTGGGTAATTATAAATGAACTTGAAGCGGTAGAGTAGATCGAAAGAAGCGATTGATTCCAAAGGAAAACTACGTATGAAACTGCTTTTTAACACTTCAAGAAAAGAATATAGACCACTTTAACGTGACTGACGAATCAGTAAACTAGGAAAATTTAAGAAAAAGGGCACAAAAGTAATTTAAATGCCTTTAAACTGACATCAAATCAAAATTAAACCCTTTCCCTTTTCATTTTACCGTAACTGACGAATCAGTAAATTTTGAAAATTTCAAAATAGGGCCCAATACTAGTAAAAATGCCTTTTAACTCACATCAAATCTGAGTTAAACTAAAAAAAAATAATTTAAATACTTCCTTTTCTATTTTACCGTGACTGACGAATCAGTAAATTTTAAAAATTTCCATAAAAAAGGCCCAAAACAAGTTAAACTGTCTTTAAACTGACTTTAAATCTAAATTTAACTAAAAAAAATATGATTTAAATATTCCCCTTGCCATTTTACTGTGACTGACGAATCAGTAAATTTTTAAAATTTCAAAATAGGGCCCAATACTAGTAAAAATTCCTTTTACCTCACATAAAAACTAAGTTTAACTAAAAAAAAATAGTTCAAATAGCTCCCTTTCCATTTTACCGTGACTGACGAATCAGTAAATTTTAAAAATTTCAAAATAAGTCCCAATGCTAGTTAAAATGCCTTTTAACTCACATCAAATCTGAGTTAAACTAAAAAAAATAGTTTAAATACTTCCCTTTCCATTTTGCCGTGACTGACGAATCAGTAAATATTAAAAATTACAAAAAAAAAGTCCCAAAACAAGTTAAACTGTCTTTAAACTGACTTTAAATCTAAATTTAACTAAAAAAAATATGATTTAAATATTCCCCTTGCCATTTTACCGTGACTGACGAATCAGTAAATTTTGAAAATTTCCAAAATAAATCCCAAAACAAGTTAAGCTGCCTTTCAACTGACATCAAATAGTAGTTAAACTAAAAATATATGATTTAAATATTCTCATTTCCATTTTACCGTGACTGACGAATCAGTAAATTTTGAAAATTTCCATAAAAAAGGCCCAATACAAGTTAAACTGTCTTTAAACTGACTTTAAATGTAAATTTAACTAAAAAAATATGATTTAAATATTCCCCTTGCCATTTTACCGTGGCTGACGAATCAGTAAGTTTTTAAAATTTCAAATTAAGTCCCAATACTAGTAAAAATTCCTTTTACCTCACATAAAAACTAAGTTTAACTAAAAAAAAATAATTCAAATAGCTCCCTTTCCATTTTACCGTGACTGACGAATCAGTAAATTTTAAAAATTTTCAAAAAAAAAGGCACAAAACTGTTTAAAATGTCTTTAAACTGACTTTAAATCTAAACTTAACTAAAAAAGAAATGATTTAAATATTCCCCTTGCCATTTTACCGTGACTGACGAATCAGTAAATTTTGAAAATTTCAAAAATAAATCCCAAAACTAGTTAAACTGCCTTTCAACTGACATCAAATAATAATTAAACTAAAAATATATGATTTAAGTATTCTCCTTTCCATTTTACCGTTTGAAACATTTCCAAAAAAAAATCGACCCAAAACTATTTAAAATGCCTTTAAACTGACATCAAATGATTTTTAGTATATCCCTTTTGCTTCCTCAAATCAAAACGTACATTTTTGTGGGCCATACTTTAGCTTTAGCCGGCAGTATAAGCAGTCAACACAACAGGGCAACAACTTACTTACTTCCCCCACCCCGCTGGCTCTTGTAAATATGGAATTGCATGAGTGTGAGTGTTTTCGTGTTTTCGTGTTTTCGCGTTTATTGCTTGTGGCCGTGTGAATTTTTCGTATTGACTTTTCAGGTCAAAAGGCGGCTGTGCGCTTAACATTTGCATAACAACTTAAAAACACACGCATACACACAAGTAAGCCCATATAAGTGCGAGTGTGTGTGTGTGTGTGTAAGGGTTGGCGCCGGTTCATTATGCATTTGTGTGTTTATCTCTGCGTTAAATTAAAATCACTCATACGCCATGGAATCAACATCAAAATAGGCTCTCAAGCCGCATTCCACCGCAAAGTTCAAGGCGCGCACACTTATAGCCTTCGGCCATATCAACCCCCTCTCTCCGCACCCTTCACTAATTTTGCCAAGTCACGTAACGGCTGATAGACAAAACTGACGACAAGTTGTTAACTACTTTAGAAATGAAATTTTCACATTCTGTCAGCATACATTTTTTTTTGTAACCCTTTTGTTCTTGGCTTTAATTGAAAACTTTAACAATTAGCCGGGTCTGTCAGAGACTCTTATAGAAATTGAAGTGGTATATGCCTAATGGATAGGCAATTAGCAATTTGACCCTCAAATTTTATGTAAAATGCTTAATGGAAAAATTATACCATTTAATAGGGCTTGCGGGTTCACAAAGTTTTTGTGCAAACAGCACACAAATTGAATTGTAGAAATTTTTTTAACAAATTTTTAAGCAGAATATCGAGTTTGATTTTATTCAATCTTCTAACAAAGGCGAACATAATTTGGGAGAAGAGAGAGTGCTTCCTACAACCTAACTTATCGAATTCCTATTTAAACCTATTTAAGATGAAGAGAAATTGTAGAATTTATAAAGCCAATTAGAACGTCAATCAATAGTCGATTGGATCAAACTTATATTGTTATTGTCTAATCGTCACCTTCCACTGCTTTCTGAAGTGCCTGGTCTTGTAATTTGAAAATTAAACTCACCTTCTGTGTACATTAGAGTGGACATTTGTTGTAAGCAAAATTTAAAGGTAATACTCAAAGCATCTGCAGACGGAGTCCCCAGATTTTTGGGGGAGCCCGAGACAATACTGAACCTGAGAACAAAAAACTGAAAATGCAACGATTCTAACCAAAAATTTTACAGATTTCAGACATGAGCTGAACTGAAGGGAAGTTTGTAATTTCGTCCAAATCAACAAATGCATGCTGAGATGCATGTAACCATCTCTGAAGGACACATTTTATTGGTCATCATCTCAACATACTTAAAATCTTACAAATTTCCATCGAGTGATTTTCCATTGATTCCATTTTCTAAGTTAGACCTCTATGGGCGGGGTACTAACCGCTTGCCCATTGGAGGCGGGAATTTAGTATAACAATTGTGGTGACTCCCTTCATCATTGGTGAATTTTCCCATATTTTAGCTCTCATCTTTTTTTAACCAGCGACAGATGTTGTATCTGTGTGTTGCTAGTATAAATGTGCCCATTAAACGCGAACTTGACGTGATCAAGAAAAACTGGGTATCACAATTTATGGGTCCTGTTCCCAGGCTATTTTGAGTGTTCATTCGTTGCCAACAAAAAAATCTATGCTGAATACGACGCATTGTTTTGGCGAAAGCAAAGTATCCGGTGACCCGTTCGGCACAGTACTCTCAGACGCTCATACAAATATAGTCAACCATCAGGCAGTCTTGCTAAGGGTTAAAAAACATCGGCCTGGCCGATCAGCACAGAAACACCGGAAGCTCGCTCACAAATTGTCAGCCATCGGCCAGGCCGTTCTCCATCAACCGTCCCGGCAGCCAGTTATGGGTAACCATCGGATAGGGGCAAGATCGGCGCAACAATACCAGAGAATATACATGAAATGTCACACAACCGCCTGGCAATTTCGGGACAGCCTGCGGACAGACAGACAGCACATCATTTTCTGTTAACCATCCGGCAGTCAGCTTGGGGTAACACCATCGGAATGACCGAATAAAGAAGTCTATAGTTGAAATGTCAGCTATCTGCCAAGCGATTTGAGCCAACCATCGGAATGGGCATTTGCGTTAACCATCCGGTAGTTTGTTAAGGATAACCATAAGCCCGCCCGATGCGTACAGCAATACCAGAGTGTAGATATAAAATGACATAAAGAAAAAACTTTTTATAAGAGGCGGGATCGAACCCACGACCTCCCGCACAGAAGGCAAACACACTTCCCTCTGCACCACAACCGGCCACATATTTGTTAACCATTCGGCAATATCTTAAGTTCGCACATGATTTGACGGAGCTGTGCAATCGCGATAAATGTACCCAAAAATTACGGCTCCGCTAAGATAGAAATTGGAAACGTTATATGATGGGAATGGCAGAAGGAAAAAGCAGGTTTTGTTCAAAAAGGTCACCTTTTAAATTTGGCGGGATGCTACATATTTATTTTTGATGTTGGTACACCTGTTCTCTACATATGTTGACATTATCAGACAAATTGTACTGTTTGACTCTTTTGGGCAGATATAAACGTTATAACCACGATTGCCACACTTGGTGTTTTTGCACGAAAAATGGTGTTTTTTTTTCCATGTTGGTGCACTTGCACTTTTTTTATTGGAATTGGCTCTTTTGCATGGAGCCCAAAAAAGACGCAGAAATTAAAAGAGTTTCAAAAATTCTGCGAAGTAAGACCACACATAGTTTTGGGAATACAAATGTGAGTTAGCGACCTTTCTAATTGTAGATGTATGTTGCCGGCTCGAGGTCAGGATGATAGAAAATTAAACATTAAATAATTTTATGTTTCTTTTTTCCGATATATTTCGGTTGCCATTCGGCAACCGTCTTCAGGGCAAAAAATTTTTACACGTCTGCACTGTGTGACGTGACAAGATGGCTGACCTTAGGAAGCGCGAGCTTGCTTGAGCAGTGAAATAGTCAATTTAATGAATAAACCAGAAATCAAAAGTTATTTAAATTGTATTCCTAAAATTATTAAAGATTTGATACGATTCAATCAGATCGAGACTAGAATCTACTTTAAAATCAAAGCAAGACAACACAAGACACCAAAATTTTACTTTATTCATTGAAGTGTTCGAAGTGATTCTAGATTATTTACATCTGCTGAATACGAATCTGATTTTGGAAATAGTCCATCACGTCTAAATTTTTAGTAAATTTAGCTAAAGGCGCGTTAGCTATTTAGGCGCGTTTAGTTTGGAGTCCGATATTTTATTTTGACTCCCTATGATATTATCGAAAGGTATAACCCTTTAACTTTCAAATAAAGTATCTCAAACAATTCTACGATTTTTTTTAACGCCGAATCCGAACGGCAATAGTTCGAGAATTTTTTCAATTCAATGTATTTCTGGCAAATGGCAGCTATATAGGAGATAAGAAATCGTCCCTTAATGAATATGTGAAAAATGGATTTGCTCGTGGAAAATTTTTACAGATTGGAAGCGTTATTTCTTTAAGTATACTCGTACAAGTCTTTTTTATAAGATCAAGATGTTATTTTTGTTTTTTGACTTACAGGCCAATTTCTATTCAGACTTCTTAAGACTTACGCAGTTTTGTTTTACCGTTTTATCTTTGTAAGTATTCATCCGATTGTTTTCAAATTTGGACACAATACAGAATTAAATCCGACGCATCGAAAATCTCAATTTTAACATTTTATTGCCACTGTAACTAATTAATACATTAAAATTTTTTTGTGTTTTTTGTACGTTTAATAATATTCAAGAAATGAAATGAATATATTATATAATTTAACGATTTTGTGCAAGAGATATTTTTTATTTTATTAAATAAAAATATAAGATGAATAAGGAGAAGAAAATGTTGTTGGCTCTTTTTAATGAAAATTACTCTTTTTTGAAATTTGTTTGGTGTAATTTTACTTTTTCAAGTGGCAACCGTGGCTATAACTGTTTTCGTGAGTTCGGCAATTTATTTTATTTATGAGCAAAAACGTCGCTCAGGGATTGTTGAATGACGTCAACGAAGACTCGGACTTGCTAAAAAGGGTAATAGCTGGTGAAGAAGCATATGACGCCAATACCGAAGCCTAATCATCTCAATCCAAGCGGACAGATCCTAGTGCGGTCAATAATGAATAATCCTAGAGGTTATGTGCAGCGGTTTCATCTGCCGACAATTGTCTACCCGATTCAGCAGACTGCAAATTAGCTGACGCGTCAGTCCGTCGAAACGAAGTATTATTTTTAGTATTATTTTACGGATAAATGAAAAGATAACTAAATTTGTTTTATGGTAAGAAATATTTAAGAAGGAACTTCTTAAAATATTTCAAAAATATATAGCTCATTTAGTTCGCCTTCTGATCTTAGCAGCACTGGCGTTGAGCTAGAGCATTCGGCTGAGAAGCAAACAGTCCCGATTTCAAATCCCAGTAAAGGTATGATAAAAGGCGTAAAAACGTGAAAATAATAATGTTGCGGTGGTGTTATGTTAATGTATAGAATCAAGAATCAAATGTATATGAAATACAAAAAACAAAAAAATTTCTTTTTCTTTTGGTCTGTTGGTTGATACAACCGTCTGGCCGATGTATGGTCTTTACCGCCTGCCGTTCGGTTGGACACTTTTGTCTGACGCCTAGCAGTAGCTTCCGGATTTGATGACATACCATATAAAATCTAGTATGAGAGCCGGTATGGTGGTCGGCAGCCGTAGACAGAATCAGGCTGACTTTCTTCGGCGACCTTTCGAGCGAAAGGGTAGCTAAAGAGGCAACACTGGACTGATGGATTCAGCCAGACCTTCTATGACTTTAGCCGAACTTTTCTAATAATTTATAATTGAGCTAGGTGAGATGTTTGCAATGGTTCAAATGGGAGGATCCCATTTCTTCACTTAGGCCATCGAATGCCCGTTGTGATACCACATAACCCTTTCTTATCTGCGATCTTAAAGGTAGGGTCTGTTCCGTTAAACCATTCAGAAAGTAGCTAGAGTTTTAGCAAACGGGCAACACCTATTCCAGGGATGTTTGACAAATCGTTTAGGAAAGGACGACCTAAAACTATGAGTCGCCTTCTGCTGAGAGCTAAACAGTGCCAGAAGGGGGGGGGCAGTACAATCTCCTCTTCATCCACTGAATTGCAGCTTCTACAGAAGTGTTGGTGTCTGATGCCAAGCCTCGCGGCGTGCCTTCCGATTAGGCAGTGTCCAGTAAGGGCCCCTACTATTAGGGAAATGTTCTCTCTTTGTTGACAGAGTAACGCACTAGATCTGTTAATATTGAGAGTAGACCATGTAAGCCTAGATACTTTACACATGTGAATCGTTTGCCATCGATTTATGGTTATTAGACAGGTTGTTTCGTTTGTTTGTAGCTTAAAGGTCGCAAGTGGCACCCCTATGTGGCTCTTATCCGTTAGGAGCAGAGTGGTAGGGCCAAGTCCAGCGAGGTGTTCGGCCAACTCGTTGCCTTCCATGTTGCAGTGTCCAGGCATTAAAATGAGATTAACTTTAAAATGCTGAGATATCTCATTATGAGTTCTACGGCAAATTCGGTTTGCTGTAAGGCATGGAGTTCCAGTCCAGACGACTTGGTATGGTGACTTTATATCTCACTGTATATAGAGAATGCAAGTGATGAGAAGGACAGTAGAACGCAGTAGATAGTAGAAGATAGACGAAGACAGACCGTATCAACAAACCGTGAATAGACAAACCCGCATAGAGACATTGTATAGACATTCAAAGAGGCAAAGCCGTGTAAATAAAAGCCCGAAAACCACGAAAAACCCTCGTTTACAAATGAACATCATTCTTAAATTTCTTAAAATCTCAAAAATGTTTGCAAATTTTTGTTATTGGTAGAAATGAGCTATAATATTGTCATACCAACAAGTAAGTCAAATTATCAGTTTTCTATCTTCGGTTAAAAAGCATTTAACGAAGCAATGAATTTGCCTCATCTCAAAAAAAAAAAATAATCCTTAATGTACATAACTAACATTTCATTGAAGTATTCATCTTTAAATATAAGCCCCTTCAGCTTTATTTTTCTCTTTACATTCCCATCCCTTTAACAACCACAAAATTCAGAATCCCCCAGCTGCTTGGCCACAGTTTCACTTAAAGGGGAAGGTTACACATTTTCTAAATAATTTCACTGCGCCTTATTACAAACGCCATTTGTTAGCTAGCTTCTGTCCGGGCTGAGTCCATGTAACAGGTTGTCAGCCCCACACACAGGAGATTAGGCAGCCAGCAGGAAGAGTAACAGCTGCTGCTGCTGCTGCTGATGCTGCTACCTGTGAGTGAAGTAAAGTAGAGACCCCTTTTTTTTCGTTGCTGTCAGAGTCAAGACAGGACTAAGCTTTCGTCAGCAGCCGCTTTTGTATTTTACAAAAAAGCAAATATTTGTATTTCTGCTTGAATGCCTGAACGATTGAACTGAGAGCGAAATTTGAACTGTAGCAAATCACACGCGTTTGATTGATGATTTGGCAGAGGGATAAAGAAATAGGAAAAAAAAAAAGGTTGCTGCACATGCTAAGTATTTCCGTCCCTACTCCCTCTATGTTTGTGTGTATGCTTAATATTTGTACAGAAAGCAAGGAGCAAAGAGGCAAATGCTTGCCTCGCATTAATATGCATTGCTGATAAGGCAGGACCTCCAAATCACAAAACAAAAGCAATAAATCAACGTAAATGAAATGAATTTTGATTGTCATTGATTTATGTGCCTGTCTGTTATTGTTGGTCAGCCCACGCATAATGTGTACGTTAATGTGATGACAACATAACAGTCAGAAGGTGAATTGAAACTAACAGCTGAGTCTGGTATAATCAAAAAAAGGACAATGTTTCCCCGGGGTACAATTAGAATAATTTAATTAAATGACAATTACAAATAAATCTAAAAAACTCGCATGGAGTATACTTTCTGTTAATGATAGAACAATTAAAAACTAAAGTAAAAAGCAACTCATTATTATTCACTTACTTGTAAATAATCGCACACTAAAGTATGGTCTTTTCTTTCTCCTTGCTTTCTTCAGTATTAAGTTGAGGATGCTGTGTACAGGAGTATCAGCTCCATACTTTCAACCTCTTCACCAATTCTTTCTAATTGATTCGCGTTCTGTCATATCACTCATATGCTTATCGACGCAAAGCAAAGACCTCTTTGAGGCAAAGTAAAGACTTCATAGAGGCAAGGCAAAGTTCTCATCGAGGACAAGTAAAGTCCTCATCGAGGCTTAGTAAAGTCCTCATCGAGGCAAACTAAAGTCCTCCTCGAGGGAGAGCAAAGTATTCAACGAGGCACAGAAAGTCCTCATCGAGGTAAAACTCGAAGTAAAACGAGTCAAAGTAAAGTCCTTTTCGAGGCAAAGCAAAGTCCTCATCCGAGGCAAAGTAAATTGCTCAGCGAGGCAATGTAAGGTGCTTATCGAGGAAAATTAAAGTCCTCAAAGAGGCACAGCAAAGAACTCATCCAGGCAAAATGAAGGCCTCATACAGGCAAAGTAAAGTCCTCATCCAGGCAAAGTAAAGTCCTCATCGAGGCAAAGGCAAAGTAAAGTGCGTTTTGAGGCGAAGCAAAGTGCTCATCGAGGCAAAGCAAAGTCCTTAACAAGGCAAAGTAAAGTCCTTAACAGGGCAAAGTAAAGTCCTTATCGAGGCAAAGCAAAGTCGTCATCGAGGCAAAGCAAAGTCCCCATCCAGGCTAAGTGAAGTCCTCATCGAGGTAAAGTACTCAACGAGGCAAAGTAAAGTCCTTATCGAGGCAAGGCAAAGTGCTCATCCGAGGCAAAGTAAATTCCTCATTCAGGCTAAGTATTCATCGAGGCAAATTCCTCAACGAGGCAAAGTCAAGTTCTCATCGAGGCAAAGCAAAGTCCTCATCGAGGCAAAATAAAGTCCCCATCGAGGCAAAGTAAAGTCTTCAAACAGGTAAAATAAAGTCCTTAACAAGGCAAAGTAAAGTCCTTATCGAGGCAAAGCAAAGTCCACATCGAGGCAAAGTAAAGTCCTCATCGAGGCGAAGTATAGTCCTCATCGAGGCAAAGCCAAGTCCTCAATCAGGCAATGCAAAGTCCTCATCGAGCCAAAGCAAAGTCCTCATCGAGGCAAAGTAAAGTCCTCATCGAGGCAAAATAAAGTCCTCATCGGGGCAAAGTAAATTCCTTTAAGAGGCAAAGCCGAGTCTTCATCGATTCAAAGCAAAGTCCTCATCGAGGCAAAGGCAAGTCCTCATTCAGGCAAGGCAAAGTCCTCATTGAGGCAAAGCAAATTCCTCAACGAGGCAAAGTAAATTTCTAGTCGAGGCAAAGTAAAGTCCTTAACGAAGCAAAGTAAAGTCCACATCGAGGCAAAGCAAAGCCCGCCATTAATCGAGGCACATGGAATTATGGAAATGAAACTTATCCATAATTTTTTCTGTATAATTCCACAACAATTTGTGCTCCTTTATGACTTGATTCATTCACAGAAAATAAGAATGCTTTTGTCCAATACTCTAATCCCATTGCTCTAAAGCCACACACAATTAGCCTTAAGGCTTCACCGCACTTGTACAGCTTCCGGAATTCGCTTTAAGAAACTCAAAACTGAAACTGCATCTTTGTGCATTGTTGGCCAAACATTTTGTGTTAAATTGTTGGTGAATTGAAAGGGAGCAGCTGCTGCCGCTGCCTAAGTCTTTGCATATTTATACAAAGAGGCAAACTAAATGGTTGTTAAGCAGCTGCTGCCATAATAATTAAAAATAATGCCCCAACATTGTCTGAAACTTGAATGCAATGACAACGAGACGCATAAATCTTTCAACTGCTCCACCACTTGGCTTCATTTCTTAGAGGAAAAGGGAGTGCATTTTGCTAATGACCAAGTCAAACAGGCAAAAGTGTAGCCTGCTTTTGGGCGTGCGTGCATAATTGAAGTGTGAGACTGCATGCAACTTTTGTGTCTGGTTAGCGGCCAAGTGTTGAGGCCATGTTAATGACTAACAATAACAATAACAACAACAGCTGCTGCTGCTGCTCCACTTTTCCCAACCGGAAGTGTTTTCCCCTCCCTCCATGAGAAAGCTTCTTTGTCGTGATATTTATCGCATAAGCCATTTCTCTTTGCCAACGGAAAATTGTGAAAATTTAATTGAAAATACACAGCCTAGCAAAATGGGGCGGACACATTTCTTGGTTGAGGGGGGAGTTGGGCGTAGCTCATCAAATATTAAAGCAGTATTTTTTTTCTTTCTTTGATGCAAATATTATTTGCCATTGCGTATATTTTTTTTATATATATTGATTTTGCTTGGGGTAACAGCTGCTGTCGGAGGGGCTTAAATACATATGGCAAAAAAATCAAAAAAACAATCGTACAAATATAAAATATTTAAAAATGGGTCATGTCTGGGGTTTTTGCCTCAATATTTGTTGATGTAATATTATATATTTGCTTTAATTTAATTTGAGCAATTGTTTTGGCTAGTTAAAGTTAATCTAATTAAACTGGAGGGGGAATACTAGGCGAGGTCAATAATTTTTCGCAAAAAGCGTTCACCAGAATCGGAACTTACGAAGAATTCTAAGAAAATTTCTCCATGAAACTATGTGTCTTAAATCAATTCCTAGCTTCCGCTGAGAAGCTCAATCGCCAGACAAAAATTGTGAAATACTCTACAGACGATAAAAAAGCTACATCGATTGCTCTTATTACAGCCCCTATCGATTAAAAGTGATGCCATGCTATGATATTCTGGGAATGCCAGAATATGCTAATGCCAATAGTTTTGTGATAGCTAAATAAAGCTATTTTAATTTGCAAAATACCCATAATTCCCACTTGAAGTGCTTTTCCAATTGAAGCTCCAGCTTCAGAGTGCGCCTTTGCATCTGTCCAAATTCCCGCTTGGAGTGCGCATTGCATCTAATCTCGTACTTGCATCTGTCTACCCACCTAACCTGCTACATAATACCCTAATCCCCACTTGAAGTGCGCCTCGCCTCCAATCTCGTGGATCAGAGTGCACAGCTAAGCTGCCCTGGATCATCATCGTTCTCTCCGGAAGTGCGCAACACACCCAACCAGGGATTTCGGAAGCCACCAAACATCTGGACACGCATCGCAACGCAGGCGGAATCCCAGCACAAGAATCTAAGAGCGCAGAATTCCCTCTAGTTATCTTTTCCTAGCAGCCAACATCCCATCCAGTATATCACGAGCACACCCAGTCCCACCCGTTTCGAGTAATAAGTAGTATTAGTTAGAACTAAGCCCAGAACAGATTACCCCCTGAATAAAGAAATACAGTAAAGACTCGAATGATCCAACGCTCTTGTTCTTTTATGTGAGAACTCAAGGTAAATTCGTGTACAGCAACCATCAGTTTAGAAATTTGCTGAACCTGAACCGCTTCCGAACCTAAAAAAGTATGGTACAAAAAATTCAAGACATTCTGAACTCTTACCAATTTGTTGTTCTCAATATTGTGCTACAAAGAATCGAAATCATTACGAAAGTATAAAGGATTTTCAATATAATTTCTAGAAATAAGTAATACAAGAAATAAGAGTCTTAGATGGCACAAATAAAGAACCGATTAAATCAAACCTTTTAAAGATTTTGACAGCTTATTAATGTAAACAACTTAATGCTATTGCGCTAACTGTCTTATCAGTAACATGATGTCTTAGTTGATCAGGTCTTAAAATTTGTTTTGTCTTATCAAAAGTACAGAAATTCTGAACACTACAATCGAACTTCTCTATTATGACCTTCCGTACAACGAAGTTCTCTATATAACGAATTCGTGATGCTCCCCGACTACTCAGGTTTACCATGGAGAGATAAACTTGGCGCTGCCGCTTAATTTTGCTGGTACTTAACGATAGTGGCCAAAAAGATGCTTCATAATTTCAGTAGGAAATCACAGTTGTTAGAGCGAGACGAACATATTCCTAAATGTATCTGGTGAGCGTAAGTGAGAGCGAACAGCTAACCCAAATGTATCCAGACAGCGCAAGTGAGAGCGAGCAGCAAATTAATTTCTTAAATCTAGATATTCTAGTCTATGGGTTTACAAAAAAGGCCAACTGTTGCAACAGAGAAGATATATCGTATTTTAACTAATACCATGTATCATATTTTCACTTTTTCGATACAATCGCGCTTTTAAATGGTATGGACCAAAAACTATTAAACATATATGCAAAATATCTTCCTTTAAGAAAATCGAAGAATTGTTTGGGATAATGTTTTTAGTCCTTAGAAATAGTACTATACCATATTATCAAAAGAGAGTCAAAACAAGTTGTAGCTCCTTTACAAAACGAGCCTAAAAAGGTTCAAAATTTGGATTCTAAGCATTTTTAAGACCAAATTACCTAAAATCTAGACGTGATGGACCATTTTCGAAAACAGATTCGAGTTCAGCAAACGAAAATCATATCTATACATATGTATATATCTGATTCTAATCACCACCCACTCTTCAATATACTAGACCTTATTGTTTAGTGTAATTCTCAAAACCTTTGTTACATACTCATAGATATAATATGGAACTTAGTGGCTTGGACTAACAACATATGGGTATCAAGTGTATAGGAAACGGTGCGTGAGTTTTAACCTGGAGCTGGTTCGGCAACTTCGGGCCGATTTCACAGCTTCTACAAGGCAATAACTATCACATAATCGAACAAGTAACAGAGTAAATTCTAAGTTTATCTGGCAAATAGCAAATATATAGGAGATGAGAAGTCGGCCCTTTAGAAGTATGTGAAAAAAGTGTTTGGTCTTAAACGGAAGCTTTTTACATATTGAAAGAATTATTTCTTTAAGTATACTGAAATAAGTCTTTTTAATAAGATCAAGTTGTTGTTTTACCTATTCAGACTTCTCAAGACTTATGTTGTTTTGTTTTACCGTTTTACCTTTGTAACCACTCATCCGATTAGTGTGAAATTGGGACACAATATAGAATTAAAACCGAGGAAGCCATAGGTATTAAAATCTCAAATTTAATATAACTCGAGTTATGCTGTTATGCCTTATTGCCATAGAAATTAAGTAATATATGAAATATTTTTTGGGTTTATTTGTACGGTTAAAAATACTAAGGAAATGAAATGGATGTATAATTTAACGATTTTGTGAAGGAGATATTTGTTATTTTATTAAATGCAAATATAACATGAATAAGGAAATTCACTTTGAAATGAAAATATTAATATTACTGATATTATATTGAAATACCTGATCTTATTTTTTTCTGTGTACCCGCTGAAGTTAGCTTTGCTCTATTTTAAGATCTCCAAACTGTAAAAAAAATCAATGCTTATATTGTTGTATAAAAAATAAAAACTCCGCCCCCGTTTTCGCCAACCATGACAGACAGATATACTTTTTTTACCTTTGCAAGTCACTCATTTTCGTCTCTTTCTCACTTTTTTAGTGCTTTAAATTTTTTATAACCCAACCCACGGAGTTTATGCGAAAATCACAGTCGAAATGCTGCATCAAATTAAATATTCCGGCAAATCATAAAAAAAAAAACGAAAACAAGTGAGAAAGTCGGTGCCTGCCAACTGTAATGTACCCTGTATCTAAGTTTGTATGGGTTCGGCGATGCTTGCTACTGCCATTTGCACAAAATCGTTATACCCTTTGCAGCTTTTAAACAGGGTATAGAAAAATATAAAATAAATGGCACAAAAAATTATATTTAATACAAAAAAAACCTAACAAAACTTTTTAATTAAACCAAAAGATGAAAATACACACAAAAATCTCAAGCACATAATCCTTTTCTAATGGCAAAAGTAAGCAGAAGAGTGAAAATTTCTGCGTCCGCAAATTAATTTGTTTATTTAGGCAACGAAAAGAGTACAAAAATTTTTAGGGATGTTCTCGTCCATTTAATGCTGCGGCTAAGCATAAAACCATTTACTAGCACTTAGTTTGCATAAAACCTCAACACAAATAGAAGTAGGGGGAGGGGGAGGGGGAGGGGAAGCAGGAAGGCGGGAACGCATTTGCATGTGAAATATGCATGAGTTGCCATCCACTTCTCCAGCTTTGTGCAAATAAACACAAATGTAAAAAAATGCTGAAATTGCAAATGACAAGTTCTGCACTAAGCAGCAAGGCAAATACGCTTTGTGGAGAGCGGGGAGGGTAAAGGGTAGGGGAAGTGAAGTGAAGGCTTGTTACATTGACACACTTACTGCATGATGAAGCAAAATGAGTGACAAACTGACTGCACGTTGCTGTCTAAGCTGCTTATTAGGCAAAGAGACCAACAGAAAAAAAATAACATAAATATCTTGCCAAAATGAGCGAAAAAACGCGGTAAAGTTTAAGTAAATAAATGGGTTACTTTCACTGGGAGACCCAAATCAATGTCAACGGCTGTCGAGCTTGAAATGTACCAAGGAAAAAAGTGTAGCTCGCTTTTGGGAGCTCTGTGCCTTTGCACGTGCCCCGTGCTCAATTGATGAAGAGTTTAAAAAGTCACAAAAAAAAAAAAAGGAAGAAGAAAACTTGGCAACAATGCCGATGAGGTTTAGACGCACCGTTGAGATTTCGCCCCAAAAGGGGTTTCAAAACTTTTGCCATTCCTTCAATAAATAACTAAATGACAGCCAACAAAATATGTCGGAAGGAAAAAATGTATACAGCGTATTGAGTTGTTGAAATTTAAATACTCTACCTTTTGAGATTGTTTTTTTGGGGTACTTTGAATTGAACTTGTATAAGGGAGGCCATAAGTAATTAGATTTAGAATGTATATGGATACGGTTACAGGTTTGAATTGGAGTTATTGATAGTTTCTAAACAAAAATCGATATTTAATATATTGAGTCCACTAATCCACCATGGATCTTACAATAGATTTTGATAAAAAAAACACCTTGTTTTTAAAATGATCTTATAATAGTAATTGTAAAGATAATAAATTAAATGTCCACGGTTCGCTTTGAATCCTGGAGGATGCTGATTAGGGATTGAATTTGGAGAATTGAATAGTATTAATAAGTTTTTAGCTACAACTCTGTAACATTGTTTAAATGTAAAAGTATAATAAACAAGACCAAAACGGGCTATCTCGCTCACAGGCACCTAAAATGTTAAGAAAATCCAAAAACGATCAAGTGGATAGTTAAACTTGCAAGAATTTTCAAATGGGTTACTACATCATAGAGCTGGCAAACTATCGATTGTAGCCCCATTCGGTATTCATAGTAAAATAGTCACAATTTTTCGTTCGGATTAGTTTTATATTAAGCATCTCTTATAAGCTATTTTTCATATTGAAACAAAAAACGAGAAGGTCAAGCTAACTTCGTCAGTGCCGAAGTTTTTATACCCTTGCCAATGCTGTTTTTCAAATGTCAGAGTTTAAGAACGATTACATAAAAATCTAAAAAAATTTTAACTAAAACCCATTTTCCGACAGATAAACAACTGATTTTGACCAAATTTCGCGAATCTTTTTGAAAACATATCAAAATAACAATCGCGGAGTTTAAGAAAGATAAAATTTAAAACAGAAAAGATTTTTCTCACTAAGACTCATTTTCCGACCGATCGGTCCTATGGGCAACCATAAGATATAGTCACCCGATGTCGATCAACTTTTAAAAATTAGTTTCAATGCGTTTCATATTAAGAATCACCGACTTTAAGAACGATTTACTTGAAAACAAAAAAGTTCTTTTTACTAAGACCCATTTTCCGACCGATCGGTCCTATGGCAGCTATAAGATATAGTCATCCGATTTTGACCAAAATTTGCAAATCTGTTTGAAAGTATATAATATTATTAATGACCGAGTTTAATCACGGTAACATTGGAAACAAAAAAGTTTTTCTCACTAAAACCTATTTTTCGACCTATTGTTCCTATGACAGCTATAAGATATAGTCATCCGATCTTGACCAAAATTAGCAAATCTGTTTGAAAGCAGATAATATTAACAATGGCCGAGTTTAAGGCCGCTAACATTGAAAACAAAAAAGTTTTTCTCACTAAGACCCATTTTTTGACCGATGGTTCCTATGGCAGCTATAAGATATAGTCATCCGATCCGGTCGGTTCCGACATATTAGCAGCGTGCAGTAAAAAGAAGACTCTGTGCAAAATTTCAGCTCGATAGCTTTAAGACTGAGAGACTAGTTTGCGTAGAAACAGACGGACAGACAGACAGACGGACAGACGGACAGACAGACAGACAGACAGACGGACGGACAAAGCTCAATCGACTCAGCTCGTCGCCCTGATCAAGAATATATATAGTTTATGGGGTCGGAAATGAATATTTCTATGCGTTGCAAACTTCTGGGCAAAATTATAATACCCTTTGCAAGGGTATAAAAAATCAAAGTACGAGTTTATAAAAAAAAGTTGAAAAAACCAGATCTGTAACCTGCGTTTCTCAGTCATCGCGTTAAATCTGTAAAGCCATTAAATATAATATAAAAGAATCTTTTCGTCGCCATCAGAATTAGCAAAGTTACATAATCAGATGGTCCACTCGCGAGTTATTTCAAGTTTAGTAGGCAAAATGTGCCATTAACGGTTTTTGGGCCATAACTTCAGATTTTGGGGGTCCCCGAGGAAAACCAAGTATGAGGAAGTGCTACACCCGACCAGCTCTACAACGTACGCTATGCCAATACCAAGGTTATTAAAATTTTTTTAAATTTGTAGCACTGTGTTGTACAACAAATATTAGTTTGGGAATGCCGAGACCTAATATTTTCAATTTGACGTTTTGAGGTCCGACCTAATGAGACTAGAAGATCTAGACCATACAAACTTGAAATGTAGATTACTATCCTCAGGGCTGGGCTGGGCTTTTGCTGTCGCAAACGAAGACGTCACTCGACTAAAATGTAGACAGAGTCATAGGAAATATAGGGAACGCATCACTTATTAAGGGTGGCACTAACTAAATAACCAAATAGGCATATCGATATTTTTGCAAATATTTTATATCAATATCGGGATATTTTGCAGCGGGACAATATCAGATATCGAATATTTATTAATGATATTTTTTTGCCAAACATTTTTTTTTCAAAACTGTTGTATGAAACTTTTTTGTTTATCATCCGATCAGTTTAAACTCATTTTCAAAGATCTAAATTAAAATTCTCAATGGCTGCTAACCAATCTTCCGAAAAATGCACCGCCATGGTTGAAAATAGGTGGTCAAGATGGTGAGACCGTAAGTTTAGTTACCATCGACTAGCTGGTAAGCTACACATTGAAGAAGAGAGAAAATAGGTGAAGCCCGACTATAACAAACTCCGCACCCCAAAAGTTTGTATATATCTGATCAATTTAAGATAGAAGCCACACAAAGTGGCAAAAACCCATAAAGTGTTTGAAGTGCTGCCCATGGCGGCCAGTGCTACCCAACATAATGGTTTATTTTGCTTATATCTCGACTATCCTTCATCCCATCTTTATCACTCCTTCGAAAAATTGATTAATATTACTAATTACCAAATATGCGTAGAGGACCTCCACCCTCTACTAGAGGGTACGAATCATCTATCCACAAAACTGTTTAAGATATGATGATTTTTCCTAATTGCGGGGGCGGGAGGAATATACTCTGTATACCTTTGGTACATAGTATAAAAATGTGGAATATGTGATTTTCAAATTTAGAAAATCTACTCCCAAAGTCGGAAAATGCGCGTAAAACTGTTGTATGACAATCGTCGATATTTTTGTTTTCTTAGGCCAAAAAAGTAAGGTTTCCTGAGGGCATTCTTTTGAATATTAGTGAGCTCCAAATTTCCTCAATGCAACAAGTTTGATCTCTACAAGCATCAAGTTAAGCATCTTTCCTCAATCCCTCAATTGTCCCAATCTCTAGATTTTGAGTGCAACTAGAATGAAGCTTAAAATAGACAAATGACATTTGAATTAACTCAAAAGACTTTTTGGAAAATATCCAAAATATTATTATTAAAATGATACTTTTTCAATACCGAAAAAAATATCGATATATCGGAATGCAGTTTTTCAAAATACATTTCGAAAACATAAATACACCTGTTTATTATAAAGAAATGGGCAATTATAAAAATATCGATGAAATACATTTTTGTTGACACCCAAATATAAATATCGAAATTATACTTCTTTATATCGGAACAAATATAGATACGAGTATATATACATTTGTACATATCTGGCAGTTCTAAAAAGGAGGCTGCATGACTAGCTTCTCCAGGACCTCCCGGTTCTGTGTGGTTTGCCGAACAATTAATATTACATGTGGCCTCTCGGCACTAATTCCTCCGGTACAATGTATTCAAGCTCGGTTAACCCATATCTCACGTCTGTCGTAGAACAACTAAGTCCAGAAGTAGAAAATTATTTACAGACTGATATATTTGAATTTTCTGTTTTATCAACTCATATGAAACCATAAACAAATCTTAAAACTGATTTAATTTCCTAACAATTTCATATGTCGTTCCGTTTTTCAAGAGTATACATGAAGAGTAGACGCAGCAGCAGTCTTTTGTGCGCTGACATGAAAATACGAGCGTCATGTTCTCATTAATTTGCCAGCAGCAACAACAACAACAACAACGACCATCTCTGATTTTCATGCCTGCCTGAAGCCTTTCTCGTTTAGTGTCGTTGTTGTTGTTGTTGTTGTTGCTTCTGCTGCTGTTGCGCTTTTTAACGAGCGCCATTTTCTAAACATTCTGCCATTTTGACATGCGTTGCTAATGCCAGTTGAAATATTGCACATACGACACGCAGTCCGTGGGCGGTAGGGCTCCGTTTTCTTCTCCATTTTCGATGTACTTTCAATCATAGCCAACACACACACACACACACACAAATCCTGACTCAAGAATGGCGAAACAAAGCTCTGAAGTGCAAATGAAATGAAATGTAAGATGTAAGAAGCAGCTGCAATACCAATTTGGTTGTTGTTGTCGTCAAACTGTCGTAAAACTTTGGTCTCTTTGCAATTTCATTCACGCTACATTGCTTTGAAATATGATTTTTATTTTTATTTTGTTTTGCTTTTGGTTCTTTTCACTTTGTTCTGCCAAATAAACAAATGGCTAAAGCTGAAATAACTAAGAACAAGAGCCATGTGTCATGCTGGGCAAAAAAAAAAAAAAAAACTATTCCAAATATTTGAGTGTTCTTGAATTCTAATTCAACTTTGTGTGTGTGTGTGTGGTTAAGCCCTTTTTCGAATTAATTTGGAATTTTATGGGACATGCAGTAAACGTAAACTGTGGTGTGGAAATGAAAACACTTTGGGTTGTGTCTTTGTTAGTGAACAATTTGAAATTTTTGGAATTTTTTTTAGCTTTGTTGGTTGGGAAGCTGTTGCTGTTTCAGTTTCAGCCTGTACAAGATATCAAAAGGTAACAGCCCGATTGAGTACAAAACCAAAAGATGACAA
Organism: Lordiphosa magnipectinata; assembly: GCA_037044535.1. Classification (NCBI taxonomy): domain Eukaryota; kingdom Metazoa; phylum Arthropoda; class Insecta; order Diptera; family Drosophilidae; genus Lordiphosa; species Lordiphosa magnipectinata. Next base: position 26,539 of record JBAMBO010002285.1, on the reverse strand, counting down.
AATAAACAAAATGAAAATCGGGAAATTAGTTAGTATTGTTACGATTTTTACCGTCTATGTCTCTGGATTGAGGAATGGAAAACTAAAAGTGTGTTCTTTCCAAAAAAGCGTTTTCTTTTTATACCCTTATTATTTGCTTTTAATGCTTGTGAATGGTCCTTTCAAATTTGTCTAAAGTTTCGGGGATAGTCCTTTCCAAATCATCGTCGTGAAAACCTTGTGTTTGATTTTAAGTTGTACCAAGGCTTCATTCTATCACTAACAAACTGAATACGCCCTCTTATAAATCTGTTAGTCTTGCCCAGCTGTTACCTTTTTTTCATAATCTGTAACTTATGTTTCTCAGCCCGTTTGCCACCACGTATACGCCAGTTGTCGCGCTCTTTGTCGCTGTGCTTGCGTTCTAGAACCAACTGACCAACCAGATAGTCCCTGTTCTCCTTGATCTTGCGCTTAGTTTCTCGTATTGAGCACGACGCTTCTCATCCTCAGCCTCGCACTCGAGACAGCGGGGATGTATTTCATCCTTCTTAAGCAGGCGTTCAAAATAATCGATATTTTTCTTTAGTGACTTGAGCTTCTGTTTGGCCTTGCTTGGCAGCTCCTCGCTTTTCCTCTTGGCAATCTGCTCTGCATTCAGCCTCTCCTTGTTCAGCTTGAAAAGCCCTTTCATGACGTTTGCTGTCGATAATATCGATGTTTTTTACAAACAAAATATTAATATCGAAATAATACTTTTTCAATGTCGAAAAAAATATCGATATAGATATTTTCTAAATACCCTATGAAAAATGCCTAATTCTTCAGAATCAGTTAAGCTTTTTAACGGCACATCGCATGGCGTGATCGAAAGCTCACACTAGGGGAAATATTAATTTACTACTGTACTTTCTTTACTTCGATTTTATTTGTGATTTTTCTTAGTTCATTCAAGTTTTAAACGTTTGCATTGTTTCCATTGGAATCATTTGAAAATTACATCTAAGATGTCAATATATCGATATTGTAGTGTTGTACTGCATATAGAATGGACACTGACGAGACCGAGAGTAAAACGCTGTAATAGAAGTAGACAGTAGACAGACAGATAAAAGCCCTTGTAGAGACGACAACTCTTTAGAGACATTGGCCGTGTTCAGCAGAACAACTTGCTCCCTGATCAAGTATAAATTTGCAATAATCTTCCTACTGAAGTCGTCCTACAAATTGTCGTCGGAACTGTGTCGATTTTGGCTCGAAAGCGAATTTTTGAACACATGGGACTATCTTTCAAACTATAAAAGTCCTCAACTTTTTAAAAGCACCAAAGTTTAAGTTAGGTTTGTATATTCTTAAAAGCTATAACATGGTGCCAAACAATGAAAACAATATGAAACAGAAAACACGAGAAAATCAAATTCTAGTGTTCTGTTGAGAGAGTGAGCGAGTGTGTTACATTTTTTCGTCATTTTGGTGAGCAGACAGATGATATAGATATAGATAAAATAATATTTTCAATTTATTTATTTGCAAAAACAAACTGAATTCGAAAAGCAAATGAGATCGAGCGGTTGAGGTTGTCAAAAAAGTCTTGCGGTATTTCCGCAGCTTGTCTTTGCAAGCGCGTAGTTCTAGTTGTATTCGTCGCATCGGTTCACGCTAGGGCTTTTTGGAAAGCTCTTTTCACGCGCTAACACGTGTTTGATTTATTGTTGTTTGTTTTTAGTCGTTCGTGAGTTATAGCGTCGCAAACATGGAGCAAAATAAAGAGAAAATACGGCATATTTTACAGTACTACTACGATAAAGGCAAAAATGCATCTCATGCTGCCAATAAAATTTGTGCAGTTTATGGACCCGATACAGTTTCCATTTCCACCGCACACCGATGGTTTCAGCGTTTTCGTTCTGGTGCAGAGGTGATCAAAGATGCGCCACGGTCCGGAAGGCCTGTCGTCGAAAATTGCGATAAAATCGCTGAATTGATCGAAAGAGACCGGCATAGTAGCAGCCGTAGCATCGGCCAAGAGCTGGGCATGAGTCATCAAACCGTTATAAACCATTTGAAGAAGCTTGGATTCAAAAAGATGCTCGATGTATGGGTGCCACCCGACTTGACGCAAAGAAACATTTTTACCCGTATGGATGCATGCGAATCGCTTCTGAATCGCAACAAAATCGACCCGTTTTTGAAGCGGATGGTGACTTGCGATGTAAAGTGGGTCACTTACGACAACGTGAAGCGCAAACGGTCGTGGTCGAAAAGCGGTGAAGCTGCCCAGACGGTGGCCAAGCCTGGATTGACGGCCAGGAAGGTTCTTCTGTGTGTTTGGTGGGATTGGCAGGGAATCATCCACTATGAGCTGCTCCCCTATGGCCAAACGCTCAATTCGGACCTGTACTGCCAACCACTGGACCGCTTGAATGCAGCACTCATGCAGAAGAGGCCATCTTTGATCAACAGAGGCCGAATTGTCTTCCATCAGGACAACGCCAGGCCACACACATCTTTGGTGACGCGCCAGAAGCTCCGGGAGCTCGGATGGGAGGTTCTTTTGCATCCACCGTATAGTCCGGATCTCGCACCAAGTGATTACCACCTATTTCTGTCCATGGCGAACGAGCTTGGTAGTCGGAAGTTGGCCACAAGAGAGTCCTGTGAAAATTGGCTCTCCGAGTTTTTTGCCAATAGGGAAGCGAGCTTCTATAAGAGGGACATTATGAAGTTGGCATCTCGTTGGGAACTCGTCATCGAACAAAACGGCGCATATTTGACTTAAATCGCATTATTATAACCAATTTTATGAACAATTGAAAATTCAATAAAAATACCGCAAGACTTTTTTGACAACCTTATATTTGTATGGGCAAAAATGCAAACTTTGAAATTCCATTACAAAAATCATGGTCGACCGCCAATTATTTTCTGCACGTAAATTCATAATTCAGGGCAGTGTTGCCAACAATTGCCAAGCAAAAAAATCCGTTTTCGGCGGGATGGAGAGGAAAAAAAAACTGTATTTTTCGACAAAAAAAGCTGGATAAAAAGCGCATGCCTTTTCTTATTATTTATACAATTATATATATTTAATATATCATCAGAGTGAAGAAGATACTCGTCCTCATTCTTACCTATTAGCTAAAGCTAACTGGAAAGGACCTTATAATCGAAGCAGCATTTCGCATGTCGACGTAAGCCGTATCTACCTAGTACTTGCAATTGATTTGGTACACGGTTTCTTTGGTCATCAAATGAAAATGAATAAATATTTTTCAAAACTTTTTTCTGCTTTTTATTCGGCAACTTAATGACTACAAAACGTATAGCAACTTATTCGAAATGGCCAGCAACGCCGAAGTCTCTCTGGCCACTCATCGTCAGCCTGACAACATCTGAATCGCAAACGAGGCTAACTCAAAAAGAATTTCATTACCTCCAGCTTCCTTGGCAGCGATTACTTAACTCCAAAACTTTAGTTTCATTGTAGTTTTTCAATATCTTTTACGAAAAATACTTCAAAAATGAAATAAAATAGAATGTCGTGCATTTGCATCAACTGCAGAGGTATCTCAAGAGGTATCAGATTCATTCTTCCGCAGTCAAGCCTTAAACTCCGGGTTCTGCAGCCAGTCCTTACGACTTTTTTGTTTGACAACTTGAGGCATTTTTGTCAAACGATCTGTAAACTTGGCTAGCACTTTGAGATGACTGTTTTCTGAACGTTAGAGGTGGCAATTAGGGTCGATAAATGACTGACAGAGGTGAAAAACAATCGATTTGCCAATAATAAGTTTTGCAAAATGACTTCAAAATAAAATTAAAGCTGAAAAAAAATCCGAAATCATTTTTAAAAACGCCAGAATTCCCGCTTGCCGCTGTTTCCAAATTTTTCACGCAATTCGGTTTTAAAACCAGAAAGAAAGTTGGTTAAGCCCGAATATAACATACTCTGTAGCCTTACACTCGCATTTGCTCACGAGTCAAACGGCCAGTTAACACACAACGCACAACGCGGTGCGCTCTCTAAGTCTCTCTCTCGCTCTCTCCCTCTCTCTCTCTCTCTCACTAAGATTGCTTCTGTTGAACGGAATGCTGTGGTTATGGGTGGGATGGGTGGGGGGTGTTAACTGGCCGTTTTTTGCTCGTAACTTGAGTATCGTTCATCCGATCTTTATCATTTCTTCAGCAAATCGATAAATAATTTTACTAGATTACTAGATATCTCTAGAAAGTACAAACCATCTATCTCCAAAACTGTAGGAGATATGAAGTTTTTTCCAAATTGATATAAGAAATATATGTCCCATACATGTCAAACCTCTATCTCTTACCATCTCTGAGATCTCTTCGTTCATTCGGACGGACGGACAGACGGACAGACAGACAGACGGACAGACGGACATGGCTATATCGACGCGGCTGTTAATGCTGATCAAGAATATATATACTTTATGGGGTCGGAAACGATTCCTTCTCTCTGTTACATACTTTTGCACAAACTTAATATACTCTATGTACCTTCGGTACAGAGTATAAAAAGCTATAAATGACGGGAAAAAAGCGGATTTGGCAACACTGATTCGGGGTCTATCGAAGAAAATTAGTTTTAGAATTTTACCTAAAAGTAAACAATTACACAAAAATTTTGAAAATTTTGAGCTGGGAGCCAGCATTATATGAAATTTCTGATCACATTCGAGTCTTTTTTGTGTTCTTAGTTTGATTAAAATAGACATAAATACGCTCGTTTTCTGATCATAAATAATACTTTTGGCGGAAGAAAATCATGAGGAGTCGTTTTTACTCCGTTTTTCTGATCAGCTTCGACTCATTTTCGAGTCATATTTCTCATCATTTGAGAGTCTTTGTCAAGTCGAATTTCTAATTTGTAAAATTTCCACTGACCTTGCCTTAAAGTTGCTTTTGCCAACTTGTCATACTATATTATTTACTTAAACATTTCCATTTCTCAACTTTATTTCTTTTTGTCCAGAAAATTCGATCACATTTATTTCCAGAACACCAACAAAATGGTTCAATGTTTCACTTTAACGCTGCCTGACTTTGCACAGCATTGACAGTTATGCTCCTTAGTACTTATTTCATGTTTGGCAGGCAACGAGGAAAAGTGCATTTTGACATTTTCATACGCTTCGTTGATCCCAGTGTTCCTTTCCTCTTGCACTCTTTGAAAAAGTTAATGGAAACTCAGGCAGCTCTCAGGCCCAGATGTGGGGTGGGGGGGGGTGGTTTGGTTTGAGGACTTTGTGAATTTGTAGCTCTATTTTCTGCAAGTTAAACAAAGGATTGGTGTTTCAGCTTCTGTTCGATTGTGAATGGCTCCACTTTGGTTAGGCCTTTTGCTTTGGGCCACCTGCTGGTGCATTGTTCGCATTGAGGCTAACTAATTGGTGGACACGATATTGATTTTGCATATTCTTTTTCTTTTTTTGTGTTTTTTGGTTTTTTTTCTTTGCACAGGCAGAAATACTTATGCACAGAAACTGCAATGAATGGGCCTTGGATTTCAATTTGTATTTGTGGATTTTTGGCTTTCGTAGCAACATAAACAGACACACACAGACAGAGATGCACAGAGATGCACAGACATATATATGTGCAGACCAACAGATTTTTTGTGTCTGGTAATTTAATTAAAAATTTTTTGATTTAGCTTTGAAAAATATGAGTGAAACCCTTTAGGGAAATTTGCTAAAATCAAATCATTTATGAGAAATTGGAAATAAAATTAATTAAAGTTTTGGGAAACTCAGAGCTAGATATAGATATCTGATTAAACTAAAATCATTAAAATTTGAAAATTTGTTTAATTCTGCCTTACAATTACATTTTCTCTCTCATTCTGTCTTGGCGCACTCCTCCCGAGGCAATAATCACACTCTGTAAATTCATTAACGCTTTAATTTCCTGCCACGCGTTCCCCACCTGTCACTGGCAATTATGAAATGGGCCGGCTACCCCTTTTTGTTGTTGGAGGATACCTACAATCTTTGCTCTTGGTGCGCATAAATTTCTCCTTATGGCATCTTTTTCACATAAATACATTTTCCACATTTTCCGCCCAGACGAGAAAAGTTACGCATTAAAAACCCTTTTTGTTATGCTTCAAAAGTCATAAAACCGAGTTTTATGAATGCGATTAAGCGCGTTAACTGCACTCCCCCTCGTTTTTAGTCTTAGTGTCCTTCTCTGGTTTTTTTTGTTTTTTTTTTTGGTTTTATTTTTGCTTTTCTTGTATTCTGTTTTGGGTCGTCCTACTTTGTGCCCATGGCCGGAATTTGTCATTTTTAATGACTGTGAAAAGAATGCGCTCGTAATTACATGGCAACAACGAACAACTTTCAACTATGTGAGTCTGGTATTTTATTGTATCATAAATTATTTGACTTATTATACCCTAGAATGGATGAAAGGTATGTGGTTTAAGTGGGTCAGGATAAGCGAGGATGATAAGTAATACAAACAAATGTAGGTAAATCCGAGTGTTTTTTTCTCTTTTCATATTCCTCATACTAAAATTGTCCAGATGTACCTCCGACCACATAAAGTATATATATTCTTGATCAGCATGACGATCTGAGTCCGTCTGTTCGTTTGTCCGTCAGTTTTTATGCTATCTCCTCCGTCAGTTTTAAAGCTATCTTAACCAAACTTTGCACGAAGTCTTTTGGCATAAAGACGCTACACATGTGTCGGAACTAGGGATGTCGAAAATACATATGATCGATAAATCGAAATATCGATATTTTTGCAAAAAATGACAAATATCAGTATCGGATATTTTTCCGAGGCGATATATCGGAAATCGAATATTTTTTGGTGATATTTTTCTTTTTGCGTTCGGTCACACTGTTGCGCATAACTGTTTCTTATGCTCTGTACATGTAAAGCAGAATGCTTAAAAGTTATTTTATTAAAGGTGATGCACAGAAATCGCAGTGCAAACTGTGCAATAAAGTTGTAAACACCAGTGGCAACTCAACAAATATAAAGGCACAGTTAAAAGCAAAACGTAGAGATGCTTGGCTGAAATTCAGACCCTCTTTAAAAAAGGTAAATTTAAGTTTTTTTACGTTGTTTACCCTGGATCGGGACCCCATTAGATTCTGGATGGAAGAGAAAGACGCATTTCCAGTGCTTTCTGACTTAGCATTGTCAAATCCTGTCATATGTGCCTTTGGCTATAAAAAGTGTGGTTTCTGACACCAGAAACCGAATGGCCGATGAGCATATAACTTAAGGGGTCTTCCCAAAATCTCTGTCTAACGATTATTGGTTAAATCAGATGTTTTTATGTTTCGTAGATTGAACTAAATAATTTTTTTTATGCTTTGGAATAGTTCGAATGCTCAATTTTAAAAGATGATAAATTTAAAAAAAAAACACTTTTTTCGGTCCATAAATTTAAATTCATGAATAATTTTGCAGAACTTCTTATGTTATAAATGAAATAGAAAATAAATATCTTTTGTTTATTTAATAAATATACATTAAATCTATATTTTTTAAGCGCAGTCAGAATGTCAAATGACGCCTCAATTACCTCAACAGACCTGCTCAATGTTAAGATCCTGGTTTTTATTCAAAAATATCGAAAATATCGATAATATCGATTTTTTTTTACACCAAAATATTTATTTATATCGAAATATATATTTTTTAAATATACGACAACCCTAGTCGGAACCAGCCGGTTTGCATGACACAGCTATATAGCATATAGCTGCCATAGGAACGATCGGTCGAAAAACTAGTTTTAGTGAGAAAAACTTTTTTGTCTTCAGCGCAAACGTCTCCAAACTATGTATTCATAAGTTTTCTTTGCTTTCATATAATTTCTTCAAGTTTGATGAAAATCGGACAACTATATGGTATTGCTGCTATACAAAAGATTAGTAGGAAAAACTTTTTGTTTTCAATACTATTGCTCCCAAACTTGTTATTGATCAATATTATATGCTACACAATTCTGAAAAGTTTAATCCAAATCTGATGAATATAGCATATAGCTGCCATAGGAACGATGGGTCAAAAAACTACACTGAGAAAAAAAATCAATCTAAAATCTAGATTGAAAATCTCTTTTTCAAGAACCTTGCAATCTTATAAAAACAAGATTGAAAAACTTTGAAATAAGCTTAAAAATCTTAAAAACAAGATTTATCATCTCGCAACTTATACTGTGACACATTTTTGAAGTAAAAAAAGTTGATAGCGTGGAGACCAACAAATTCTAAAAGGGTGTGATGGTAGTATAAAAACCCTGTCTTGGTTTGGTCTGATTTGCTGCCGTTTTCTTTTTGTTGCACTTTGAACTTTTCAGCTTCAGAGTAGGACTTACGATTTCATATCTTGTAAACTATTTGGAATTTTGATTTAAAATCTTTAACAAAGTTGTTGCTCTTGGTTTGGCCTACAAAACATTTTTTGTAGCAAATCAAAAAAATGATATCTTCATACTTAAAATTACAAAAGTTATCCAAAAAATCCAAGTTTTGCCCACTTTTCTACAGTTTTTCAACTTTATCTTGAAATCCGTTTCAAATTTGGACAAGTAAAACAACACAAAGTTGTAGCTTAGACCAAAATAAACAAACCGTTAGAACGAACCAACTTCATTTAGTTACTCTTTCATATAGTTATAGACCCACAAGCACGTACAACTGTCATGAAAACTCGAAAAATCTAACATTTTCGGTAAAAAAGTAAAAATATTCAATTTTTTTATTTACAGTTTTTAAGTTATGATTTCTTACTATTTTCTTGATTTAATACAAAGCAATCGAAATTTTTGACTGTGTCGGCCAATTGGTACCAAAAATTTACGTTTTGCGAGTTTTGGTTCCAATTCTACATGCTGGTTGACTAACTATACGAAGGTCCAATCGAATGAAGTTGATATGTTTCAATTGTTTGTTTGTTCAAGTCCAAGCAACCTTTTTGTCCTGCATTGCTTAGTCAAATTCGTTACAGTTTTCAAGACAAAGTTGAAAAACAGTACAAAATGAGGGGTAAACATGATGATTTTAACACATTTTTGTAATTTTGAGTATAAAGATGTGACTTTTTTGACTTGCTATTTAAATATGTTTTGTAAGTCAAGTCAAGAGCAACGACTTCCTCTTAGACGTCAAAGCGAAATTCCAAATAGTTTACGAGATATGGAGTTGCGAATCCCAATCAGAAGATGAAAGCAATAAAAAGAAAACGGTAGCTAACCAGACCAAACCCAGCGAAGATTTTTGTACTGCCATCATACCAATTCAGAATTTTTTGGTCCCGACTCTATCAACTTTTTAGTGTTGCACAGTGTTATCAACCATCCTACAGTTTTCTGTAAGTATATTTATTTTTTGATATATATAGATTGATGGGATAGATGCTAAAAAAAAACACATATTAACAATTTTCGATTGCAATGCAACCCATTCCACCCCTCCTGGAACTCGAACCACGACCTCTTCGTTCAATAACACATTGCACTATAGGAAATTTTTTCCAAATTTCAGACATTAATTAATAACTTAAAAACTAAACAAGATTTTGCGGTCTAGTTTTTTGCTTTAAGTTATACATACCGTTGGGCTACATTTAGGAAAAGGTAGGCGTGTTAGCACTTAACCCCGCATTAAAAACAAATAATAAATGTTTTTGTTTTTCGTGTTATTTTAAAATAATATGTATTAAATTGTAAAACTATTGCCGCGTAATCAGCAAACTCAAAGCTAATGTGGGTTTCCTGAAAAAAAATCGGCTGCTATTTTTTGAAACGTAACTGTTGTGTAACTGTTGTTGCGAATAAGCTTGAATCTGCATCCGTGTCTTTTTGGTCAGATTTTTTTTTTTTTTTATAAAAACATATTTATTTGCAATTTAGTTACCTTAGATCTAAATTTTTTACAACTTACTGTTACTTCTAATAATCACTTATATTGTAGTGATTAATAATTTCATATGTTTTATGTTATTTGTATGTTGGATTTGCTGTATGTGTGTACTTAAGAGTTAGGATTTTAACTTTAAGATTTTAATGTGTTTCCTAGAAAATATTTAATAATTATGTATTAGTTAAATTGTAACTTTGATCTATAAGTAAATATAAGTGTAAGGATATGTGTCTATAATTCATTAGAGGTAATTTGTGGTTTGTTCAGGTACCGGTAAATGTATAACTATGTATGTATGTATAAACAGGTGAGTGAAATAATAGCGTAAGTATGAAAGAATAGCGTAAGTATTTACATGTGTGTATGTATACCAGGATAATAGGTTTTTATTGTGGACGAAGTGCAACTATATCCTTCGATTTGACAGATCGGTTGGGTGGATTCTGAGGAGTCTTCTTCTTGCCCTGATCCCATTGATCCTTCTCCGTCTGCGAAGACCTCTTGCAAGTCTGTTAGGGTGGCATGCAACCTTGTCCAGGTAACGCGCTGCCTGTTTGTTGATGGTGTCGCCAACCATGGGGACCCCACAATCTCGCTCGATATCTCGTGTGCGTATATACCACTCCACACCTGTGATACGTCTGAGAATTTTGGCCTGGAAGACTCGGATTTTATTCAGGTGTGTTTTTGCCGCAATGCCATACACCTGAATGCCATATCTCCAGATTGGCGCAAGGATAACCTTATAAATAAGGACCTTATTTCTGAGCGACAGTTTGTTGTTGGCGTAAAGGAGCCAGCCCATCCTTTTCGCCTTGGCTCGCAGTTTTGCAGCTACTTCAGCGGTGTGCTGCTTAAACGTCAGCCGTTTGTCAAGTGTCACTCCTAGGTACTTATGCCCTGTATTGTGCGGAAGGACTTTACCATGAAGGTACACTCCAGGACTAATATCCCTTCTTAGCGTATGGGTGACGCAGAGGCACTTTTCTGGGTTGACAGAAATATTCCATCGGCATGCCCAGTTCTCAAACTTTTTGAGGTACTCTTGTAGAGTATCGGTTGCCGCGTAGATACACTCATCTCTTGCCATGATTGCAGTGTCGTCAGCAAAAGTGGCGATTAGGAGGTTGTTTTTGGTCAGAATATGCTTGATTGTAGTTTGCTTAACAAGTGCTGCCATCAAAGCCGTAACTTAGATTTAAATCTGCAGTTAAGAAATTTGTGCCCTCAGCATTCATTACATGTAATAAAACATCATCTTGCAAGCCAACAATCCGAGCAGCAGTGTGGTCTAGAAGGTATTGAAGACTGACTTTTGCTTTGGCATCAGAAACAACGATGCCTGATGATCTGCAATGGCTTTTACTTTCAGTCACTTCCTTATAAATCGGATATAAATCGCAATTTTTGATATAACAGTCCTCTCTAATTGCACAATATTGCTCTTTTGTAAGTCCCTGATGCAACATGAATGCCAAGGCATCGTCGACGGAAGACCGCAAAGGGTTCTTGATTGGGTGTGACATTATGTTTCGGATCATTTTTGCCTTTTCAGGACTTTTAGAAAGCAACTTAAGAGCTTCTGCAAGGTCAGCTTGCCAATTTTTACGAGCAGCTGTGCTTGCTGCTTGTAACAATAAACGCACGTCATCTCCTTCAGATATTGATAGATTAGCAGATTCTTTCCTCCGACCTCTTATACATTTAAGCGTTAATGGCAATCGGGGACGACCAACTGGGTTCATGTGCTTCTTGATGGTTATGAATTCATTTTGCTTAAGCCAGTCAGAATGTCTACGTTCAAAGAGTTGCATACTTCGGTTACATTTCCGCCACTTTATCTCCAGATTTGTACAAAACATCCTGCTTTTGTCTTTAAATTATGTTTCAGATGCGTTTGAAAGACTTTGGCTTAACCCCTTTTTAAAGCAATCAAAAATAACATCCTCTTTGGCAGATCGACTTGTCGCTTTTTTCCACTTGGCAAGCAAGAAGGCATTTGAAAAAATGAGGTTAAGTCCTAAAAAATAAAATTTTGCAAAAAATGCTAAATTATGCGGATTGAGATAAAGTGAAACGGTAGCGGAATTGATGGCTCTACAAGATGCAAAAAGTCACAGCCCTAACAAATCTAAACAAAATTTGGTAGGGCTTTGCAAAGTTCAATTTTCTTCACAAATTTTTTTTGTGAGATGCCTTACGAATACCCTCAACTACAAAGACACCACGATTGATTTGTACAGATCAAAGATACTAACACATAATACATACCACAACGATTAGATTCCATCAGTAATATTTGACAAAACGCTCTGTTTTTATTAATTTATAACAATTGAAAATTACAACAGAAAAACACACACTTAACATTGAAGTGTCTGTTAGCATCAGCTGCTCATTTAACAGAGTGCTGTTAAGTCATATTTTCTGTTATGCAACCTTGAAGACTGATGTATTTGTGAGATTATGACAAAAAAAATTTAAGTTTTGAACACTTTTGGAAAATGGGTTTATGCCTAATAAATGGCTAAATTTCCTATAGTGCATTGGCACGGCCGATTAGTCGATTTTACCGTGGGGGGATAATTGTTAAGCGCAGCCAGTTGCAGTATAAGAACTCAGGCTGCAAAAATCTCTGCTCTTATACTGCAACTGGTTGAGCCTAACAGTTGACGCTCGATAGTAAAGCGGTGGTGTCAGTGTTTCAGTGCGCAGAAGGTACTGAGTGACTTTTAGAACATAGCTGCCATTGGAACGATCAGTCAAAACGGTATTTCTAGTGAGAAAAACTGTTTTGTTTTCTTTTTTTTTGAGTTTTATGTCAAAGAAGTGGGGTCTAATGCTGAGCTTGGGAAACAACTCAGCTAAGAATGTTCGCCGAAAATCTTAAAAAACCTTAATTTATATTAGCCGATCACTCCATAATTCGACAACAACCTTTTCGTTCCCCTAGGTCCCCACCGATGTTTTCTAAGCCAGAAATTCTGGCCATGGCGAGGCGCAAGAGAGCTCTCCGCAGAAGATGGATGGGTTTAAGCAATCCCCTAAATGGAGCTGATTACCGGTGATGCGCTGACGCACTTCGGAAGCTTATTTTTGACACCAAAACTGAGTTCTTCCACGAGGAGCTCCGATATATTGACCCTTGTGGGAACCAAGGATTTGCACTATGGAAGTGCACTAAATCTATGAAGAGACAGCCAATCCGATGACTTCCTATCCGGCGAGCGGACGACTCTTGGTGCCGATCTGATGCGGAGGTCGTGGGCGAATTCGCCAATGGACTTGAGCGCAGATTCATGCGCTTTTACCTCGCCTCTCAGGAAGATGTCTCTGCCACGCGCTTTTCTCCCACAAGACGCATCTCGCCAAATGAAATCCGCCAGCAAATTAAGCAATTGCCGCCAACCAAGGCCTCTGTCTATTTTGGGGTTGACGGCAGTGTAGTGAAAGCCTTTGCTGAGTAGGATGTCCTGTTTCTGGCTATGCTGTTCAATTCGATGAACCGATTCTGTCACTTCCCCTCCCAATGGAAGTGCGCAGTAATTGTGATGGTTGTGACTCCACCCCTGATGCCTACCGTCCAATAAGACTGCTGCCTACATTCTTCAAAATATTCGAGAGAATAGTCAGTACTGTGAACGAAGCTCTCCCAGAACATCAATGTGGATTCCGCAGTGTCCATGAAGCCCCAGAACAGGTACAGAGGTTTTGGAACCACATTCTGTAGACTATGGAGGAGGACTCTTATTGCTCTGCTGTCTTTCTGGACGTTCGACAAGCATTCTTGGATGGCTTCAGGCGACCAACAGGCTCATCCTAACTGGCTCTTAAATGATAAGCGCTACATTCCTCATCTTTTCTGCTAGTAATGTTACGTTTTCAGCCAACTGGCAAACGGTTTTGGTTCCTGTACCTGTAACCTTTTAAAAAGCCTTTGAAAGCGGATTGAGTTCCGTGCACCCTTTTTATCCCTCATATTAAAAAAAAACGTTAATTTATATAAATTATACAAGCTGCAAGGGTATATAAGCTTCGATTGATTCCTTAAAACTCCTTTTCAATGCAAAAATAGATCAAAGTTCAAGTTGATGTACCAAATTTCAGTTCGTTCTGGGTAAGACCTCCTTACAAAATAGCTTGAGCTAGCTCAACTGCATTCCCCCTCCGAACCGTCTATTGTTCTTCGACACTGGCTGCAGCCACTATCTAAATCCGTTTCCTTCTTAGCTGCGTCTCTCATTTTGTCTGCTTTTCAGTGAAGCTTTTCCTTTGGCCTCTCGTCATCTACATCATCATCATCATCATCATCATCATTTCTGGTAGGTCTCTGGGGCTTTGGTTTCGCTTTCCTTTTATTTGGCATAGCGCATTCGCACTTAAGTGATTTTGACACTTGTCCTACTTTCCATGCGTTGATTTTTTGTGTCAGCAGACCAAGTTACCGCCCAGTTGGTTGTTCACCTTTCAATCAGAAGTGCTGGAGTAACTCTACTTTACTATTTTTTTTTTTCTTTTTTTGCTCCAACTTGAGTTCGCGTTTGCCTCTTCTTGTAGTTCTTGTTGTCATCATTCTGTTCATAATACTCAACGTCATCAGCGTTGTCTTTGTGCGTCAGCCAACTGAAGTGCACTTTTGCGGATTTGCCTGGTGATTTGTGTGCGTCTCTTAGCTTTCAACTTCTAACTCGTCTGTGTGCCTGTCTGTCTGTGTGTGTGTGTGCGTGTGTTTGTCTTAGCTTTAGCCAACTCTCCTCTGTGTCAGGCTCATACACTTCACAACACTTGACAACTCGCAGCTAGAAAGTTTTTTGTGTTTTTTGCTTTGTGGCTTTTGGAGTTTTGCTGTTTGTTTCATTGCGAGTCAGTGGCTTAGGCAAACAGAAAATGCACTAGAAATGCAACTGGTTAAGTAGCATAATATTTCTACAAATATTAATGGCAATGGGTAATTTATTTTTGTTGAGCCCAAAAAAGTATGCTACATTTTTACACACCTTTGAGAGCTAAGAGTATAGCATTTTTATAGCGGAAAATAAGAATGAAGATATTTTCAGTAGCCATTAGCTATCAAACTCTTTGAAAAGAAGGCGGCCACTCTGGAAGTTAGGACAGCTTTTCTTCTGAAAGATGCGAAAAATTCTCTTCTAAAGGTTAGGTAAGTGTTTCATCAAACGTATCTTCTGGTCACTTCGTGGAGTCAAGAAACCGTTCCCTTCCAGAGATAAGAAAGCGTTTCTTCCTAGAGATATGTGGTCCAACAATGCGTTTCTCTTTGCGGATAAGAACACATTTCTTCCTGCTGCTACCAAAAAAAAAAACACTTGTAGGCGATAAAAAAGCGTAGTTATGGGAAATCGTTCATCTTGGGTAAAATTGTATGAGCAATTTCTTTAAAAAAATACAAAGTTGTGATATGTTTTAACCAAAATTTAAGTCAACAATTTAAATACCCACCTTTTGATCACGTTTATCACTTTGAAAACTTCTTGGCCTCTCGTTAGTACCACGCCAAGTTAAATTAACGCATTATATAGAGTTGTTAAAAGCCTTTGGTGCACTTCCTTAATATTTTTACATTCCTCGCAGAGCATCGCCTTCTTGAATGTTGCTTCTTAATCTTGCTGAATATAAAAACATTATGAAGATAAGCAAAGACTGCTGATGATTGAATTGTGGTGATTCATGAAATAGCTATATAGTTAAACAGCCTCCTTTGATAATGAACGAAGTATTTAAGTTTACTTTGTTGTGTTGAGTTAATTTTGTGACGCGCCAACAAGTCTAGTCTGGCCGGAACGACTCAATAGTAATGATAGGCATTTTTTCAATGTTAAATGAAAATTTTTTATATAAAGTGGATAAAAAAAAGTAAAAGAGGAAGTAATTTGCGTCCAGATAGAAAAAGAAAAAGAAAAAGGAATGGACGTTATTCAATGGAGGAAGATACAAGTGTCACGAGTGCTTCAGCAGCGAAATTAAAAAGTTGGAAAAATGATGAAATTAGAATAGAAAATAAATACGGTTTTTGCATTCTAGAATTTTTTCGGTATTCACGGCCCAAATTTTTCCGAACAGTTGTGACAGTGTACAATATTATCAATTCATCACCTTTCATCAATCAAGTTTTTTGAGATCAATCGCAGAATCGTCGTAGTAATGAGACTTTTAGGTGCAGAAAGGGAAGGCATTAATATATTTTGCAGCATGTTCGATATATGCCAAGGGTTAGCAATTTATACCTACTATAGTTGCCTGGAAAATTGGCAGATTGCGAACATATAATTTTAAAAGCCGTTGCGGAAGAAAAACCTAATGCTGACCCTACACATCTAACTATCTCTGGTGATGGTACTTGAAAGAACCGAGGTTTCAACTCACAGTATTCGGAGTGACCTCGCTTGTAGGCAAATACAGCAAGAAAGTCATTGATAGTGTTATAAAATCAAGCTTTTGTCAAGGTTGTAATTTGTGGACGTTGGTACGAAGAACACGAAGATTCTTGCACTATCAATCATAATCATGGGAAAATGGAGGTCGACACCGTAACCGATGTGTTCGAACAGTCAGTGGAAAAACATGGTGTCAAATATAAGGTTATCAAAAAAGTCTTGCGGTATTTACGCAAGCTTGTCTTTGCAAGCGCGTAGTTCTAGTTGTATTCGTCGCATCGGTTCACGCTAGAGCTTTTTGGAAAGCTCTTTTCACGCGCTAACACGTGTTTGATTTATTGTTGTTTGTTTTTAGTCGTTCGTGAGTTATAGCGTCGCAAACATGGAGCAAAATAAAGAGAAAATACGGCATATTTTACAGTACTACTACGATAAAGGCAAAAATGCATCTCATGCTGCCAATAAAATTTGTGCAGTTTATGGACCCGATACAGTTTCCATTTCCACCGCACAACGATGGTTTCAACGTTTTCGTTCTGGTGCAGAGGTGATCGAAGATGCGCCACGGTCCGGAAGGCCTGTCGTCGAAAATTGCGATAAAATCGCTGAATTGATCGAAAGAGACCGGCATAGTAGCAGCCGTAGCATCGGCCAAGAGCTGAGCATGAGTCATCAAACCGTTATAAACCATTTGAAGAAGCTTGGATTCAAAAAGAAGCTCGATGTATGGGTGCCACACGACTTGACGCAAAAAAACATTTTTGCCCGTATGGATGCATGCGAATCGCTTCTGAATCGCAACAAAATCGACCCGTTTTTGAAGCGGATGGTGACTGGCGATGAAAAGTGGGTCACTTACGACAACGTGAAGCGCAAACGGTCGTGGTCGAAAAGCGGTGAAGCTGCCCAGACGGTGGCCAAGCCTGGATTGACGGCCAGGAAGGTTCTTCTGTGTGTTTAGTGGGATTGGCAGGGAATCATCCACTATGAGCTGCTCCCCTATGGCCAAACGCTCAATTCGAACCTGTACTGCCAACAACTGGATCGCTTGAATGCAGCACTCATGCAGAAGAGGCCATCTATGATCAACAGAGGCCGAATTGTCTTCCATCAGGACAACGCCAGGCCACACACATCTTTGGTGACGCGCCAGAAGCTCCGGGAGCTCGGATGGAAGGTTCTTTTGCATCCACCGTATAGTCCGGATCTCGCACCAAGTGATTACCACCTATTTCTGTCCATGGCGAACGAGCTTGGTAGTCGGAAGTTGGCCACAAGAGAGTCCTGTGAAAATTGGCTCTCCGAGTTTTTTGCCAATAGGGAAGCGAGCTTTTATAAGAGGGGCATTATGAAGTTGGCATCTCGTTGGGAACTCGTCATCGAACAAAACGGCGCATATTTGACTTAAATCGCATTATTATATGAACAATTGAAAATTCAATAAAAATACCGCAAGACTTTTTTGACAGCCTTATATTAAGAATCACCGACCTTAAGAACGATTTACTTGAAAACAAAAAAGTTATTTTCCCTAAGACCCATTTTCCGATCGATCGGTCCTAAGGCAGCTATAAGATATAGTCATCCGATTTTGACCAAACTTTGCAAATCTGTCTGAAAGCCTATAATGTCAATAATGGCTGTGTTTAAGAACGCTAACATTGAAAACAAAAAAGTTTTTCTCAGTAAGACCCATTTTTGACCGATGGTTCCTAAGGCAGCTATAAGATATAGTCATCCGATCCGATCGGTTCCGACGGATTAGCAGCGTGCAGTAAAAAGAAGACTCTGTGCAAAATTTCAGCTCGATAGCTTTAAAACTAAGAGACTAGTTTGCGTAGAAACCGACGGACAGACAGACGGATAGGAGGCAGTTCTAAGTGTATTTTCTTCCTTTCTAAGGAGCCCTTTAATGGTATGTTGGCCTAAGCCGCAGTAGGGTTCAAGACCTACCATTGCGGTGGCTTCACCCTTACGGCCAGTTCGTTTCCGGGGATATTCTTATGTCCCGGTATCTATCGTAGGGTTAAGTTGGTCCACTGTCCTCATCGTACCAAGACGGCTCTCAAGTGTACTCGGCGTATCCGAATATCTCCTTGTCAGCCGTACCCATGGAGTGTGAGATATGTTATATGTTATATGATATGATATCGAGCTCGGAAGTCAAATAAAACTTGTCTATCTTGATCAACTTCAAACTGATTCTGATGTCGCTTTGATTGGTTATACTGATGAATAGGTTATATTTTATGATATACATTGTAGCATGCAACGTACACGGGTATACGCGGAAATGTTGTAGAGCAGATGTGAGTGTAGGAGCGATCACGGAGCACGCGCTAGCTTCCGGCTTTTTCTGGTCGGCAACGGGCGGTGCGACACGAGAAAACCGCTGCTCTCTACGAGCTCTTGTTTAGGCTGAATTTTAATTTTGATTCGCGAGCGGTAGATCAGAAGATCGACCTCGTTTCAACGATTTTTACACTAAGGACAGGGAAAGAGAGAGAAATGGAGAGCCAAATTCGAGGAAGATATAGAGAAAAAGAAATATAGAACGAGAGAAGGAGATTGATAGATAGCCAGAGGAAGTTGAAGGGAAATTTTTGAGAGTCTCGAATAAGGCGAAGAAAACCAAAACTGGATGACATCTCCATATGTGTTGGCTAGCGCGTTCAGGTGTTATACGTCGCTAGCTATCACCACTCAACCATGGTCGTCAAGTTGCATGATGTGAAAAAGAACGACCCCTTTATTATCCAGAAACGATCATCACATTGGTTTACTAGGGCAAGGCAAGGCTTCCAAAAATAGCCACTTTAGAACTAACATCTTCAAGGTTCTAATATTTATTCACAATTTTAACGATATGTAATCTATTTTCTACTTTCATGATTAAATGCTCAAACTGTAAACTAAATTTTTATCCAACGAAATATTCAAAAATTATAATAAAAAGTGTAGTTGAAAAAAAAGTGCTATGTAAAATGTAGATAATATAGGTAAATAAGTGTAGATAGTGTATGCAAATAATTTAGCTCAGCATGTAGATAGACTGGCCTATGTAAATAATGAGGGTAGAGAACTTTAATGGTATTATTTGTAGATATTATTTAGGCAAGAATATGTAATAGTTTCAAATGCCTAAGAATGTGATATGGAAGTTTCTCTCAGTGTAAGAGTTTAAGTAATTAATCATATTTCTCCTTTATACTAGTGTTTTCACAAAAAGTACAAAATTTTAATAACACACCAGCAATGCCAAATCAATTATAGCGATTTCGCCAACCACAAACACATTTATTATCATTTTAGTTATGGGCTTTTATCCATGGCTAGATCAGCAGTCGATCGCTGCTTAGGCAATGCGTTTGCTTATCAGTGGTTGGGACAGGCAAAGCGAGGCAAATGGGAACCAAAACAAATAGCTGAAAAATGCCCTAAAAGCTTAACACACTTACCACTATACAATTCCCACGCCGAAAGTACTTTCGCTAGAGGCACTGGAACGTAGCTTGAAGGTTTAGGATTAGATTAATGTTCACAACTGATGTTGGCTAACTCGCCACTCATTCTCGATCCCAATTTTAAATCTTTTTCGGGTTGGCATGCATTTTTCTCTTGAGTTTTGATTTTGCTTTGTTTCGCTTTGCTATATGTTTTTCACTTGATTGTTGTTGGAAGGGCTGCCGCATTTGAACAAACAAAAATTTATCGCAAGATTTTTATCTCCACTTCACTTCCATTTTCACATATGCCTCAATTCTAATTATTTCGAACACATAAAATTAGCAGACAAAAACAAATCAAATTCTATTAATAATTCTGCTGCATTTCGGCTTCGCTACTCGCGAGTATTTGGACACATTTTGGACGGGCCATCCAACCTGTTGTCATGCGCTCCAGGCAATCGCGAGATCAAAACGAAAACGAAGTGGCCGGAGCTTGCCCTTGCACTTCTCAATGGAGCTGGGATTGAAAGCTTGATCTGGAGCTTTTTACGGTTGGTCGTATGGCTGATCACCATCAAGGCGTTCACTTGGACGATGATGTGTTCGCACTGACTGTTCAAATAGAAGAGACGGAAGCGGAATTTGGCCAAAGCCACCTTACCTTAAGCCGGAAATCTATGGCAAATGAAATTGACATCCCGCTGTCACTAACTATCGAGTTATTTGCGAAACACCTCTGATGAGCACTAATACTTATCGATATAAACTTCAGTATTTTTTATTTAATTTTATAATTTAAACTTTATTTAATTAAAACCACTTCATCTATAAGTTTCTTTATGCTATTTTCACTCTCTAAGTTACTGCAATTGTTTTGTTTTTTATTTCTACCTTTTTTTTTTGTTTTTTTTTTACTTCTAATCTAGATTCTATTATTTAGCATCAGTCAATTTCGGTCGGGCCAAGCGCTACTACAACATTCTAGATTTAAAAGCTATCAATTGGTAAGTGCTTTGTGGAGAAAACATCAAAATTTCATAGATGTTTAACTCTTCCAACATCGAAATCACTGAAGTTTCTTAAGATTTGCTATATATATTTACATTTAATTAACAAGTTTCTCTAAATAAGTTAATGAATCTAAAAAAAAGCCGTTTCTCTCTTAATCTTGTATTTTTGTTCTGCCTCTGCATAGGTCAGCAGTTAAGTAATTTATGAGCCAAGTGTGCCCTCCCCCAACTGAACCGACCGAGGCATATGCTTCATTAGTGGCTGTCTTGATATATATACACATACATATATTATTTCACAGGGTCGTAAGCTGTCGCAAAATATGCCTAATAAATAATTTAAGCACTAAAGATTGGACAGCTGGCAAAGTTACGTGCAATGGCAAGTGGCGCCAGCTCGATGGGAACCCTTTCAGGTCAAATAAACACATAAACCGTCGCAATAAAGAAAACATCAGGCATAAATTGGGGGAGGGGTGGGGGGTGGAGAGTGTTAGAGGCATATTAAATTAAGCTGCCTGCCACAAATGCCAAAGGTTTCATTTCCCTGCTCGACACTCGCACAACATACAACCATCATAAAATGTGACCAATAATGAAAGAAATGAAGGTTTGAAGTGTGGCGCAGTAAATGAAATTTTTGTATCGTTTTGTGTAAGGGTTGATTGACTTAGAGGGGGAGCTGAAACAGAGTGAGTATGGTGGATGGTAAATGTTGAAATTGGCTTAAGAAAAGGTACTCTAAAAATTACTTGTAAATTATATGTAAAATATTTCTTTATTTATTCAAAGTCAGTGTCAGTTTTTCCCATATATTCTACTCAATGTGAACAGCTTCTCAAATGACTGACATAGCAAAACGTGCCACAATTCTAACACAAAAATACTTGATTTATAATTTAGTAATTTTCCATTTGCCTACCCTCACGCTCACACAACAAGCTGAAAAGGCAATTTCCCGCTTTTCCTTTTGCCAACTGCTTCAATTTCCTCCCGCCCTTCCACAAACAATTTGCCTCCCCCAATAATATCCATTATTAAGCATTACAATTTTTGCCAACTGAACGAAAAACCATACTAAATAATAAATGAATTTAAATTATGATTTAAATTGCCATTTTGCAGTGGAATATAACATTTAATTTGCATTTAAAATTAGTTTGCTAATTTATGCCAAACAGAGGCAAATCTTTAGCTTGCACCTAAGAGCTCTCTGCACACACAGAACCCCCACAGTCAGCAATTCAATTAAAATAAACATTAAGTGCTGCTGCTGCTGCAGCTGCTGGAATGTCCGGGACAAAGCCAGGAGTCCAAATAAAAAATGTTTACTCAATTTCCTTCAGTCAAGTCCAACTTCTTTGCTTCTGTCTCAAATTTATGTAAAATAAACTTACTCAATTGAGTTTTTCCATGACATGACAAATTCGTTTGCCAATTGTGACAAAAGTTGTGTGAAAATGTCAATCAATATGAAATAATTTGGCTGGCTGCTGCCGTGGGCGACGAATATTTAGTCAAGTGATTTTCCGTTGCGATATGAATTATTGATAAATATGAAACAATTTTCGTTGTGCTGTTTGTCAATGATGTTGGTCAATTTAATTGGCTAAATGTGCAAATAATTTGGACCATTGAATAATTAAAATGTTTTATGGTCATATGTGGCATAAAGACTGTGCGGTAAAGAGTTAGTGGGAGACTTTTCGAAATAAAACTTTTTATTTAACAAAAGTTGAAGCAAGCAGCTCAATGATAAGTTATTTATTGGTTTAGTTTTTGTTTTGTGGTTTTATTTTAGATTTGTATTCCATATATATGTTTCGAGAAAACAGGTCAAACGGCTTGAGAAAGCTGTGAAAAATACCAAAAGAGAAATAGAGGAAAGCTAACTTTGGCTCGACCGAAATTTATATACTCTTGCAGCTTGTATATAAATTATATAAATTAAGGTTCTAAATCAGGGGTGCCCAGAATGAGCTTACGACCGCGTGAAAACAAATACTAGTGCAGAAAATATATATCAAGCAATAACAAAAACAAAATTTTTTGTTTGCAATCCAAACGCCCCCAAACTTAGTTTGATGGAAATCGGACAACTATAGAGTATAGCTGCCATACAAAATATAGTTCTGAAAAAAAATCTTAGTGGGAAAAACTTTTTTGTTTACAACTCTATCGCTCCCAAACTTGTTACTGATCAGTATTATATGCTACCACACAATTCTGCCAATTTTCATTCAAATTGGATAACTATAGCATATAGCTGCCATAGGAACGATCGGTCGAAAAGTAGTTCTAGTGAGAAAAACTTTTTTGTTTGCAATGGTAGCGTCTTTTTACTTTCCAATTATGAATATTATCAGTTTCCACACAATTTTGGAAAGTGTGGTTAAAATCAGATGAATTTATAGTATAACTGTCATATAACAAACTGGCAAGCAAATGGTCAAAGTAGTGGCGCCATCTATAGCTGAGTTTGGGAAATAACTCAGCTAAGAATGTTCGACGAAAATCGTTTAAAAACTTAATTTTATAAATTATACAACCTACAAGGGTATATAAACTTCGGTCGAGCCGAAGTTATCTTTCCTCTATTTTTTTTGAAATGTGACTGTTGTTGCGAATAAGCTTGAATCTGCATCCGTTTCATTTTGGTCGAAATATTCTTGATTGTAGTTTGCTTGACAAGTGCTGCCATCACTACCGTAACTTAGAATCAAATCTGCAGTTAAGAAATTTGTGGCCGGAGCATTCATTACATGTAATAATCATCTTGCAAGCCAACAACCCGAGCAGCAGTGTGTTCTAGAAGATTTTGAAGACTGACTTTTGCTTTCGCATCAGAAACCACGATGCCTGATGGTCTGCAATGGCTTTTACTTTCAGTCACTTCCTTATAAATCGGATATATATCGCAATTTTTGATCGTACAGTCCTCTCTAATTGCACAATATTTGTCTTTTTTTATCTCCCTCAGATATTGATAGATCAGCAGCTTGTTTCCTCCGACCTCTAATAATCTTAAGCGTAAATGGCAAACGGATACGACCAACTGGGTTCATGTGCTTCTTTATGGTTATGAATTGATTGTGCTTAAGCCAGTCAGAATGTCTACGTTCAAAGAGTTGCATACTTCGGTTACATTTCCGCCACTTTATCTCCAGATTTGTACAAAGCATCCTGCTTTTGTCTTTTAAATATCTTTCAGATGCGTGAAACGGAAGCGAAATTGATGGCTCTACAAGATGCAAAAAGTCACAGCCCTAACAAATCTAAACAAAATTTGGTAGGGCTTTGCAAAGTGGAATTTTATTCAAAAATTTTTTTTTGTGAGATAAATCAGGAATATCCTCAACTACAAGGATACTACGATTGATTTCTACAGATCTAAGATACTTACACATAGTACATACCACAACGATTAGATTCCATCATAAATATTAGACAAAACTCTTTCTGTTTTTATTAATTTATAGCAATGGTAAATTGCAGCAGAAAAACACACACTTAACATTGAACTGTCTGTTAGAATCAGCTGCTCATTTATCAGCTGCTCATTTAACAGAGTGCTGTTAATATATATATTTTCTGTTATGTAACATTGAAACAATGTATTTGTGAACTATTGACAAAAAAATTTAAGTTTTGAACACTTTTGGAAAAGGGGTTTATGCCTAATAAATGGCAGAATTTCCTATAGAGCAATGTTGTTGCTTGGAGAGAGATATCGCATAGTTATTGCATTCTCTCACATATGATGTTGTTGTTGCAGGTCTGGACGCGCCAACAACAAAACCTTAGCTCGGAAAGAAAGAGAGGAGAACACGCAAATGAATTTGTTGTGGCTTTATGTAGTCTTATGGCGCGCGTGCCACGTATACGCGCGAGCTATCTTGGGAGAGCTACGAAGTTTGTACCTCAACAAGCCTTCCTTAACGGAAACCGAGTTGGTAAGTTGGTTGAATTGAGAAAACTGGGAGATACTGTCTTCGTTTTAACAACATGCGCTGAAATTTCGCCTTGCTATCAATGAATATTACTTACTAATATTAACAATAAAACTACTATATGCTAGGCGGGGTGAAAAGTAAACTCCTTGACCGCCAGAGTGCTCGAATAGGGGTCCAATTGCTTCCCCATCCATCTTATTCGCCCGATTTGGCTCCCTCGGACTATAATCTCTTCCCAAACCTCAAGAGATGGCTCATCTATAAAAAATTTAGTTCAAACAAGAAAGAAAGTCGGTCAAGCCCGGCTATAACATACTCTGTACCCTTAACGTCGCAGCTCGCATTTGCTCACGAGTTATACGCGCTCATCTCTAAGTTTCTCTCTCTCTCTATCTCACACTAAGATTGCCGTTCCATAGAATGCTGTGGTGATGGGGGTGGTGGGTGTTTACTGGCCGTTTTTTGTTCATAACTTGAGTATCGTTCATCCGATCTTAATCATTCCTTCAGCAAATCGATAAATAATTTTGTTTACAAGGTATCTCTAGCAGGTACGAACGATCTATCTTTAAAACTGTAGGAGATATGACGTTTTTTCCAAATTGCGGGGGCGGGAGGGGGCGTGGCAAAAATTGAAAATAAACTTGATCTGCCTGCAAGTATAAGAAATATATGCCCCATACATGTCAAACCTCTATCTCTTACCATCTCTGAGATCTCTTCGTTCATACGGACGGACAGACAGACAGACGGACAGACAGACAGACGGACAGACGGACATGGCTATATCGAATCGGCTGTTGATGCTGATCAAGAATATATATACTTTATAGGGTCGGAAACGATTCCTTCTCCCTGTTACATACTTTTGCACAAACTTAATATACTCTATGTACCTTCGGTACAGAGTATAAAAATTACTTTTCGGACGGGATCAATAAATTTGAAAATCGCTGGAATAAGTGTATCGATCGCTTAAGTAGAGAGTTTGACTAGGGCTTGAAGTGTAAAAAGCAACAACGTCTGCTGATGAGTGAATTTTGGTCAAACAGCCTGTCCAGACTTACCATTGCTATTGCGAAATGTTGTGAGTTAACTCTGTTTAAAAATGGTATTGATTCGTATTAAATTATAATCAATCCAGACCTTTGAGCCAGCACCAACAAAAACTTTGACTAAATCAAAAACAGGTCGCAAAAACCCAATGTAAGTGTATCGACCTAAAAAGGGACTACATTGAATAGAATAAAAAAAAAAAAAATTTCAAAACATTTTTTTCATTCCCATGGAGGTTACGGGTGATCCATTGAAAAGTTTTTTTTTGTAAATTACAAATAAAATACATAAAGTGGTGGAATCTTTATTATGGGCTGAAAGACCTATCTCTGACATTTACTTTTTAAAGATAATTTTATTCAAATGTTGACCGCGACAACGCCGTAAATGATCCATTCGGATAGTCCAATTTTGGATCACTCACTTAAGAAATTGTAGAAATTGTTTTGTTGGATATTAATATGATTGGCTTCATTTAATCTTGTAGACAGTTTAGAGTTTACAGCTGGTAAAAATAAATCAAAATATTGCGTAATAAATGCAAGTGGCCTGTACACATTTTGAATTTTATTTCATCGCTCTGAAACTCCCTTGCTGATGCTGAAAATATACCTCTCCCGCACAACTACATTGTGAACTTCGGGTCTAGCGATATTTTGCGTCCCGCACCCATTTTTAATAAGTATATGTATATAAAACTGCGACATATGTCCCGCCTCGTTGAATAAAGATCACACCAAAAAAAGGAGTGTGTGTTATGGGATAATTTAGTCACGCATGTATATATCATAA
>JBAMBO010002284.1:0-241567 GCA_037044535.1 Lordiphosa magnipectinata | reverse complement strand
TTATTTCCTGTCTAATGTTAGGAGGTTCCACCGATGTTGAGCTGGAAATATTGGAGCAAAGATCTAAAAGTTCACTATCTTTTTATTTGTATTTTTTTTCCTGGAATTCATCCTTCTTGGAACTTGCAAAGTCATCTAACTGTTCATAATTTTTTAATGTAGCTTGTAAGTTTCGTTTTTCTGCTGACACTAAGTTTTGAATTGTTTTTTTATTCATAATTATTGACTATTTATTTATTTCACTTTTATAATTATTTCTTAACACCAATTGAACTCACTAACCGTTCACTTTGACGACCACGCGAGAAATGGCCAAAGTTCTTAAGAACTAAACAGCTGTTTATCGTCTATCGTTATAGCATACGTTAGGCCTAACTGCAACAATAACTAGATGAGGAAGAATTTGACAAGCCGTTAGGCGTCATGTTAGACCTGCGTTAATTATACTGAAACCCATGTGTGATTTCAGAATTTTGTGAATTTTGTGACATTTGTGAATTCAGAAAAGTATAGTTGTATTGGTGAATTTCGGTATCGATTTCTTGCTGGGTTTAGTTCTGCATTGAAATCGTTTTCTGATCTGGCTATTCGACCACTTCGAATATAGACCAAAAGACGAAGAAAATAGAAAAAAGTTTTCTAAACACTTAAAATACTCAAATTTGACTGTTGGTTCCTTCACTTAAATTGATCCAGTTACAATATTTATTCATTGATTTTCTTCATAAATACTTTAATATCTTTGTAAAAGTGAGATTGTTAAGTCCAAAGATCAAAAATAATTTTTTGATATTTTTCCTAGGCGATTAAAAATAAAATTTCTTGCATTTTCAAGCAAAAAATCGAGTTTTTGAAATATTTTTGGTCATTGTATTCAAACTTCTAAACCGATTTGATAAGAACAAATAAACTTCTTAAACGATTTGAAAAGAATATTCTACTTTATTATTGTCAATTTAATTACCTTTTGATTCATTTCTTGCTTGACACCATCTGTCGATTATAAATTGAGATATGGCAAAAATGTAAGCGTACCGGAAAAATGAAAAATATTTAAAAAAAAAAAACAGTGCCTTGAAAAAATTTTTGAGATCACCAATCCAAACTACACTTAAAAATAGTTTCAGTAGAAATGGGTCATTTAATTTTTTTTTGTAAACTATCTTTATTTACAATTTCTAGCCCAATAACCAGTCATTTGACTTATTGTCCTCCAAAGAGTACAGTTCCCATTATGCATCTAAATTTTTAATCGCATCATTCCGTTTATGATGGACTTTTAATAAATTTTAAAAATTTCTGTTTTAGCCATTTTTAAAAACTTACACCATTTGATTTCTCAAAAACTTGACGTCCTAGAGAAATTTTAAATATTGTCATGTATTCTTGAAAACCTTCGTCGATTTCATTCCCCGACCGTCGAGAACCCTATATTTGTTGAAGTGTGTAATCATCCAAGATCCCACAAGAGCTGGCACGGAAACAGACAGTCGGGGTGACTCTCACAAGCATTTATTTATTTTTAAGCATTTTAATTAGAAAACCATTAAGACCCACTAATTAGAAACTCAAAATCAGGCTTCAGGGGTTGAACGCCCAGGGATAATTCGTGAATGACCAAGAAATGCTTCTCTCATGAAAATGTCATACAATTTATTTGTTGCTTCCAAATAGTTGTTGGCCATTATAAAAAGACTGCAAATGAAATGCATGCAAACGCGTATTTTGCATTAATTAAAAATTCCATGCCAAAAGCGTGTTTTGACCAAATAAGAAACAAACAAAAATAACTCATTAAGTGCAGGACATTCCGGCTAAATAACGCGAGGATACACACATGCTAAGAGTGCAATGCTGGACATTCACCACAAAATATGCGATGCACTCGCAAATCAAGCCGCCGGCTATGTCACCAAAAAAGTGCAATCCGGCTGCTTCCGAAAACAAAAAACCAACAAAGGAAGGAAAAAAAAGGGAAGAACAGTATAAGCCAAGCTGCAAGCAAAAAGGACAACAAGAGAAGGGTTTGTGGTAACCAATTTTCAAGTACCCACCCAAAAAAGCCACCAAAAAAGCATTATTAGAATGGTTATTTGGGTGGCAATTATTTGGAAGAAATGTTCTTCGAATGGGCAAAATATAAGCTAAACCTTATGAAGCTGATGTTCTTTGGGATGAGGGTACATTTATGTGAACAGTTTGGAAACTACCGTGATTTCAATTCGGTTCAGCTTTCAATATTTTGAGAAACTTGACAAATCTTATTTTTAGGAATGCTTTAAAAGTTCGAGAACCTTTGGATAAAGTGCATTGCCCTAAGGAAAGAATTTATTAAAATGAAAATTAATTTCAATTCCAAAATAAGCCATTGTGGAGACATTTGATCATCTACCTGAAAGTCTTTACGCTCCAAGCTATCTAGATTTGGATCAACTGCAGACCAGAACACTGAGAAACTGAGAAATGTGAAAAACTCTACGACAAAAGGATATTAAACTCTTTCCTCTTACACAGATTTCACTTCAAAATCGCGTTTAAAGTCTAAACACGCCCCAAACCGGCGGATACGTTTGATTCAAGCGCCGCCTTTGGCGATGAGAAGAGAATGGCAGCCTCGTTGCGATTAGTTGACGAAAAACGAAACGTTTCACGCCTGGCAAGGAAAACTTTGCCCTTTTGTTCAGTCGCTGCAGTTGGGAAGAAGTGAAGTGGCAGTGGCAAGTGGCATAGCGGCTGTCATCAACACCCACAGTGGGCCAAGGGTGGTGGCAGGCAGCAGCTGCGAGCTAGGACGAAGCTGTTGTGTCAACTTTTGCACGCTATCCATTAGAAGCTGCAGAGGGTAGGGCGGGTAGGACGGATGCTCTCAAGACGCTGAGCAAACATGTCGCGGGTGCGGCAGGTGCAAAATGTATCCTGCTGCTCATTGTCAGCTGCATAAGGATGCAGGATGCTTGTCTTAGACAATCGCATGTGTAGCCCATCCCAGCCAGGCCAACCCATTCGTTCGTTTGTTGTTCCCAAAACTCGCATAAATATTTATGACAGCGTCTTTCTTGTCTTTTGGTGGAAGTTTTCGTGCCACTAGGCGTTAGTCAGCGTCAACGACTGCAGACAGCTTCCGGTGTCACTCACCAGGATGTGTGTGCGTGTGTGTGTGTGTGTGCTCAAGTTACACTACTCCATGTAATTGCTACGTAAGTCTTGTACCAAGTTGTGAGCTTTTCTTTGCTTGCGCCACATTAGCAGGATTTTGATGCCTTGTCCTGTGCTGCATGTGAAATTAGTTGAACGTACAAGGAGGAGGCGTGGCAACATTTATGCCATATGTAATTAGGGAAGTGCCCGGGACGGGACACCTTTTCCTTCAAAAGCTTATCTTATGCCTTGCACAAAACTTGAGCTAAACAAAAATCGTTGCAGGAAATTACCGTTAAATGTCACCCTTGCACTTGGCTATGTGCGTGCGTGTGTGTGTGTGTGTGTGTGTGTGTGTGGAGCTCCTTTGGTATTGTTATTAATGCTTGGCTGGGCCCAAACTCGAAGCTCTTAATGTGTTGAACTCCGCCGACTCTAGTATTTAGATTGGCTTTATGGCATGAAGCAATGGTTTTTAATTTGGTCGCTATAATCGAGTGCGAGTAGTGGTGTTTGTTTGTATGTGGGTGTGTAGCTGGGGACTTTGTCTGTAAACTTTGGACTTTGACAGAAGGTGAGTGCGAGGGAATTCGCTGGAGAATACAGCAGATCATAGAGGTGGATCAAGATTGCTTCTTTTTTTTACCAATAAAACCCATTATCCTTGATTTGTGAAAAACCCACATATTTGATCGATTCTTCCAAGAAATCATCGAATGGTACGACAATCATTAAAATTAATTACACAAGGTAACAAAATTTGACTTTTACCAGTATATTGAAGGGTTGGTGGTGGTGAATCTGATTTCAAAAATGGTCCCATACGTGGAGATTTTTAGTAATTTGAGCTTAACAGGTTAGTTAGCCCGCACACAGCACACAGTTAACCCGTGTGACGTCCGTTTTTTTACAGTTTTTCGGGAATTTTTTTTTTAAAGAGCGATTAAAACATAATTCTTTGAATTTTGTACCATATATTTAGTTACTATAGAAGTACGTTTAGAATTTTTTTGAACTTTAAATATTGAAAACTTTCCGTGATACAGCTCGGGAAAGTAATTCATGTTAAAAAAAGTACTGCACCCTTTTCAATTATCCTAGTATAGCTTGGTAGCCCCACATATGCTGAACATAATCTAAAAACAAGAAAGAAAGTCGGTCAAGCCCGACTATAACATACTCTGTACCCTTACACTCGCATTTGCTCAGGAGTCAAACAGCCAGTTAACACCCCGCGCACAACGCGGTGCGCTCTCTAAGTTTCTCTCTCTCTCTCTCTTTCTCTATCTCTCTCTTTCTCTCTCGCACTAAGATTGCCTGTGTTGAACGGTTAGGGTATGTTGCTGTGGTTATTGGTGGGGGGGTGGGTGGTGTTAAGTGGCCGTTTTTTGCCCATAACTTGAGTATCGTTCATCCGATCTTTATCATTCCTTAAGCAAATCGATAAATAATTTTGTTAACAAGGTATCTCTAGAAGGAACGAACCATCTATCTCCAAAACTGTAGGAGATATGACGTTTTTTCCAAATTGCGGGGGTGCGAGGGGGCGTGGCAAAAATTGAAAATAAACTTGATCTGCCTGCAAGTATAAGAAATATATGTCCCATACATGTCAAACCTCTATCTCTTACCATCTCTGAGATCTCTTCGTTCATACGGACGGACGGACGGACGGACGGACAGACGGACAGACAGACAGACGGACAGACGGACATGGCTATATCGACTCGGCTGTTAATGCTGATCAAGAATATATATACTTTATAGGGTCGGAAACGATTCCTTCTCCCTGTTACATACTTTTGCACAAACTTAATATACTCTGTGTACCTTTGGTACAGAGTATAATTACAAGGCGATCGGTCAAGTAGTCGTTTTTGAGATAGCAGGTTGACCAGTTGAAAAAAAGTGTATGGTCAAGTTTATATGTATGTAAACCAGGGCGTAATCCCAAGCGAATTTCGGTTCCGGTACCGGTTTCGGTACGTCCCGAAATGAATGTTTCAATTAAAGGTTCTATTTCGGTTTTCAATTAATTTCGGTTTTCGGTTTCAATACGATACTCAGATTTTTATTTCGGTATACCGGTACGTACCGGCACGTCCACGTCTCATGTAACTAATATAGCATTCTTGTGATTTGCTCGCGGTAACATACATAACTGCATTCAATGTGGTTGAGTATATAAAACTTCTTAGCGGACTTAGCTGGAACAGAAAGCACGACCTTTGAAATCTCATATAATTCTGGGAACTTTGTGGAGGATTCTGACCACCAGTTAAGAATGTTGTTATGGTTTCAAACACGCTTAAGTGCGAAAAAAGTCTTAATGGAATCCAGTAACTGTTTTTCTAGAGATCCAGTGTATCCAAATGGACTAAAAATTATCCAAAACTAGATTTTCGGTTGAAGTTTAGTTGTGGCCACCTCCGCTGGTTCTAATATGCGTACAATTTCGCGAACTGTGTCCCAATCTTTCTGGTGCAGAAGAAATTCGCTATCTGCAGCCTCAAAACAACTCGTGTCCAAATCTACGATGCGCTCTGCTAAGGTAAAAAAACCGAAACTATACCGGTACCAACGTTTCGGTTTCGTTTCGGTGCTATCGGTTCCATTAATAACGGTAAACGGTTTTCGGTTCTCAAGACAAAATTTGTATCGGTTCCGGTTCCGGTATTAAGCCCTGATGTAAACACGTATATTCTTAGCTCCATAACTTTCTAACGACATCGAATATCGAAAAATCTCTTTAACCACATATTCTACATAATATATAGATGCGATCTATGAAAAAAAAATATTTTAGATTTTTTTAAAAACAATCCCACCCCACAACCCCCTTAAAGTTGCAAAAAAAAACATATTTTTAAACTCGTTTTGTCGGGAACCTATACTTTTGGTATGATGTTTTTTTGATATTATCGTAAATAACTATTTCTTAACTTTAAAATAAACTATCCCAAACAGTTCTGACAATTTTTTTCAATGAAGATAAACCATTTTTAGTTATTCTATCCGTTTTCACAAAAAATCGAATATATTGTTGCTGCCCCAAAGTATGCAATGGGTGTTGTTGAAAATTTTCATTGAAATTCCATACATATTACTAGCCTGTTGTACATTGTTTGCAAGCCATAGCTGTGGGCAGTAGGCAATTTAATAGGTATTTTATTATATGTATACAAAATGCGTATAACATTCGCTAAAAATAAAAAATAATCGTACAATTCTTTGGAATCGTTTATTTCAAAGTTAAGAAATAGTAACTTACTAACTAAGTACTAACTAACTAGCCAAGCTAACTTCGTCTGTGCCGAAGTTTTTATACCCTTGCAATTGCAAAAAACAAACAATTTTTTCACTAAGCCCCATTTTCCCACCGATCGGTCCTATGGCAGCTATAGAATATAGTCACCTGATTTTGACCAAAATTTTCAAATCTGTTTGAAAGCATATAATATTAATAATGGCCGAGCTTGAGGACGCTAACAGTGAAAACAAACAAGTTTTTCTCACTAAGACCCATTTTTCGACCGACGGTTCCTATGACAGCTATAAGATATAGTCATCCGATCTTGACCAAAATTTGCAAATCTGTTTAAAAGCATATAATATTAATGTAAGCTAAATTTAAGGACGCTAACATCGAAAACAAAAAAGTTTCTCTCACTAAGACCTATTTTTCGACCGTTGGTTTCTATGGCAGCTATAAAATATAGTGATCCGATCCGGTCGGTTCCGACATATTAGCAGCGTGCAGTAAAAAGAAGACTCTGTGCAAAATTTCAGCTCGATTGCTTTAAAACTGAGAGACTAGTTTGCGTAGAAAAAGACAGACAGACGGACGGGCAAAGCTCAATAGACTCAGCTCGTCGCCCTGATCAAGAATATATATAGTTTATGGGGTCGGAAATGAATATTTCTATGCGTTGCAAACTTCTGGGCAAAATTATAATACCCTTTGCAAGGGTATAATAAATGGTTGTTATTGCTTGTTTAATATGAAATTGGTAACCAAACTAGATCCACAAGCATTAAACCACCCACCACCTTGATATAATATATTTTCGCACAATTTATATCTAGATAATATTCATTTACAAATTCGGCCTTGTCATTATCGAAATCCCGTTGTTGGGATACATCATTCCCTGGCATTAACATCGCATTCCATTCCCAGCAGTGACATTAATTCCTCGGTTTCATTTTCAAGCTTAAAAGTTATTATCGCGCATTGCTTTTCCTCTTTAAGATTATTCCCTAGATGTATTAGTGTACAGTTCATGCTGTTTTTTCGATGTAAGCCTTTGCAGCTTCTCCAGACCCAAAAAGAACTCTCCTGTATTGTTGCCAAAACCATTCTTATAGTACTGCCATTTCCGGGAAAAGTTCACACTGCCATGAAATCTTCGTTACACTAGGGTCCAACCAGTTCCAGCTAAGCTGTTGTGGCCTAGTGTCTTTGATTTTTCAGACTCTACTAATGGATTTGCTGCTGGGTTCCAATGTTAATCTTGATTTTAAGCTCAATATTTCTTTACTGATGGTTTTAGTATGCCGTATCTATTTATCTAATAGTAGTAGTACACTCAAAAAAAAAAATCAATCCATACGGGATCAAATCATTCCCAATCGGTAATGAAAACAACGTAATCCCGGATATTCTTGACCCGATCTGAAAAAGGATTGAGTTGATCCGACTTTTTTGATCCTAAAAAGGATTACATTTATCCCGGGGTAATCTTAAAAAAGATTGAATTAAGCGAAAAATTTCAGTACAATCTCAATCCAGGATCATTTTAAGCATGTTCGAGATTGTTTTTGAGCTCGATATGGTAATATTGATTTTATCCCAGGAAAGATAAATCTCTTCTTCCTCCGCCATATTCCATTGGACATTCTTATAACACTTCAAGACCCACACCAGTTTTGGTTTTTTTAAAACTTCTGAAAAACAAAGAAATATAAAAATTTATTCGGCTCAACTGGGATTCGAACCCACTACCATACGCACTGAACACGAATGGAATGGCATCTCATCGCTCACGACCATCGCCATTGTTTGTTGCCACATGTCAAAAATGCTAATTAAACTTTGTCGCTCTCGCTCTCAAATCAAAAATGCTCTCTTAATTATGAACATGTGATCTCAAAGGGGATTGAAGTCAGCATATTTGGAATGATTCAAGTTCGAAAAGCTTGGGCCATTCCCTGAAAGCTTGAATTGTGTCGAATATCCTGTAAATCGAGATTGAATTTTTAAGCTAATGCCGGGCTTACTCCAAGATTAAAAAGATTGAAAATATCCTGACTTTTTTTTCTGTGTATGTTTTTATTGTGTAAAGATAAAATATTGATAATAGAGTGGTTACAGATTATTGTTAATAAAAAATGTAAGATTTACACATTATTTAAACCATTGTTATTATTATCCAAAACCGTCTAATTTAATAATAATTTATCTATCCTGTCATTCAGTGTAATTACCTCAGCTTTTGATCTTGCTAAGGGATTTTGTGTTTCACTTCAATTGATAAGTCTTGATTCCAAAGTTCTCAAGAATTTTTTGATTTCTTCAAGATGTGTTTTAGTTTGGTTATTGTCCCATTTCTCTAATAACAAACTGTCCTTGCATTTACTAAGCTTATCTTCAGTTTCCTTTAGCTTAGCTAACGTATCCACACGATCACTTTCGGTTTTTATATAGAAATCTTTCTCGCAGTTTTCGATACCAATCCTGGGCTCTTTGTGGCTCACTGTATTCATTTGAATTTCCAATACATGTAATTGATCTTCTTCGAGTGCTATTTGATCTTCCATTTTCCTTATTTTCTCTTGGATTTCTTTTGAATCAACGTCCGGCTCAGTGACTGCCCAATAAATGGGACACAATGTCAGGAAAGTCACGTAAAATATAAAATATTTATGCATTTTTAATTGTTCATCCAACGATGTGAACACAGTCGAATACAATATCCAACTGCATTCTCAAAATTTGTTTTAACATTTATAAGAGTTTATCTTAAAACTTTTTGTTTATTCATTATATACCCTTGCAAAGGGTATTATAATTATGCCCAGAAGTTTGCAACGCATAGAAATATTCATTTCCGACCCCATAAACTATATATATATTCTTGATCAGGGCGATGAGCTAAGTCGATTGAGCTTTGTCCTTCCGTCTGTCTGTTCATCTGTCTGTCTGTTTCTACGCAAACTAGTCTCTCAGTTTTAAGGCTATCGAGCTGAAATTTTGCGAAGAGTCTTCTATTTACTGCACGCTGAACCGACCGGATCGGATGACCATATCTTATAGCTGCCATAGGAACCATCCGTCAAAAAATTGATTTTAGTGAGAAAAACTTTTTTGTTTTCAATTTAGCGTCCTTAAACTCGGGAAATATTATATTAATATTATATGCTTTCAAACAGATTTGCAAATTTTGGTCAACATCGGATGACCATATCTTATAGCTGTCATAGGAACCATAGGTCGGAAAATGAGTCTTACTGAGAAAAACTTTTTTTATTTTCAATGTTAGCATCCTCAAACTCGTTCATTACTAATATTACATGCTTTCAAACAGATATGCAAACTTTGTTCAAAATCGGGTGACTATATCTTATAGCTGCTATAGGACCGATTGGTCGGAAAATGAGTCTTAGTGAAAAAAACTTCATTGTTTTGAAGTAAATCGTTCTTAAGGTCGGTGATTCTTAGTATTAAGCGCTTTCAAACTAATTCGGAAAAGTTGATCGACATCGGGTGACTATATCTTATGGTTGCCATAGAACCAATCGGTCGAAAATGGTTCTTAGTAAGAAATTTGTTTTGTTTGTAATGTAAGCGTCCTTAAACTCACTGATTACTAATTCTATATGCTTTCAAATACATTCGGAAAATTTGGTCGAAATCGAATGACTATATTTTAGTCTTAGTAAATTTTTTGGTTTTAAATTTTATAATTCTTAAACTCGGCGATTGTTAATTTGATATGTTTTCAAAAAGATTCGCGAAATTTGGTCAAAATCAGATGTTTATCCGTCGGAAAATGGGCTTTAGTTAAAAAAATGTTGATTTTTATGTAAGCGTTCTTAAACTATGACATTTCAAAAACAGCATTTGCAAGGGTATAAAAACTTCGGCACAGACGAAGTTAGCTTGGCTTTCCCGTTTATAATAATATCCTGATAACAATAAACTTTTGGTTGCGTCATAAAAAACGAATACGGAAGTTAAAGTCGGCTCTGCCCGCCTTCGATATACCCGCTACTCAGGGGAAGAAATTTAAATGAAAAGTTAATGTCTGGTAATATCAAAATAAAGTTTGAAATTTTGTAGCATTAACGGTCTCACAACGTTGTGATGTACTAACGCTATTTGTGTTGTTTACAGTGAGTTGAAAAAATCAATTTGGCTTTAAAATGGAAATTTCAAGAGATGGTTTTCGTGGTATTTTGTCACAACTTTTGACGTGAATTATCTCAACAGGAGTGTGTCGATGAACTCAATTCTTTGTATGGCGATAAAGCACCATGAAAAACCACTGTATATCGCTGGTATAGTGAACTCAATCGTGGTCGTAGTTTCCTCAGCGAAACATCGATGCTGTTTAATGCAAGACTGTCAAATGGTCGGGATGGAAAATGCTGGAAACTAGTGTAAATTTAAATAAATTTTTCTAAAAATTTAAATTTTCTGCTAAGGACTTTATTTGGTTTATTAAATTTGAAGTGGAATTTTTTTCCACAATCCGGCATTCTCTTTGAACCATATCGTAATTCCAAATAAATCGACTGTCTTGGCTGATTTAAAGTCAAAGCACTCCCTCCGCTCGGGTGGGTGACGACACCAGCGAGAACTGAATTCAACTGGACTGGCCGTCTCTCAGCTGTTCCGATTAATTAGCATCTGTAATTGATGTGCATAAAAGTTTTGCCTACGAGTTTGCATTTGCCTGGCTTTCGGGTCCTTTTCCTTTTTGTTGTTTTTTTATATTTTTTTGTATTTTTGACTAGGCTGGACTCTGTCCCGCATTGGACGTGCTTCTGTCTGTCCATTTCAGCTCAGGCCATGGACAAGTAAAACGTGACTTTGGTGCGAATTACTTTTGCTTTGATTTAATGTAATTAAAAAATTTTCAAATAAAATGCAAAATACAACAAAAACCAAAAACAAAAGAAGAAGCGCAAATGGCACAGAAAAGGAAACTTTAATTTTAATTTATTTATTCTTATATTTCAGATATTCCCTTAAACTGCACGAGTTGAGACATACGGAAGGAAAGGAACGCACTTTTCAATGTCATATCGAGAATTGTTTTTATAAAGGATTGACAAGAGAAGGCCTTAAGACCCATTTGATATCACATGAACAGGGCAGTCACAAGTGTAAAGAGGAGAATTGCGGTTATGTGGGCAAAAGTGAACAGCATTTAAAAAGGTGAGTAAAGGGAATAATTTAGTAAAATCATTTCTAAAAGAATTTTTGGTACATGAGAAGGTTCGGTACGGAAGTGAGACCTAATATTGTAGGAATCAAATACCACAACATTTTGATACCAACGATGGTTAGGTTTGGTCTGATTGGCTAAGTCTTTTTTTGTAATAGACTCCTAAAGTTTTCTAATTTTGTGATAAAAAGGATTGTTTGTTCAAGTTTATATCTCATAAACTATTTGAAATTTTACTTTACTGTCTTTGGCAATTAACCAGGCCTACAAAACACCTCTTTGGACCAGCTCAATTAAATAAAGTCTTCATGCTCAAAATCACGAAAATGTAAAAAATATCAACCTCTTCCATTGCTTTTTTTACGAGTTTTGTTTTTATCTTGAAAACCGCCACCAATTCAACATATAGGTAGTATTTATTCCGAGAATGTAGATACGAAAAAATCGAAAATTTTTTATAAACTTATCAATTTTATTATAATTAGATGTTGACATTGCTTTTTGCAGTTCCCAACTGATTAAAGTAATGATTGTAAGGAGAGGCAGTTGGAAATCATGCATTCTTCAGCAAAAAGCTAATAGAAGATAGAATCGGGAGATTCGGAGAGAAGTGCTACGGATGCATAAATAAAACGGTATGTTTGTGGAGTCAGAAAATTTCGTTTTGTGACGGTAAAGACAACAGCAGCAATAACGATAATGTTGATGAAGCGATGGGATTGACTATTGAGCTTAGATGACCAAAGTAAAAAATATCTAAATATTTTTAAGATTTGCAAAATATACAAAAATAAACAATTCCAAGCTAGAGGCGATGACCAATATATTACCATGATTATCATTCAACAGTCTCAACTTTTCCATCTACAACAAAACACCAAACGGCACAGTACAAAAGAAGGCAAATGTCGTCCCCATCAAAGCCAGCGAAGCGACCACGATGCTTGTATGTGTGTGTTTGTGTTTGTGTGTTTGCTGATCTCTCTTGGGGCGGACAGTTGCACAGTGGCTGGCCAACGGTGGCACTGTCATTGCCGGCAATTGGCCCTGAACGATCCTTGGATTGGGGTTTGGCAAGCGAAGGAGGTACAAGCAGTGTGCCTTGGAAATATGGCAAAAATTCAATGCGCATATCAAAGACGATCGATAAGTCACGATTCTGTGGTACGCGAAAGAGAGAGACTGTCCGTCCTTCCACTCTTATGTGGATTGGCCAGTTACGATTCTGATTCGGAGGTTTGTGTCTGCCAGCCGCCTGCCTTCCTGCCCGGCTGCTGTTGTTGTTGCTATTTTCATCAATTTATGCAATTGCCGTTCAAAGTCTGCAATTATGGATGACATTTTTGTGCTTGTTGCTCCTTTTTATTTCCATTTTCTATTTACTAGCAAGAAATTCAAATTCGTGTAGAAAATGTCACTGCAATTTTCTTGATTCCACTTTTTTTTTTTGTTTGTTTTCCTCATTGTCGTAAATTCTGATTAGCATTTTGTGTGCTGGTAATGCGGCTGAGACATGGCAGGCAGCTTAAAATAATAAAAGTTGGACTCATTTTAAGTTGGAATGAGAAACAACTTTTTTGTTTTTTTTATGAACAAAAGAACAGCAGAACAGTTTAATCACATATTATATATTTTTGTATAATTTTATTCTCCGATTTTTATTGTTTTACAATGGAAAAGTTTTAAATGAAACTTTCTAGCGACACCTAACGGTATGCCATATAATTTCAAAGCTGACTAGTGATCAACTGTCTCTGGTGAATGGCAAAACTACCTTCAAACGCTCGGGTCTACTAATTTTTCCAATACACACAGAAAAAAGTATGACGAATTATTTAGGTACAAACGCTTGACAATTGGAAAAAATAGTTAACAATTTTTTACTTGAAATCGAGCTGAAATCATTCTCAATTGATTTTCTAAAGACAAAATGAGGAGCAACCAAGCAAACCTTTAAAGTATATCGTTCAGTATTATTGAGGTGGATTTTGAATTTACGGAAAATTAATCAAAAATGTTGTATAAAAACTAAAAACATATTTTCCAATCTCTAGCGTTGCGTTTCAAAATGATTACACAGCCCATGATTTGCAGATACTCCGAGACGCCGTTCTGCAGACGATAGCAGCATTCCTGCAAAGAAACGCACAGTCAATTACATCTCAACAGATCGGCCTTGTTAATGGTATGCTTGATGTGTCTCAAATGGGCAATATTTTGATCTTCTTGAACCGAAATTTGGTGCAGCGCGATGCCGCTACCGCCATCAACTTTCTGTTCCGCAGAATAGTTGTCAAATTATTTTTGGCAAAACGCACACACTTTCAATTTTTGTTTGTTAGCAAAACAAAACAGCTTACCACCAGTGTGGCCGTTTCTGTATTTAGCCTTTTTGGCTTATATATGGGCACACTACAAATTTATGTGGATGCTATATTAATAAAGTGCAATTTAGCGAACTAAATTTTACTCGCTTCTGAGAACAGGCCTTGAATATAAAAGACTGCTCCAATTATGAAATTCT
Organism: Lordiphosa magnipectinata; assembly: GCA_037044535.1. Classification (NCBI taxonomy): domain Eukaryota; kingdom Metazoa; phylum Arthropoda; class Insecta; order Diptera; family Drosophilidae; genus Lordiphosa; species Lordiphosa magnipectinata. Next base: position 227,452 of record JBAMBO010002284.1, on the reverse strand, counting down.
AAATTTTTTCTCTTAGTGTAGGTTTTAAATCTATTCATATATATAAAAGTGAAAGTATGTATGTTTGTATGGATGTTTGTTGCTTATAGAACTCTAAACCGCTGAACTGGTCAGGAAAAAATCTTATCTTCAGTCTAGCATCATATCCACAATGGCAAAAATTTTCGAGAGGTGTATTCTAGCCCGAATCATGGCAATCGACGGGGTGAGTGGCAGAATACCTCCTTTTCAGCTCGGGTTTAGAAAGTCACACGGAACCCCTGAGCAGCTGAATAGGTTCACAAATTTCATTTTCGACGGATTCCAGGCTAAGGAGTACGTGGTTGCGGTCTACCTGGACATAAGGCAGGCTTTTGATAGAGTGTGGCATGCTGGAGTATTCTGTGAGGTAAAAAACATCTTACCGCCTCAATTATACACCCTTGTGAGAAGCTTTCTATCGGACAGGACTTTCTTGGTTGTATTGGAAGGGGCTGTTTCCAGCGTGAGGGTAATACGCGCTGTTGTGCCTCAGGGAAGTGTCCTTGGACCAACTTTCTACGCTCTCTACACTTGTGATATGCCTACCGAAAGAACAATACCCATTGAAGACCCCCAAGACTTACACATTGCAACATTTGCTGACGATACAGCTATTATGGCGAGAACTCATGTATCTATGATCCTATCTGAGAAAGCTCTGTGTCCTTCAGTCAAGGTGTTTGCGTAGACTATCGGGAGCACCCTGGTATATGTGCACAAGCATTTGGAGAGTGACCTCAGTGTGCCCAAGATTTATGACGTAATTAATAAACAGGCAGGTGATTACGCGGAGAGACTAAGGGCCGTTTTCTCATGTTGGTGTTTTTGCAAATCTAGGTGGATTTGCTGCATTTGCTTTGCTCATGTTCAATGCTAACAATCTAGATGACATTCGCAGCAATCTACTTCACCCTCATTGATTTTAAAACCATCTACATTCTTATGCAAATTAAGTATTTTTGTGTATCCGCGCATATGGTCACACTGGAAAATATTTGAAAACAAAAAACAACTGCTGCTAAAAACATTAAAGTCTGAATTGTTATTAAGTAAACCAAAAATGTGAAAATATTGGATGTGCCTTTAATCATAATGAACACCTGCAGACATTGCTGAAATCTACAGATGCACATTCTAATTCCCCTAGTTCATTGCTTAAGACTAAGTTTACACATCCAAATAATTTGGCTTACATTTTGATAAAAATAGCCATGATTAAAGCATTTGTACAGGATCAAAAACTTAAACTGTGGTTCCATACGCAAATAATTTGATTAAATATGGCCGGAAAGCTTCCACAATTTGGCATATATGAGCCCAATCTTTCATGAAAATTTTTCCAAATTATTTGCCTGTCTGAACATAGCTTTCGACCTACTGTTTAATATCCCATCATAGTAGACAAGACGTTCCAAAAGAAAAACCTTCTCCTCCTCTGTAAAATTCTTGCTTTAATTTTTAAAATTGGCGCGCAATAAAAAAGACAAGACTCAGCCGTACTGCAGAGGTGCTGCCAACCTAGTATTATACCATTCCAGCCCTCCCGGTGTGACCGTGGCGCAAATGCCCTGAATTTATAATCAACCTACATGAGATAACCAATTGAACAAAAACCATCTAGTATGCGCAAGATCTAGATGGATTTCGTATTTGAGCAAACAAGCAGGTGATTACATGAGAAAACGGCCCTAAGAAGTCACCCCAACACACTAGCCAGAAGGCTCCAGCGCAGACGAAAGAAAGCAGGATGTAGAGTAAGACGACGCCTCAAAAAACTTTTCCCAACAGACAAATATACTAACTTAGCAACTACCTCCCGTTCAATAAACTTGACACCATACATATTTTATATCATCACAAAACAACTCGCTCATAATCAGACACATTACACCTGCAATCAAACTTACATAAACAGATAAGTTAAGAGAATATCTACACAATCTAAATTAAGTTGCCAAATTTACATAAGGTGACAGAATATTTAGAAACAAAATAAATAATAAAATAAATAATAAAAAAAAAAAATTAATCAGAAAAGAGTTATAGGCTATGTCTTAAGTCTGTTAACCGGTTCAAAAGCGGTTCAGTGGTTCAGAGTCGTACCTCAAAAGTTATTTAAGCTATGAGCTTAAAATTTAATCTATATATATAAATCATAATTTTATAATGCTGAATATCATTTCAAATTAATATTCAAACTTTGCATAATACGACTTCGAGAATGAAATAATTTATATTTTAAAATGGCTTAACGAATCGTTCTTAACAAAAAAATGTCCTATTATTTTGCCAATAATTGTATGAACAATCTTAGAATCGATGAACCAAAGTTCGAACCAAAACCTTAGATTCGATAAGCAAAGAAACCGATACGAGAACCGAACCTTAGAATTTTCAACGGGTTCGAATCCTTGGACCGAGCCTTCTCCAGAATTTCAGAGGTTTGCAGTAAGAAATTTTGTAAGCTATGAACTGGAAACTTCGTATGTAGGCTGGTACTATAAAGTAAGCAGAATCATTCTGCTTAACTAGTTTAAAAGTGGTTCAAGTCCACATCTCAGGCCACATTATTTAGGCTGTGATCTGGAAAATTGGTCTGAAGGTTTACATTGTGAGTGTTAGACATTTAACATATCTCAAAAAATTTTTAAGCTTTTAACTATAAATTTGATGTGTGGGAACTTTCCCAATTGAAAACTGCTTTCGAACAAGTTTGAAAAGTTAGTATCAACTTTCCGCCAGCTTAAAAATGATTGTAATCCCTCTCATTAAAACATAACCACACAATGCAAAAGGACCTGGGCGACGCCGGCTATTCAGCCAATAAATAAAAGATTTCCGATTTTCATACATTCAGAATTTAATAATTCACTTCTAAATTTGAATACGCTATCATCAAAAACAAGAACAAAAAATTCTCACATATAGGAAACAGACAATTCCCGAATTGATTTATTCCACAAAAAACAAAGGAAACTCTTCTGCTCATTAAAAATATCATCAAAATAAGGTAAGCAACGCAACTTGCATAAATCCCGCGAAAAAATCCACACAAAACTGTCAAGCGCTTAACTCTCGCTGCTGATCTTCAATTAGCTATCAAAAAAAGGCCAAGCTGGTTAAGCTGGCTGGTCGCTCTCTGTCCAGGAATTTCAAAGTGCAGCCAAAAAGGCGTTCAAGTCTCGGCCGATTTGCGGCCTGGTTTTCGTGGAAGGAAACTCCTACAACTTCTTGAAGCTGCATTATTTGCCGCTAATTAAGCCTACCGAGTAAGCATGCGTCGCAACTTCGTCTCCCTGGGGTTGCAGTTGCAGCAGTTTTTTTTGTTTTTTGGCTCAAAGATTTCACACAGATTCCAATTCTGGCGGTGGCGGCGGCGGCCTGCGTACAAAAAAACATTGGCAATTAATTGTGAGTCTTCGGTTTGGACAGTAGCTGATAAGTGGAGTGGACAAAAGAGGGAATTTCCAGTTTTGTACTGAAGGAGCATTGAGGTATAATTGAAGGCACGTTCGTGTGAGGGAGAGGAGAGCCCATCAATTGGGGTATATTAGCTAAGGGAATGGGGAAAGAAACATTTTCCAAAAAATATTGTATTTTTATGATGGTTTTAGATGCGCTGAACGAGAATCTGTTTTGGAATTAAGTCCATCACGTCTGGATTTTTGTAATTAAAGTCTTACTTGAAGTCACTTTACTTTTGACTCTCTTTGATATTATCGTAAACTTATTTAATTTTAATTTTATTTTTAATTTTATTTGACAATATTGTATCGTACTTTTTCTAAACATTATAATAAACCATAGAACTTTTTGGTGGGTTCTATGTCTATTAGTTATGATATTCATTATAACATTTTCTAAAACAAGACACGCACAACACCGCAAAGGAGGCTGATTGATCGTATAGCTATTCACAAACTACCACAGTTTGATCATCAGCGATCTTTTTTCTATGATTGAAATCTTAAGGTCGCTAAAACAGTCACATTATAATAAACTTTAAAAAAATTCTTCGATTTTTTAAAGTGAAAATCTACCATTTTAAATACATGTGTTCAAAATGACAACATCAGTAAATAAAGGGTGATGGTTTCACCCGGTTGTAGGAGCTCATAGTACACCACGCCCAATTGGACCCACCAAATACAGAGCATGACCTTGTCACCGTAAATATTCGGCTTTGGCGTCGATTTTGGCGTCTCGTATGATTTTTTGTGCTTCGTTCGCCTTCAGCTGCAGTTTTCTTCAAATGAAAGCAGAAAAGTAAACTTTCCCGCAAATTGTGCTTTGTTGGCACAAAAGTTAACCACCCATTGCACCTATATAAGGACAAATGTTCGACTACTTTGAACAAATATTTTGTTGCTAAAAAAATGTATTTTCAAATGGCCATATAATAAGTAGAGGCTCCCTGCCTATACCAACTTGTTACTTGGCCAATTATGTATACTCTAATGGTAAAAGACATTAAAAAACTCATTGGGATTGTAATTTATATGATAAATAGGGTTATTTTAATATCACGAGAAAAATCCATGATTTTATTTGCAACCAACTTACATTTTAAACATAACTTTTTCTGTTCTTTAAGCTGGAAAAGAATTGGGCGACAATACATCACCGAAGAAGACATATTGCATTTTGAATTCTGTAACGTACCAACCAAAATCCAAGCAGATATATCAAAACTATGGATCCTTGACTTAATAATGATAGATTTTGGTAGACTTCAACGAAATAAGATAGCTATATGAAGAAGTGATAGAATCTTGCTTAAGATTTCGTGAAATTGATATGGCTTTTATATACGTTAAAAGTCTGGTATATGCGCCGCAGTTGGCAAACCGGCCATTGATAAATTCTGTACAGATAATTATAATAATCTACTTAATTTAACAAATTACAAATAACTTTGAAATGCGCGATTGTAAAGACTCTTCATGTAGAATTTACGAGGCACTACAGTAATGCTTCCCCATCCTAGCCATAGGTACGAGCCCCTACCTTTCGTCATAACTGTTAAAATAATGGATTAAGTGTCCTCAGCGAAGGGAGATGGTTTGTGAATTTTATTAGTGTGGTCAATTATGCAATCGCGGTTCCCCACCCTAACCAATTCTACTTGTTTCATAGTAGTAGAAAACGTACGTAACGTACAAACAAATGCATTGCTTCTGTCGAATTAGCAAAAGTTACACAATTTTTGCTTTTCACAACTTCGACTTTTTTCAACTTATCAATATGAACTCTTGCTTCTGCTTTTGATGAAAACCGAAGTCGCAGCCAAATGAAAAGAAAAAAACCGTTATTGAGAAAAATAAAAGCAGCAGCAGCAGAAGTCGCTTTATCATTTTGTTGATGATTTTGTTCAGCGCCGTAAGTCGAAGCAGCAGCATGTGTTCGCTTCTGCCAGTCGACGGCAGCGCTGTCGCCACGATATTTCTTGGAATTTACCAGTCCACCAAAAATTAACGCAACGTAACAACATTTGTCTTTTTTCAGCGCTGTTGTTGTTACCTCTATAACCAAAATGCAGAAGCAGAAAGAGATGGGAGTGAGTTCTATCGCGCTTGCACTACCATTCTGAATGCGAACACGTGCTGCAGCTTCGACTTACGCCACAGAACAAAAGCAAAATCAAAATGAAAATCAGAAATGATGAAGCGACGACGGCTGCTGCTGTTTGCTTTTTCTCAAAAATCATTTTTGCTTTTGGTTCTGATGCGGATTCTGGTTTTAGCAGAAGAAGAAGCAAAGCAGACGAAATGAAACTTATTGCAGTTTTTTAAACACTGCTTGTAAGTAATATTTATCTCATTTTCTTTAGTCAGAAACTAAAGTTTCGGTACATACCAGAACGGGAATCGAAATATGATTCGGTTTGACCATGATTTTAACATTGATTTTTTTCGCACTATGTTAGATAAATTTCAGATCTAATGTCGACTGGTAAAGATCTTCTACATTAATCTATTGGTTTTTTTTTCTCCATTTCAATCCTTCTCAGAGTCGGTGCTAAAACTTTACTTAATCAGGCACCGATCCAATACTTTGCAAGTCTTTAAACGGTGAAAGTGTTGTTCTTTCAGAACATTATATGTATGTCATTTACTAAAACCAGCAATTGTCACGACTGCAGGCAATAAGTCCCCAATGAAATAATGCCCCAAAAGATAAAATGAAATAAGGCCCCGCTGAGATGAAATAAGGCCCCAAAAGTAGATGAAATAAGGCCCCAAATTTGGGGTGTTATTTCATAATGTAATAATACCCCAATTTCAAAAATAAAATAACACCCCAATTTTTTGCTGTTTTTTTTACATTTTATTGCTTTTTTTTCAATATATTGTAAATACGAATTTGTAAATATTTTTAAATTTGGATTTTTAGAAAAACAAACTAGCTATAACATTAAGAAATAGTGAAAATTTTTATAAAAAAAATCGTTCGATTTTTGATTGAAATTATTTTTTAAATTAAATAATGAAAATTTAATAATTCCATAATTTTACATCCACTTCGCACAATGTAAATCACTAAACTGATCAACACGCTCAAAAGCTCATCACTGAACTAATTTTAAAACGGTTCAGGTCTGGTCAAACGTTGCACATCTGTACAAAAATTGCGCGCATCAAACTCTTAGGGCCGTTTTCTCATGTTCATGTTTTTGCTCAAATTGAAATTCATCTAGATTTTGCAACTAGATGGTTTTTGTGCAATTGGTTGTCTCATGTAGGTTGATTATAAATTCGGTCATTTGCGCCATTCGGGAGGGCTGGAATGGTATAATACTAGGTTGGCAGCACCTCTGCACTCGGCTGATTATTGTCTTTTTTATTGCGCGCCAATTTTAAAAATTAAAGCAATTATTTTACAGAGGAGAAGAAGGTTTTTCTTTTGGATCGACTTGTACTATGATGGGAGATTAAGCAGTAGGTCGAAAGCTATGTTCACACAGTCAAATAATTTTCTTGCAAATTGGGCTATACATATATGCATATATCCGTCCATATTTGATCAAATTATTTGCGTATGGAACCATAGTTTAAGTTTTTAATCCTGTAAAATCTTTAATCATGGCTATTTTTATCAAAATTTAGCTAAATTATTTGGATGTGTAAACTTAGCTTAAGCAATGCACTAGGGGAATCTGCAGGTGTTCTTATATATTAAAGGCACATCCAAAATTTGTAGTTTACTTAATAACAATTCAGACTTTACTGTTTTTAGCAGCAGTTGTTTTTTGTTTTCAAATATTTTTCAGTGTGACCATATGCGCGGATACATAAAAATTCTTATTTTGCATTAGCATATACATAGTTTTGAAATCAATGAGGATGAAGTAAATTGCTACGAAATTCATCTAGATGGTTAGCATTGAACATGAGCAAAGCAAATGCAGCAAAAACATGAGAAAACGGCCCTTAGTCTTAGAACACACAAGATAAGATTGGATTTCTTGGATTATATTTCATATTGTAGCAAAAATTAGAAAAATTTAATAAGACCCCAAAAAATACATATTAAAAATTGGGGTCTTATTTCATTTTTATTAGGAAATTAATAAACTAATTTTTGGGGCCTTATTTCATTTCTTCTTTTGGGGTTTTATTTCATTATGAAACAAGACCCCAATTTTTTTTAATAAATAAGGCAATAAAAAAAGATAAAACCAAAAAAAAATTGTTGCTGTTGTTTTCTGTATAATTTTTTGGGGCCTTATTTCGCAGATCCAATTGGCACGCCTGGCCCACTGGGGTCAAACACATTTCGCTATTCATACCGAAAAAACTGAACGCATGCCGAGGATTCTGCCAAGAGAGCAAACAACTTTTCAGTCGCTGGCCAGCGGTCGATGACATACATATTTATGAATTTTTTCTGTCTTTAATAAACAATTTTTCGTAAATTTCTCAAATTTTTTTGTTTGACCAAGTATTCACTTGGAGTAGCTCACTAAAGAGTGTTCTGCTATGCCAGTCAATACCCAATTTTTTTTTGTTGATCTTCATCTATGCCAAAACAAGACAAAACAAAAAAAGAAAACAGCCTTGCCTCCAGTTGTTGTTCCCGTATTCCGCTTGTTACACATCTCTCTCTCTCTCTTTCTCTTCTCCTTCATGTATTTTGATTTCGAGCGTGCGATTCGAATGCGAAATTAGCAATTAGTTCTGACTGTGGTGGCGGGACAAGGACAAGCCGCCATAGCCACTGGAATTTACCGCCTAATCAAGCGTTGAGATTTTAAATATGGCTTCTTCACCGTTTCCTCTCCTTCTTTGTTTTTTTTTTTCGTTGCAGGCACCTCAAGTCTCATGTCAAAGAGGAGGAGCAGTGTGTTTGGTACACTTGCGATCAATGCGACTTCAAGACTCGTCTCAAGGGTCATCTTAAACGGCACTCGCTCCATCATACCGGAGAAAAGCCTCATAAATGTCCACATTGCGATTTCCAATGCAGCACCATAGATAATTTACGCAAACATGTACTCAAAACGGGCAAACATCCGGGAAAATTTTTGTATGAATGTGAGAAATGTTCAGAGGAGGAAACATTCAAGAGCAACAGCTTTAAGGACTATCAAAAGCATTTGGTTACACATCAGACAGTCCAATAGGTAAGTAGCTGAATATAAATCGATTTTGTTTAATGTTCTTTTCAAATTTCTCATTTATTTTCAGTTTTTTTTTTCAAGTGTGAACTAATGTCAGAAGCGTGACCTTTTTGTTATTAATGTTTGTTTGTTCGGAGACATTAAACCAGAATCCAATAACCCGCCAGTGTAGACTTATAAGGAATCAGATATCGAGGTGCCAAAACCGAACGTTTGTTTGATACTATGCCAGTAGTACCGATGCCAATTTGTTCGCATCGCATCATATTCAGAGGCGGGAATGCCGGTTTGCTTCAGGGTCATCATTGTGCAGGATGACTGGAAAATAAGAGAAATATGATGAAGTTAAATATAAGAAAAAAAAATAAATGAACTTGTTTTATGTAAATTTACTGAGGATTCAATTTTATTTTTTGTATTGGTTGCAGGTAAGCTTTTGGATCAATTGGATTTCCATGAAACACAAATTGTATATAATTCGAATGTTTTTACCATACTAGGTCTGAAAATCTCTTTCCGACTCCCTGATCACTGCAGTGTGTACCAAGCAGAATCGTTAGCGACTACCTAAGCACATGCATAATCGGAGAAGGAAATATTAAATTTACTTAAAGCGCTTGACTCTTTGGCCAATAACGCCAAGATGCTCACAAAATGCAGTAGATCCTTAAATGTGTTGGTTTGGAACCTTTGTATCCACCTTGGATAGGTGACTGGACACCGGGGGAATCGAGTACGCATTCAATTTCTCGCTAGACTTTCTAACTCCTCGGAGAAGAGCTAAGGGGTGATTTTTTAAGCGTTTGTTCTTTGAAAATTTAAAAACAAAATTTTGGAGCGATAAATCAATGCCTTTCATAATTAAAGCTTTTTTTTTTTGTTAATTTTTAAAGTCTATTTATTTCGTGTAAATGTTGCCCGCGGCTACAACTGAGGTGGCCCATCCGTAAGCTCCAATTTTGGCATACTTTTTTCAGCAATTCGTCCGTTATTTCACCAATAGCTGCTGAAATGTTTTCTTCCAGGGCTGCAATTGTGGCTGGCTTGTACATGAGACGTAACGTAGCCCCACAAAAAAATAGTTTAGTGTGTTCAAATCAAATGATCTTGGCGGGCAATGGACTGGTACAAAATGTGAGATTCATTGCTCACAAAACTCGACTCTCAATCGGTCCATGGTTTCGCACGCCGTGTGACATGTGGCACCGTATTGTTGAAACCACATGTCAACCAAGTCTAATTCTTTCATTTTGGGCAAAAACAAAACCGTTAATGATCGGTACTTTGCTTTATTGAATGTCGCCGCAATTTTCATTATTTTTGAAAAAGTACGATCCAATGATGCCGCCGGCCTACAAACCAAAACAAACAGAGCATTTTTTAGGGTGCATTGGTATCTCTTAAACTGCATCTGGCTGCTCTTCAGACCAGTTTCGGCAGCTCTGTTTGTTCACGTACCCATTATGTGATGTGATGGACGTTGACGTACAATGCGCAGTACGTTCAAGTGGCCCATGCGACACCAAGCCAAAGCTTGTTACGCGCGAACCCCATGCAAAATAGCAGCCCACCTCCAGTCCAAGCGACCGAGAGGCGCAGCCACTAACGTGTGACACGAAATCGCGAAGGAAGAACATAAAGTAATGTTAACTACGGATAGCAGAAAGAGAAGCTTCAGAGTTAATTATTCGGTAGAGTTTATTGTAATCAGCACAGAGGACACGAAACGGTTCATGCAAGGCATAGTTAGTATTACAACGATGTAGTGAGAGGGGGATAAAATTACGAGTCGGTCTAATAGGAACATTGAGGTTAATTTGGCCAACCAACTAACTCAGTTGAGTCAATTTCACCATTAATTAGTCTATGTATAAAGATTACTCCAAGCATAACTTTACGGTTAATAAGGCAGGGAAGGTTAATCAAAAGAAGTCTACTAGAGTACGATGGTAAATGGACCTCAGGATTCCAGCCCAAACCACGAAGAGCAAACAATAAAAACTGTTTTTGCATAGATTCAATTCTATCTTGATGGGTCGAATATTGCGGAGACCACACACATGATCCGTACTCGAGAATCGGACGGACAAGAGAAGTGTACAAAATCTTCGTCGTATAGGGATCATCAAATTCCTTCGACCAGCGCTTAATAAACCCAAGAACACTCCTGGCCCTACAAACAGTAGCAGTAACATGAGAGTCAAATTTAAGTCGGTGATCAAGAATAACCCCAAGATCATTTACCTCATTGGCCGTACCATTTAAACACTCTAGTGGGACATTATCAAGCATATAAGTGAAGAATTGTGGCAAGCTCCTGTAAAATGTCATAGCCTTACACTTGGAACTGTTAAGGTTTAATAGATTATCTTTACACCAAGACTGAAATGCATCCAAGTCAGCTTACAAATTATAGCGGGAAACCAAATCGTTATATGTTAAACATAGTTTCACATCATCGGCGTACATAAGCACACGAGAGTGAGTCAAGACAGACGGAAGATCATTTATGAAGAGAGTAAAAAGCAATGGACCCAAGTGACTACCTTGGGGTACCCCAGAATAAAGAATTTTTCGATAAAAACACATTTCTTACAGAGCACGATTTTTTATACCCTTACAGAGGGTATATTAGAATAGAAGGAAGCTTCCCCGACCCCATAAAGTATATATAGTTATAGTTTTCAAAAATTAACTGGAGATAAAGGCTTTCTTAGGGTTCCGATGGGAAAGGGTATTCGTAAAGTTTTAGTCCGATAGCTTTAATAGTAACAGAAGGACTGAACATGTCTTTATCGACTCGAATGTATAGAGTATCTGTATGTACCAAAGAAGCCTGCAAAACGCACCAAAAACGTAGACTTAAACCTATAGCTTCAAATGTACTGTCATAAAACGTATGCGTACCTCAATACGCATTTCTAAAAAGGACTTATACGTATACTTCATAGTGCGTATGCGTATTTGTGCTACGTTAACGCTACTACGTTTTTATATTTGAGGCAAACGCACACTACGCTTAATTTCTGTGCGTATACGCAAAAGAAATATATATACGCACTTTTTCTTCTAAATTCTGGACTGATACGCCGGAGAACAAAGAAATTTTTGGTGCTCTACGATCCTCTTTTAAAAAAAAAACAAGAAAGCAAAGCTAACTTCGTTTGCCGAAGTTTTAATACACTTGAAACAGTTGAAACTTCAGCGTTTAGCGATTTCGACTAAACTTTGCAGATCAGCTTAAAAACATATAATATTAACAATGACCGAGTTTAAGAGCGCTAATATTGAAAACAAAAAAGTTTTTCTCATTTAAACCCATTTTCCTACCGAACATTTCTATGGCAGCTACAGGAAGTAGTCATCCGATCCGGTCAGTTCTGACATATTAGCAGCGTGTAGTAAAAGGAAGGCTCTGTGCAAAATTTCAGCTCGATAGCTTCAAAACTGAGGGAATAGTTCGCGTAGAAACAGACAGACGGACGGACTAAGCTTAATAGACTCAGCTGGTCATGCTAATCACGAATATATAATATATACTTTATGTGGTCGGAGATGATTCCTTCTATGCGTTGCAAACTCCTGGGCAAAATTATAATACACTTTTCAAGTGTATAAAAAGAGCGAGATACATAACCTACTACTTGGTGAAAAGGCAATCAGATTTATGTGCTCGAATGGAAAAAGGTTATTAGGCAAATTCACTTATGTCACGAGGAATGAAACAAACTGCCCACTGTGCAAACAGGAGAAAGACCGGAAATGTCATTCATTTCATCAGAGGTTGCCCCATTCTGCAAGAGCTTCGGTATTAAATTTTTTTTAAATGTACGCTACTGCAGTACGAGGACTGGACTAAGCTGAACCATCTGGTATCTGGGGCATTGAGTGGCAGACGGTTATTTAGGCAAGTCACTTGGAAGTTAAGATTTTGGGTTTTATACTCTGTACCAAAGTTACACAGAGTATATTAAGTTTGTCCAAAAGTATGTAACAGAATTGATCAGCATCAACAGTCGAGTCGATATAACCATTAGGCATGTCCGTCTGTCCGTATGAACGAAGAGATCTCAGAGGGACATATATTTCTTATACTTGAAGGCAGATCAAGTTTATTTTAAATTTTTGCTAAGCCCCCTCCCGCCCCCGCAATTTGAAAAAAACGTCATATCTCCCACAGTTTTGATTATAGATTGTTTGTACCTTCTAGAGATATCTAGTAATCAAAAAACATTTGCGTTATGAGCAAAAAAAGTTAAATTCTTGTCTTCTATTTGATATACCTTAGCAGGCGTTGGGTCATGGTGTAAAAATGCCTCAACAACACAGCAAAATCATGCCATCTCTTTTTTTCTTATAACAGCATGCCTAAGGTGAAAACAAAACTGACAGCAATTATGCTATCCATTTTGCTCTCACATGTTCATATCAACTGGTACTACTCTCGCATGGTGAATTTCTGACGACTATACCTTGTTAATTATACCATGGAACAGAGTATGTTATAGTCGTGCTTGACCGACTTTCTCACTTGTTTTTTTGTATACCATACCTCAAATTAAAAACAAGAAGGCAAAGCTAACTTCGTCTGTGCCGAAGTTTTTATACCCTTGCAAATGCTGTTTTAGTTTAAGAACGCTTACATAAAAATGAAAAATTTTTCTGTCGGAAAATGGGCTTTATTTCGACAGGATTTCGCGAATCTTTTTGAAAACATATCACAATAAAAAAATCGCCAAGTTTAAGAACGATAAAATTTAAAACAAAACAGTTTTTCTCAGTAAGACCCATTTTCCGACCGATGGTTCCTATGACAGCTATAAGATATAGTCATACGATCTTGACCAAAATTTGCAAATCTGCCTGAAAGCTTATAATATTAATAATGGCCGAGTTTAAGAACGCTAGCATTGAAAACAAAAAAGTTTTTCTCACCCCAGACGAACGGACAAAGCTCAATAGACTCAGCTCGTCTCCCTGATCAAGAATATATATAGTTTATGAGGTCGGAAATTAACTTCTGGGCTAAATTATAATACCCTTTGCAAGGGTATAAAAATGTTATTTAATTTATTTACAAAACATCAATCAACTAATGTAACAACTATACCACAAAAAAAAACTCATATTAGTGAGAGGAAAGTTTATTTAGTTTAGTTTATTTGAGTCTCTTTTAATGTATGTTCTACCTTCCCCAAGTAGAGAGGACGGAAAATGTGACTGTCTCTCTCTGACACTCAGTGATGCACGACTTCGGCAAAGCATTCGATGTGAGTTGACGAGTGTGTGCGGACCACAGGGGCTTTGGCTGGGGAACACTGTTTTATTGATTTGTCGTTGTCGTTATCGTTATCGCCCCATTTCATATTAAAAATAGTTTAGTTTAGTTAGGATGAAAAATAGTTTATTGCATACAGAATTTTCCGGGCATATTCATGCCGGGGGGCGGATTTTCAGACATTGAAAAATTATATTTCAAATTATGTCGTATTCTATCCCTACAAACCGAGTTTCAAGTCAATTGGATGAAAAATAGTTTTTGCATGCAGAATTTTCCGGCTATTTTCCTCATGGGTGGATTTTCCAAAATAGGGAAAACACGTGTCGAATTATTTCGCGTACTATGGCTAATTTTTAACCAAATTTCAAGTCAATCGGATGAAAAAAAATGTTTTCCCAGACAAACTTTTCCGACGCTTTTCCCGATTTTTCCGGTTAAAATTTTCCAAAACCCCGTCTTAGCACGCACTTTCACCACTAATGGAAACTTCTGTCCAAATTCCAGCCTTCTATCTCTTACCGTTTGCGCTCTGCGTTGATTGCCAATCAGTCAGTGAATCAGTGAATCAGTCAATCAGTCAGGACACACTGTTTTATATATAGAGTAGAAGTAGATATGTTTAAGAGATGACTTTGTACTTGAGTGCTTTGATAATGTTAATGTTAAAGTGAATAGCCGTTAAATTGAGCAAGAGTATTTGAATGTGTCGTCACAATCTCACTGCATAGCCCAATTTGGTATACAAGCCATGAAAAAATCAGCGGCTCAACCCAAAATTTACAAGAGGTTAAGCTTTGAAAATTTGAGGTCCGAGTTTGTACCTAGTATAAGACAAAATCGAAAGCATTGCATCGCCAGTGCGCGAACAATGTCCACAGACGAATTCTGTTTACTGACGAGAAAATTTTCACAATAAAGGAATCGTTCAACAAACAGAACGATAGAGTGTATGCTGTGTCTTCAAAACAAGCGTCCGAACTCATTCCGAGAGTTCAGAGAGGTCACCATCCGGCTTATGTGATGTTTTGGTTTGAAGTCGCCTAGGATGGGGTCACCAAGCTCCATTTTTGTGAAAAAGGAGTCAAAACTTGGGCGAAATTGTATCAATCCGTCGTTTTGAAAAAAGGTTGTGAAGCCTCTCAACACGAAATTATTTGCAAACAAGCCGTGGACCTTTGAACAATACTGCGCTCCAGCTTACAAGTCAAAAACGACTCAAACATGGCTAAAAAACCATGTACCGAACTTCATTTCTACGGATGATTGGCCTGCTGATAGCCCAGGACTACAAACTGTGGTCCGTTCTCGAGACTTGCTCCACTCAACACTCAAATATTGAGACCTTTACCGACAATTTCTCAATGCAGGAGGTGCGCACTGCGATCGATGAGTGGAAGGCGTTGCTGGAAGGCACAGGGCGGCCATTTCGAATAAGTTGTTCTACAATTTGATCCCATTGAGTGACTGGATAAAAAGAAGAAAAATGTTTTGAATAATATTCATTCGTTGTCATTTTATGACCAAAAAACCGTGTACCAAGAAAAAAAAATCCATGTTTTTAATACCAGCTCTTCCATCAGAGCTCATTTCAGTGCTAAGCCCACCTGAAAGGTTCTGTCACTACTGTGGTCTGGTGAAACTGTTAAAGACTAAATTGCTCAACAGATTGCAGCTGCAGATGTAAACCACAAGGATGGTTTTATAGCAGATATAGCAAATGTTTCCACCTATTTGACTTGTCGGCAAAGTATTTAGGTTAAATCTCAACGAGCCAAAAATTCACAGAAGATGCATTTTGCAGCTTATGCCGAAATCACAACCTTTTCTTCAGTTGAACTCAATATGGATACATACTAGCAAGTTGACTTATTTTCAAAATTTTTGTAGTTTTAGTTGCTTGAAATGAGTTTTTTGGTGACTTTTTGTTCTAAAAACAATTATGCTTTGATTTTTAGCAATTCTTGTATCCACTTTTTTTTTATTTTTGTCAATTTTGGCTTAGTTTGGACCTCATGTTATGGCAACACTTTTCCGCCTTTTCTTTGTTATGTGGTTGTGGTTGCGATTGTCCTATTGTGGAAGATGTGGAAGGTGACTCTAAATGGAGCCAGCACCTTACTAGGGGTGCTTTCGCATAAAGCAGCAATATAGTCAATCTCTAACTCCCCCTGCTTCTGATTTTACTTACAGTTTCTTCTAGCTCAATGACAACATTCGAGTAGTGACCAGATGACCAGTTTTTCAGACGCCAACTCTGCTGAATCTTCTTCTCGGGGACAAGTTCCTCAAATTTGCCCAACACGTTGCCGCCATAGAGTACAAATCTGCAAGAGATTAGGCCGCACATGAATAACTAATCGATTCTGCATTGAATTAATACAAAGATGCTCACTCTCCACCACGCACGGCATCCACTTTGGCCGGCGACCGGGTAAATGCGGTGACCATATCGGGTTTGGTGAGGGCATTATAAAGATCATTGGCATTACAATGGAACTCCTCGGTCATGGACAGAGTGCGCACATCTAGTTTGCAGCCCACATTGCTGGAACTGTTTGACTGCTTGGGAGTGGCAGATGCTGCTGGCGCTGCTGCCACTTGAGCCTTCTGGGCTGCCACATTCTTGGCATTGTTAGCATCCTTGACTGTTGTTCCATCACTGTTGGCCCCCTCATCACCCTTCTTTGGTAATATCAAGTTCTTAGAGTATTCCTCTTTCAGCTCCTTGATGTACAGGCCCAGTTGCTGGCGTATAAGACCCCTGCCCACATTGTACATAAATTGTTTCAGCGTCTCAGACTCATCGTTGGACTCATCAATGGTCACCGTGATTTCCACATCCTCCAGATCATTTTCCTCGGATAGATTGGGTATGGTTAGTTTGCCCTTGTGACTCAGGTTGCTGTTCTTAAGCAGGCGGCCGGACCACTTGAGCACCAGCTCCCAATCGTAGAAGAAGATAAGCTTGCCCTTGCGATTGTTGACGGTGGCCTCGCCCTGGCACTTGTCCACCGCCTCCACCACACAGTCAATGTCGTTTTGTTCTGGCAAAGTTCAAGGGATTAGTTAGGTTAGGTTTTCATTTGGCATTTTCCGCTGGCTTACCCAACTTAAAGTCATTGAATAGCTGATGTAGTCTTTCCTTGGACCAGGGCGTTGCATTCTTTTCCGTCCAATGCCAGTTGTTGACGTTGGTGGCATCTGGGCGCTCCTCCACTATCCAACGCGGATCTCCTTCGCCCCACTTTGCCATAGAAAAAAGAAGATGTGTGTGGGTGGGGGCTACGTTTTACTAAATCAAAGTTTGGTTAGCTGAGAGGGTTAGTGCCTCGGGCGGTTGTTATCCTGCTGTTGCTTGACGTGTTTGAGTGGAATTTTCTAGAATAATATCTTTCTATTTTTTTGTCAGCTTGCTCTGCTAAAATACTGAGGTATTTTTTGCAGTATTTTTCTTTGGTTATCGATGACGATAAGTACTAAGGAAGCCGATAGAAGTTATCAGAAATTACTATCGATTAGGGCTAGAGATGATACAATGTCGTGAGCGTATATCGTAATATAAGTTGGTCTAAAATTACAAATTTCCTTAAACTAATTCAAATAATTTAACCAAAATTTGAAGAAATAAATGTTGGTTATAGAATTGACTAAGCAAAAACGAACTCGCTCGTATTTTCAGATAAATGGTAAAACAATTCTCCAGTCTTGGAAACTCACCACCAAGATAGGAAAAGGGAGTTCGGGAAGGGTTCAAGGCCAATAGTTCTAATCGATCTGAATGAAATTCCGTTGGTAAGGGTTTATAACCAAATAAACTGGAAAACAAGGTTCTCATTTTAAAAAATCCACTAGCAAAATCGGATAATCTAGCCGATCTGAATAAAATTCTATTTGTAATCTCTTTAGGGCAAATAAATGTAAGAACTAAGCATTAATTTTGGAAACCAGGCAGCAAAATCATAAAAGGGAAAAGGCAAAAAGTGAAACGATAATATTAAGCCGATGTATGTAAGATTCGCTTTGTGGGCTCTGCGAGGGACGCAATATGAAATAGTATTTTCAAATTCGGGAACTCTCCAGGTCGGAAAAGTCAAATAATATTGAGCATTGAAGCTCAGTATAGAAACTGATGGCGGCGCAATGAAGAGCGACGGGTTATATGCTAGTCTATTTATAAAAATGGTTTCTTTTCTATCTAAAAACAAAAATAATTAATTTTTAAGCTGAACCCATTAGACTCCAAGATAACTTTCATCGATCTCGCCGACTCCTCATGATAAAATTGTCTTGTGTTAAAATATTTCATTCGAATACTATTTATTACTAAAGTACCTTTTTCCATCTATTATTTAATTAATTTAAAATGTTTCTATTGTAACTCTTTGGAAGACCACTGGCTATATAAAACAAAAATCTATTATTTTCTTTAGCTTCACAATACATTTATTTTGATTTCCCATCGCTTTTGGGCGACATATCGGACACTTTTTTTTATCGATATATCACCGTGCTCTTTCCATCTCTATACTAGTCGATAGTCGCAGCTTGTGCTATCGGAAAAAACAATGGCGATGTTTTTTGTTTATAGAAAATTACATTGTGATTAATCAATGAAAAGCGCACGGAAATAGCCAACTTTGTGTGTTAAAAACAATGTCCAACTAGTGTGGGCGTGTGTGTGTGTGTGTTTAGTGTGGCCGCCACAATGATTAGAATGGACAATTTCGACAACAGATCGTACGGAGCGATATCCAAGGGGCGCAGTGAATTCTCGATGCCAGGTAAACACACCAACACAAATGCAAAATGTTCAACGAAAGGCAAGGCAAAAAGACAACAAAAGAACAACAAAGAAGCCAAAGAAGGATTAAGGCAATTGGAAGTGAAATTAAGCGAAATTAAGACAGTGTTAAGTACATATGCAAATGCAATGGGCGAGTCCAAACGGCTGAGAATCAACAAGCGAGCGTGTGTATGTGTGTGTGTGTGTGTACGTGTGAGTGCTCGTTCAATTGAATTAATCTGCAAAAGCGGAATTAAAGCAAATTAGCCAATTTATACAATTAGCTGCCCACCGTGCGTGTCAAGCAAAAAAAAAAACACATTGTTTATTGATTGCAATGAAACAGAAGCTTTGTTCTACGTCACAAGCATTTGCCCTCTCGCTTGCACACAGCCAAGTTGCTTGCATATGTGTGTGTGGAATGTTTGTTGCTGCTGCTGCGCTGCTGTGTTCCAATTAACCAAAATCCGAATGTTTTTGTTTTATAGAATTAACGCCGGAGCAGCAGAAATTACTTATCGAGTTGCGTCGCAAGAAGCAGGAACTTTTACTCGAAATACAGGTAAGTTCAGATTTTTGACCTTTTTTCTTGTTGGCCGACCAAATGTCAAAAGTTGAGCAGCAGCTGTCTGCTTTATGCTATTTTGGGTTCTTCTTTTTGCTAATTAGTTTGTCTTGACACTTTATTCATTGACATTCGCTCTAACAAAACATCAAATTTTGCTTTAATGAGCGCAATCGTCATTTAAATAGTACCGTTATTAAGAAGAGGTGAAGAGAAGCAACTGTTAATAAAAACTGATGAGGCAGGAGTGTATTTAAGTACAAGCAAGGGAATGCATACCAGTTGGGCCCTTAAGAATTGGGCGCTCGCAAGATTTTTATTCCATTTGTAATTGGTGACATTAGCATGTAAAACATGTAGACTAAAGTGTAGTAAATCCAAAATTTCAAAAAAAAAGGTTATATGGGCATTTTCAAACTGACGTGACGTTACGCTTGTACGAAAAAATGTTTTTAAAAAAATAGGAAAATCTTGGATTTTTAAAAACGTTTTTTTATTTGTATAGGAATTAAGTATCACTACAATCAGCAAATACAATGAAATCTATCGACCATAAGGAGTTAAAGATATATATATTTCTTATTTATATTTAGTCCTACCCAAAGAAGTACGCTAGCTAGAAAGATGCATTCTTTAAAAATGTTCTCAGTAGCATTTCTTTTTGAATCTCTGCCTCTGTTTGTTCGTAAGCACCATGCCGTTCCGTCTCTCAGGTACCTACCTGCCCAGCTCCGCTCCTGTACAACTGCATCATGCAAAATATTTGGTTTCCAAGCCCCTAGGCTTCGCTCGCATACCATTGTCGCTTAGTCATCAATGACGTTTCGCGGCGACAGGCACATAGATCGAACGACGAAGACGACGACCGTCCAATGCCAAAACCCAACCCACGCTGTGCGTTCAAATTAAATGTTGGTAGCCGCGACGGCATTAAATTATTGTTTAATTCTAATTCAATTTTCGTACTGAACTTTGTTACGTTTATTAATGTATTGTTGTTGCTCCTGTGGATTTTGTTGCTCTTGTTGTTGTGTTGCCATGTTCAGTCTATATCGAAAGATTGTCAACAAAAGGATCAAAAGCAAGGTGAGTGACTCAATTGAAGAAAATACCTCAGAAGTGACCTACTTATATGGCCTTATCAACAAATATGGCCTTATCACAAATGCCTGAGAAGGTTAAACAATTGATTAGCTGCTTATCAAACTGTTAAAGAAAGGAAGTGAGTCTTTAAGTACTTAAAACTAACATAACTTCCGTAATCATTTTTACAGTTATCATCAGTGGAAATTTATTTTAGGTTTTGCATTCTTTTAAAATTTCTCAGGTAAAACAATAAACTTCCCGAAATGGTAATTTTCAAGAGTCTCCTTGAATCTCTTTTCCCTTTTTCCACATAATTTGTTTATTTTGCAAAATTTTCCGCCGCGACTTAATATGCATAATTTGGGTTACCCACGATATTGCTACCTGAGGGGCAATAATCGACACTTCAATTTGCTGCTTACCTGTTGTCCTTTTTGCCAACTTAGCTGAAGAGCATCATATCTTCTCCGCGTCTAGGATAGAAAAACCCAAATTTTTTCTCAAATTTCGATTTACTTTATATGTATTTTTAAGGGTTTCTAACTCAAAATTGGCTTACTAGTAAGATATTTGTATGCCATTAAAAATATGCCATCTCATTTCTCCTAGTACTCTGTTTTCCTTAAATTTCTTAAGGATAGTTCTAATGACACAACCCAAGTGTGTTTTTGGTGCAAAACTATTTCGATCTTATTATGTTAATATGGATTGCATTGAAAAAACTGCATAATTGATTGTGTTTTATCATCTTTTGTTTTTAAGATATAGCGGAAAATCGAATTTGTAGTATTATTTCCCCTTCTGGAATTTATGGAGGCCACAAATGCGGTGTCTTTTGCCACAAAGTGCATATGAGTGGATCTTTACAAAATCAAAAGCACAATATAAGTTTAAAGGAAAAAGTCAAAATTGGCTTCGAAAGTCAGACTATTCTCGATTTATGGCAAATTTTTCAAAAGAAATCATCTCTTAAGTTAGAATAGTTGTTGAACAACTTTAACATGTAGCCCAACCTATGATCTGCACAGAAAAATAAATTAACAGGTCTGTTACCCTTTTTCGATTTCGATCAGATCATGCGGAATAGGAATTGGTAGCTGTTCCCGTTTTTGAAAATCGATCAAGTTATTCGGTTACAAAAGTTTTGCCTTTGAGCAAAGACACTACATATATAGATACCGCATCTCATACAAAATTTTTTATTTTTTTTTTTGGGACCCAATGTCAGCTCCCAATAAAAATCGTATTTTCTTTCACATGCGTCATCTATAATTTCTATAAATTTTTGCTTTGAGTCAGTGGACTGGAAAAGTTATTGACAATTTTCATATTAGCGTTTATACTTTTCATCCATCAAATATTTTTATTTCAATAAGTAGATTGCATTGTAGAGCTTTTGAAGTATCCATAGATATATTGAGCATACAATTTGATTATATATTTTATTTTTCAAAGTTTTACCTCAGAAATTGTATGTAGACGAAAGCAAAAACGTTCGAAATGAAACCGAGCTGTATGAAATTTCGCATCAGCGCATGTTTCGTAGTGTTGTTCGAAATTGTTAAGCTTACCATTCAACTGAGTTATCGAAAACGATTCGAACATTCATTTGAAAAAAAAATCGATTTCTATTTCACTCGGAAACGGGAACATCATAATGAAAACTATTTAGACTTCCAATCGTTTTCCTTTTTAAATCTACTCGGAAATGGGAACAGATCTGTCTATGATCTAGGAGTCAATATTATATTTTTCCATATCTATGAAAAGCCGATATGAAACACTTGAAATTGACCTGTCTGAAAATATCAAAGTGACATTTTCGTACATATCAAAATAATATTAAAATATATAATAATATTTAAGAAATAGTTGTAAGCCGGCTCAAGGTCGTGTGTCATTTATGTTCCTTTATGAGCCTAACTACAACTTTTACTATTTAGCTGAGTATTAACATTTATAGTTTTAAAGAAACAGAAAAACAACTAATTTATAATATTTCCTAAATTTGTTCTTCACCCCTTCTTGTCTGGGAATCGAACTTTTTGCACGTCTTATCATTCTGCACCATCGTACTCGCGTGTGTTCACTTGACTTGGAGGTTACTAACATGGTTCTTTACATTGCTTGAAGTTTCGACGCTTCCCTTTCCTCTTATGAGAGTTTCGAGAGATAGATAAATACACAAGGCAACAAAAATAGACTTTTTCCAGTATATTGAATGGGTCGATGGTGATTCTAGAGAAATTTTTAGTAATTTGAGCTTAAAGATACAAAAAATGCCTTAGTTGACTCTTTTTATACTCGCTTTGTGGAGAACCTATACTTTTGTTTTGACTTTCTTTAATATTACCGGAAAGAACTACTCCTTAACTTTGATATAAACTATCCCAAACCATCAAATCTATTCAAATTACTAGTCGGTTGTACTGTCTCTGCAAGGCATACTTTTGTGCAGTAGACTGTTTTGTAATTTTATTATTCTCTACTATTCTATGTATTCAAAATGTTATATCTTTGCTTAAAAAAATCGTACAAACTATCCCAAAGAAGTTTATTTTAAAGTTAAGAAATATTAATTTTCGATAGTATCAAAAAAGTCTAAACAAAAATATAGCTTCCCCACAAAACGCGTGTAAAAAAGGGACAAAATAATAATTT
Organism: Lordiphosa magnipectinata; assembly: GCA_037044535.1. Classification (NCBI taxonomy): domain Eukaryota; kingdom Metazoa; phylum Arthropoda; class Insecta; order Diptera; family Drosophilidae; genus Lordiphosa; species Lordiphosa magnipectinata. The sequence goes on along the minus strand of JBAMBO010002284.1, from coordinate 204,435 downwards.
TTGCTACTTTAAGCTCAAATTACTAAATATCTCGACGTTATGGATCATTTCTGAACACAGATTCGAGTTCAGCACACGAAAATCATCTAGAATCACCACCAACCCTTCAATATACTGGACCTTTCTGCTTAGTGATATCATTGTTACCTTTCTATTATACGAATCAATACACTGAGAACAATCAGTTGATAACAAATGGTATAAGTTATTATAATTAGCACATACAACGCGAAAAAGATCATGCAGGGCAAGAGGGTTAATACGACAGTGTAACTCCTGTTGGAACAGTAAATTAGAGCAGGCTAAGAAGGAAGAGCGAAATATCGCCATTGATCAGCATATGTACGAAAAAAACGACACGAAAAGTTATCTTAAAAATTGTCAGATTTATTAGCAATATCAGTATAAGGTGGTAGTAGGCGATGAGGCTTCCAGTTTTCTAAAATCATTTTAATCTTTTTCCACATAAATTTGACATTATTAGCCAGTAATACGTGTATTATATCATATCAATATATTTTTTAATATCAAATTGATATTAATTAAGATTGAAATGAAAAATAGTTTAGAAATGATATGAAAATATTTGACAAAATGTCTGTGTAATTATGAGAATATATTTGCATTTATTTCAGCTTGATTGTCAGTGGTACAGCCTGTTTAAGCCGAAAATATATTATGTATTTCCAACGAATGGTCCATATTTTTGTCACGTCCGAACGCAATTATCTTGAAAACGAAAAATTGCCAAAAATCAGCATTAGCACCCAATTATAGGACTTAATACGAGTTATAAATTAAGCCTATTTAGACTTTTATTAAGAATTTTTCTTACGACGGTCCTGCTTAACAGAATGGAAATGCCCATAATTCATTTGATGGATGGGAAACTAAATCCCCACTTGAAATTTCTATGTGAGGTGAATCTAGCGTAGGTCGTATCGATTAACCCAATCTTTTGCCTATTCTCATGATTATAAATTTCAAGGAATATGGCAATAAGCGTTCAGAATACAGTCAAAAACTGTTTATTCCGTAAATCGTACTCAGAAGCTTTCGAACTGTGACGCTCAAAAATAATGCTAAATATGAATAAGTTATGATGCTTATAACAGAGCCCGTACCTTTTATTCGCTTTTAGGATCAACATGTTAAAATTAAGGTAATTTTTCTTTGTGTTCTTCCATACACACACTTACGTAGACCCTCAGTATTATTGCATCGCACCTTAAGCATGCTCATGAAAATCTACGTACCTTTTATATAAATATACAGCCATGCTCCCATTTTCGCTTTCGTAAAAATTTTGCGATTTTGAGTCCAAATTGGATCCGAAACCCGGTTTAGAATCTCAAAAGTTTTGAGAAAGTGAAAATGGGAGCATGGCTGATAAACTTTTTTTTCCTGTGTCTTGTATATTCCAAATATATTTGTAATCTTGCTTTTGATTATGTTTTATTCTAGAAAATCTCGATTTGAATATATACATATATAAGTATTTTAAATATATATTTTTGTAATCTTAGTTATTATAGGCAAATCTCAAAATGGAAATTACCTGAATTTCCATTTAGCCTAAAAGTATGCATCACTTTATTAAGAAGCTATGTGTAGAATTTATGTAAAGTGCGTGTAAAATACATGTATCAATGAAATGTAGAAACGTAAAATTCATCTGAAATTCAATCTTATTAGATACAAAAGACTTTAATCGGATAACACATCTGCTTGAGTTGCATAAATATTAATTATGAATCCATATTTTGTAATTTACAAACATATTTCAAGCCGAAGTATGTGCTATCTCCCGTAATATGGAAAAGAACTACCTTATTGCGCTTAGCAGCTCTAAGTTAAGTAAGTCTTAGAGACAAAAAAGGAACTGGACCAGCTAGACAGCAGAAACTAAAGGTTCAAAAAATGTATCCTTCAAGGACAGGACTCTACACGGGCCACTGCAGACTGCGGAGCCACCTGTACAATAACAAACATTAAAATATGCAGATACTGTAAAGAGAAGGAGGAGTCCTCGAAAAATCAGTTGGTACACTGCAAATGCTCTAGCGAGGCGCAGAATCCACTGATAACACCCCAACAAGATTAGTAACCTAGAACCCACGAATCCTGATATTAGTACAGTAAATAGGTTTGCTAGGAGAGTTGTAAACTCAGTAGGGCGGCACAATAGACCAGGATTGTTAGCGGGGCGTTATCTCCATAACAACAAAATATAGAGAAATATGTTCAGTAAAGTCAAGAAAATTACGCCGAGGGGACATACATATGTACATACATGCATATAAAATTATAAACATTTTTATACTCTGTACCGAAGATACACAGAGTATATTAAGTTTGTGCAAAAGTATGTAACAGGAAGAAGGAATCGTTTCCGACCCTATAAAGTATGTATATTCTTGATCAGCATCAACAGCCGATTCGATATAGCCATGTCCGTCTGTGCGTCTGTCCGACTGTCCGTCTGTCTGTCTGTCCGTCCGTCCGTATGAACGAAGAGATCTCAGAGATGGTAAGAGATAGAGATTTGACATGTATGGGGCATATATTTCTTATAATTGCAGGCAGATCAAGTTTATTTTCAATTTTTGCCGCGCCGTGTGAGCTGCGACGTTAAGGGTACTGAGTATGTTATAGTCGGGCTTGACCGACTTTCTTGTTTTTACTTAGTTATGTCAATTGCTTTGAATTCTCAGAAATCCCCTCGTGGCTTTTTCTCAACCGGATTCCATTAAAAAATATATATTAAATATTTGCATTAAAATGTCGCAGATATTTGCTTATGAATCATTCATCTGAACAAACAAATTTACTTATCAACACAAAAATATTGTTACGTTTCCCATACTTGCATATTCCCCGCAATCTTTGAGCCACAGCTGATAAGATAAGTTGCATCGATTTTTGCTCTTCTTCTTTCGAATCACGTTTTTCCCTGATGTTATTCCATAATATACTTAAATATTTTTTATCACAATAAATTCAACTGTTTCATTGAACTTTACTTAGTTTGTTGATATGCTGCTCCTTCAGTAAGATGGTGGATTTGGGTTAGTCATCTGATCCGCAAATGTCAGGCAATCTCTCTTCAACTCTGTCACTTACTCTTACAATTCTGCTCTTTAGTTTCAGCAGAGAGGACTAAATAACCAGAGATGAATTCGCTCTCTTAAATTTAGTCCGAAAAAAACCATGAGGCTATCGAGGTTCTGGGAGTTTTCGGACACGAACGCACAGAGCGTTGTCTTTGCCCATGCTTCTTTGTTTTTATTTTTTGCTTGTGTTTCTCTCCTCTCGCACATGTGCGTTGGTTTTTGTTTTTGTAATTTGCTTATGCTTATGACGTCAGACCAACGTTGCGAAGTTGGCACACCGAGCTCGTCGCTGAACTTCGTTCAGTGGCTACGCACACATACATGCCAAGCCAAAATGTGATTTGGCTTTTTGTCGTCCACTGCTTCAGACCGAACACGTGAAAATCGTCAACACCGCAAATTTGCCATGCATTTGGCTGGTGCGCGCATTGCGACCAATTTGCGGCATAAGCGATTCAGCCGTCGACACGACAAGTCTTCTGTGCGAATCTGCTGCGATTTAAAATAATAAATTTTAAAAATGACAAATATGAAGTGCATGGCTCTAGGCTCTAGTGCCAAAAGTTTTCGAATTCCTGAAAACAAGGTGGAAAATGGTGAGAAAATTTGCGAATTGACGTGTATAGCGTCAATGCCCAATCGCGAATCTGTGATCGCCATTTCACAGATGTATGTCACTCTGAAGGCGGGCGTTGGCTCCGTACGGGATCGATCCCAACTATTAGTTTGGGTCATGTTGGACAGCCTGTACACCAGCCGTGTTTTGAATCATGGCAAAGAATGTGCTGTGTGGTTGGGTGTTCATGCACATCCCCTTCATCTATTTTACATGGCTTTCCCACTGATCCTCGGAAACGCGATCAGTGGAAGCTAAACTGCAATATCAAATCGTCCATGCAGAGCAAAGTGCATTTGTACATCTGCAATAAGCACTTCCACCCTCAGGATGTACTTAAGACGAAAATTAAAAAAAATGCCTATCCCATTATGGATATTGAGGGGATCCAGGGGGATCAGGAGGAGCTGCTATCTGACGTGGTCCAGGATGAAGAAGAGGCGGTAGAATTGGGTTGTGCACGATGCGAAATGTTCTGTAGGAACGAACAATACTGGATTTATAATTTTGCCCAGAAGTTTGCAACGCATTTCGGACCCCATAAACTATATATATATTTTTTGATCAGGGCGACGACCTGAGTCGATTGAGCTTTGTCCGTCTGTCTGTCGTCTGTCTGTCTTTCTTTCTGTCTGTCTGTCTGTCGAACTAGTCCCTCAGTTTTCAAGATATCGAGCTGTAATTTTGCACAGAGTCTTCTTTTTACTGCACGCTACTAATATGTCGGAACGGACCGGATCGGATGACTATATCTTATAGCTGCCACAGGAACCATCAGTCGAAAAACGGGTCTTAGTGCGAAATACTTTTTTGTTTTCAATGAAAACGTCCTTAAACTCGGCCATTATTGATATTATTATATGCTATGCTAACAATTGGCCTTGAACTCTTCCCAGAACTCCTTCTTCTCACCTCGAACTTCATATCCACCCCCGCAACCCATTTCCCACCATTTGTCGTGAATTTTCCAATCACGGAAAATCACATTCAAATTATTTTGCCTACTGTCCTTACCGTGTATTAACTCATACGGATGAAAAATAGTGATTTCCATACAGAGTCTTTCACACCCTGGGGGCTGATTTTCCTGCATCGGGAAACTGAAATCACAAACTATTTGGCATTCTATCCTTACAAACCAAGTTTCAAGTCAATGGGATGAAAAATGGGATTTTGCACGAAGAATTTTCCGGCCATTTTCCTCGTGGGCGGATTTTTCAAAATCGGGATGAAAATATTTTCCAATACAAACTTTTCCGGCGATTCATTAATTAATTAATTTTTAAAACATATCAATAATTTTCCCTTATTTCAATTTTTATAAAATAATGTGTTTGTATTATTTATACTTTTATTTTTCACCCTCCACCTCATTTTCCTATCTTGGGGAATTAATTTCGAAAATGGGAAAAAAACATATATTTCGCAAACTATGCTTTCGGATGATAAAAATAATTTCCATACAAAATTTTCAGTCAATTTCCTTTGTGTGTGAATTTACTAAAATCGGAAGCTTCCCAAATTTTATTTCAAAGTGCACGCCTAGATAAATTAAAATAAATGCGAACTCGATAACAGGTGCCATTCAACAGGCAACCAGGTTGTCATTCGCTTAGGCAATAAAATGAGAAGTCACTTTGGTGAAGATTGGCAACAATGCCGACAATGACAACAATACGAATTTCTAACAAACAGTCTTCGCAACATCACATAAAAATATACAAGAGATACACAAACAGAACGAAATGACAGAGAGCGATATACATGCCCTCCCTTTCGCTTGTGTCTTTTCTCTATCGCTTTCGTAGCCAAAACAAAACAGCACGCAGCTGTTTGTCTTTGCTGACTCCGAAAATTGCAACACCTCGATGGCCTCGTGGTTTTCTTTCTGTTAACTTAACAGTGAGAGCGATTTCATCTCTGGTTATTTAGTCCTCTCTGGTTTCAGCATGCAAATGGCAAAGTTTTGTTTTGTTTAGTTTGTTTTATTTTTTTTGGCACACTTCATTAAGTTGTTAGAAAATTTTTGTGCTTTAAGTTATGATTTATGACAATAACAACAACAACTTCCTGCCCTAACAATGGCAACCAGCAGAAACCTTATTGAAAGCGCACTTGAAGTGCAAATTTGTTTTTCTGATTTATGACGTCTGCTTTGAGGTTAGAACCCTAACAGGACCAACAGACTAGGAACAATGGGCAAGTGCACTCACCCATAGCCCAAATGTCTGGTCAGCAGTGGCTCTTATTTTTGCTGTTGTTTCTACTGTTTGGGACTAATCGACGAAACGCAAATGGTGACAAAGGAAGGCATCGCTGGGTAGGAAGGGGGGGGAGAGAAGCCGCTTGACGGGGGAGCAGTAGTCGCCATTTGCACTTTATGGCGTCTGCATGCAAATGGCTTCACTTAGCTCTCATGTGTTTTAATTTCATGTGTTTATGTTAGTAACAGGAGCAAAATGTTGTTAAATTATGATGACTTCCTTTCGTGCTAAGTGCTGATTTGTTGCCTGTCGAAGCTGCTTTAATTTCTCTTTACGCAAAATGATACTAATTTATTTGAATGGAAACTTGAGTATTTTGTTTGTAAATCAAGTTTCCCAAACTTTAAGTGATTTTTATACTCAGTACGAAAAGTTTTATTCAAATCTTTAAAAATATCAAGACACAAACATGAATGTGTTTGTATTTACACGGTACATTTGCAATATTTTTCCTTATTTGGCGTAGACACAAACCTTCTAATTAGATTTTCCACATAGAAAATGAACATTTTTGAAGTTGTGAGAATGCAAAAAGCAGACACCACTTATTTGTGACAGAGGGTAAATAGGGGAATGTAAGGGAAAATATTTTAAGTGGCATGTCCCCTAGGTAGGGTTAAAACCACGATACCCTGCACGAACTAAAAAGTTCATACGATACAGTGAACCTGGATGATGACTCCAGACTAGCGCCCGCAACTCCAACTCCCAACTCCAGACTAGCGGTACCAATTTGAAAAGCACACTGTCGTAAGTGACAATTCCCCCTGGTGAGGCGCGAGGTCCATATAAAACGTCAGCTGATCTTCGGGTCACAGCATACTGTTGGTACACAGAATTCAAATTGAGACTCTGCCCGTGATGTAGGTGTCAACGCACAACCACCATGATCTTTCACAAGAGGGCTAAGCGCAATTTGAGCAGCTTAGGACTACGGTTCATCCCGTGATAACCAGTGTTTGAAAGTACCTAGGTACAAATACCAAGATACATATTTTGTGTATCTTTTACCTTACCTCGGTATTTTCCAATTCGAGTACCTTTTACCTTACCTAGTTCTAAATTTCCATTTACCTTGTCAATAGGTAAGGTACTAGGTACTTTTCGTACGAGATGTTTTTCGCTCTGATTACATTCTAGTCGAGATGCTGCCGCGCTCTCTTGAAAAGAAAATTATCCGGGACCTGTCTGTGGCTTTAACTGAACGTCCAGAAAATATTCCGTATTTAAAAACTATTCGATTCATGTTAAAAAAGAGGAAACCGGACTATCAGCCGTGTTGCCAAAGTCCAATTTTGTACTCGAAACCCGTTTTAAATCGCACATTTTTTACGAAAGTAAAAGCGTGTGCGATTTTCCCCACACACATGAAATAATTGTTACTATATTAGCTGAAGTTCATAGCAAATACCGAATTAGAGATATCCAAATGTTAAACAGTTACTGAAAATGATGCAACTTCTGAAATTAATGCTTTTACAGTTTTAAAGGAAACACGCGAAGCCTGAGTTTTTAGAAGAGAAGGAAATAGAGCGGCATAGTTCATCTGATGCTGAAATTATTTTTCCAAGAATTTTTTATTATACCCTTGCAGAGGATATAACGTTTGTAACGCATAGAAGGAAGCATCTCTGACCACACAAAGTATATACAGCTGCGGCAAAAATAATAGCACCATGACATACATTTTTCTTTATTGATCATTTGTTTAATAACTATTCATATATTTAACTTGTTTAAGGCTTTTTTTTATACTTTAGGCTCTAATTTATCGAAATACAATGCAAGTGTCGTCGATAATAACATGAAATTGAAATATTTACATTAAGAATGTGAACGTTGAACATTTTAGGCGGCAACAAAAATAGCACTACTTCAAAAATAACTTAAGAAAACGAAAAAAAAACCGCGAAGTTCTGGAATATTTGTATTCATTTGTATTCTTCATCGATATAGTGTATTTATATTTGGTTGTAAAACCTTTGGCAGCAATGACAGCAGCACAACGTCTCGTCATAGAATTGACCAAATTTTGGCGCCTTTCCCGTGGAATACTGCTCCATGATTCTTGAATGATAGCCCAGAGCTCCTGATTATTCCTTGTTTTTGCATTGGAAACATATTTTTTTACATCAGACCAAAGATTCTCTATCGGGTATAAGTCTGGAGACTGAGCAGGCCAATCCATTAGGTGAAGGGATCTGTCTTGAAACCACTTACGAGCTTTCTTGCTGGTATGTTTAGTGTCGTTATCCTGTTGGAAGACCCACAACAACGGCATTTCGTATTCCGCATAAGGCAGCATCACTGTTTGCAAAATATCGCAATAGACATGTTGATCCATAATACCTTTTATCCAATGTATTGGACCCACTCAGTAATAAGAAAAGCATGCCCAAACCATGATACTCGTTCCACCGTGTTTTATGGTCTTGCAGGTGAAACTCGGGCGGTATTCCGAATTGGGGGGTCGCCGTACATAGGATCGAGATCCTCTTCCTCCAAATAGCACGATTTTGCTTTCATCTGACCATAGGATGTTTCTCCACTTTTCTGCCGGCCAATTCAGGTGCTCTATGGCAAACTCTATTCTTTTTGCCACATGCTTCGCATTCAAAAGTGGAACTTTTCTCGAACTACGGGCACTTAATTTATAATCTTTTAAGCGATTCCGAACTGTCCTAATGCAAGCCGATATGTTAAGCTCCTTCTTTAGCTCAGTAGCCGGCTTAAAGGGGGCCTTCTTGCACTCGCGAACCAGTCTGTTCACCAGCAAATTAGACATTGCGACTTTTCTACCGCGTGTTTCTGGTTTATTTTTATAATTTAAGGCATTACTAATCATTTATTGGAGCAACCGACGATTTGCCCCACCTGAGCGTAGGTGTTGCCTTCCTCGATAAGCTTTTTAATGATTTCCCTCTTTTCGTCACTACAATGCTTTCCGCGACCCATAATTAATAATTTTTTTGAACTTAATGATAGTGTGGCGACTCGACTTTGCAATACGACGCATTTACTGTCCGCAGACACAACAACAATCATCATGTCGCCGAACACCTGCAGTCTGTTCCTCGGAATCTCAAAAAATCCGTTATCAGTGCTATTTTTTTTGCCGCTCTGTTTTGCACTTCGTTTGCTGAGATGCCTTATACAGAAAAAACCGTTAGCAAATTGAGCATTAACACATTACTCTCAGAGAGATCACATGTAAGCCTATACTGTACAACAAAATTATTAAACCAATTACAAAAAAACAAAAGATGTATTGCATCAAAGAATTTTATATGACGCAGTGCTATTATTTTTGCCGCAACTGTATATATTCTTGATCAGCATGACGAGCTGAGTTGATAAAGCCATGTCCGTCGGCATGTTTGGCGGAACCGGCCGGATGGTATGACTATATCATATAGCTGCCATAGGAACTATTGGTCGAAAAAGTAGTTATAGTGAAAAAAAAACCTTTTTTGTCTTCAACGCAAACGTCCCCAAACATCGTATTTCTAAGTTTTCTATGCTTTCACATAATTCCACCAAGTTTTATGAAAATCGGACAACTATATAGTATAGCTGCCATACAAAAGATATGTCTGAAAAAAGTCTTAGTAGAAAAAACTTGTTTGTTTTTTCTATTCATCCTGTCACCGTATTAAAACACATTAAATTTTTTACTTTTAAAAGTTGAATTAAATCAGATGTCAACAACAGCCAGTGTGACCTTTCTTGTTGAAAGTACCAAAAAAAATCGGCTGGATATACTAGATTCTCAATGAACTTCAGAATTTTTTTGGTATGTATGCGCCAAATTTGCCGTGTTCGTCAAATTCGTCCGACAGTATTGGTCCTAGAAATTATTGGTAAAGAAGCAGGTGTCATCCCAGCCTTAGAAGAATATAAATACTGAAAATACTTCTTTTTTTTTTCTTTATAAATGAAATGTGGGTTTTGCCTACCGTTTTGTTATATGTCCTTAAATATAAATAATCTAACTGACGTGGATTGAAATTTAAATTTCAGCCAACTAGTGTCAAATTGTGTTTATCAGGCATGTTCTCAATTTTACGCCATTTTGAAAAGTAAACCGCAAGCAATTCTGACTCGGTTTCATTTGCACCTTGTTTTGATATTTGAAACAATTCCAAACATTTTTTTTAGCAACTCAATAACTGTGGTATAAGCTCTCCGATCACAAATTAAATTGAGTTTTATATTTAAAAAGTTGTTTACTACAAAAATATCAGCTAAATGCAGCAGCACTTCAACAAGAGCTATAGAGATAAGAGACTTTTTACTTCCTCAATTCAAAGAATTGCGGCTTGAGTGCACGAGGTTTTTGAAAGTCAGTGTTTTATCTCAACAAGCCCCAGACTGAAAACCTCATATAGAATATCCGCCAAGAACGCGAGAACCTTGCACCTTGCAAAAACAATTCCAGCGGAAGAGGCGTACAGTGGCGCACAGAACGCATATCCATTTTCTACCCCATAGAAAAAACCCCGATTTTGTGAGATTATGATTTTTGTAAAGTTTATTCAATGATAATTTTTTAACTTCAGAAAGAAAACATCTATTTTTTTCCCAAATGGTTTAATATATAGGGATATAGAAAAAATGTGTTCAAGTTTATGTGTGTTTAATGTGTTTTATGATCCATAATAGAAAAATGAGTATAATTGAAGATATGTGACTCTTCCGTAGAATAATTTTGTACTTGAGGGCATGGCCTTTTTTTTAAATTAAGGTCGTTTGTTAAAAAAGCAGCCCCAAAACATTCAGATTGTGCATCAAACGCTCTACCCATTATAACCTCATATCCAAACAGTTTAAATTTGGACTCATCAGAGCCAATGTCACAACAATCTGTAATTTCTATGGCTAAAATTAAAAGCCGTTAGTTTGGTTCTTAGTTCTATAGTTCAGACGATCAATAGTTCATTGTTGAACAGAATTAGATCAGTGGTGCCCACGCCCTATGCGCAAACCGCGCTTTCGTTGTTGTTCTTAGCATAAGGATAGCCGCTCGTATAGCGCTCACGCTTCGCACAAGCCTAAGCATAGAGAAACAGCAACTTTAATTGTGTTCTCTCTCTTTCCTATGCCTCTGGCAAATTCGAACACAACAATCAAAGATGTGTATGCGTCGTCGTATGCGAAAGTTTTTCTGTTGGCGGCGAATGATTACGTGTGTTTCAGACAGCTACTAGCACACACACATACAAACTAAAATCGGGTTTCTATTTCTTGTGGTTTTTGATGTTTCACAAATATTTTCCTGATTTGAATTCGAGTTTGCGCGGACGTAAGCACCTCTTTATTATATTAATTGTTCAGAACTTGTTGATAACTTATAATTTATATATTTTAAGCGCTTGAAGGCACTTCAATATTTACTTTATATTTATCAGGTAGATTTGACTTTAGTAAAGAATTGCTTTCATTTTTTTTTTCTGATTTTCTTGGTGAATCATGTAAAGATAAAATAATAAGGAAATGACGTAAATCAGTTGGAAAAACTGATCAAAAAGTCGGAACAATACCCCCGCATTACGCCTGGGCTTTATATTTATATAATTAAAGTAACTTAATTAAGATTTAGGCATTGAAAGTTAAGAATGCCAAAACAAAAACCTGAGTAAACAGTTTTGCCAGCTTTTTTTATGGCCTAATTCAAAATTATAACCGTCAGACAGGGCCGCCATGGCAACAACTCAAAGAGAAGTGTACAACACCCTCACTCACTGCTCACTCACTTCTCTCTGTGTGTGCTTGTTTCTTTCTCTTAAAAACACTTGTTGTCAGCTGTAGTCGTTTGTTCATTCGTTCGTTGTTTTATAGTTCGGGCTGCACTCGCGCAAGGGCCACATCGGGTTAGGCTATTTCTCACTTCAGTCTGAGTTCGAGAACCCAAACAAACGGACAAAAACGTCGCAGTGCGGTCGTTCGGTCGGTCACTCTCGAAACTGAAATAAAAACAAAAACAAATTTCATTTCGTTTTCCCGCTTTTCGAGTGCCAAAAAATAAAATACACACATCTGCATACATATGTATACAAAAGATTTGTGAAAGTGTCGCCTGGTTTTGTTTATTTTTAGTGCGAAAACCAAATGGCAAAAATATTTTAAAAATATTTCTAAAGAAATGAAATAAAAAGAGTTAACAAAAGATTAAACTGATAACCGGTGCGGTTCTCTTATCAGTTCATAAAACGTCAGTCTCGGACAAAAAACAACAGAGGCAAAAAGTGAAGTAAATGTCAGTGCAAACAATTTGAAGAAAAATGTTTTAAACCTGCTGGAATATAATGTAAATATGAACAATAATTTGAATTCATACAAACATATATATAAAATGTTTGCAAGCAATTTACAAGTACATATTTAGCCAAGCGCGTCACTTGGACTTGAGATATTAAAAATAAGATATCTGAAGTTTACTTAATGAGGCAAGGTCTGTTTGTCTAGGCTGTTAGTAATATATATTATATACTCATTCATAGCTGATAATATAGGTATATTGTGATTATCTGTGACGTCAGTTGACTTTTTTTTATCAAGTATTGTCGACATTTTTTTTTTACCTTTCGTTGATTGCGTTCTGACGCCAGCCGGTTTTTTTCTCCCCGTTTTTGTTATTTGTTTAAATTGGCATATGAGTAATAAATATTTATGGACACACGCTTGGCAATTTTTTAGTTGTTTATTGTTTGTTCAAGGAAATTTTTATAAAGTTATGTGATTTTTTGTTATTTTTTTAACAAATTATTAACTGAAACGTGTGAGGGTGTTTGATTTTTTTTTTGTCGATTTGAGTACGATTAAATGATGGTAGTTATCTATAGTATATTTCAGTCAAAATATTAATTTTTTTATTGTGTTTTGGTATAATTAGTAATTTTATTTTGTTTTTGGAGTAGACTTTCTAATTCGGCAGTCTTTTTTTGTTTACTTTCATTTTACGGGAGTGATTTCGTCACTAAAAAAACTTATATCGAACCATTAACAGTTTTCTTCTAAGAATTTTGAAAATGTTTTAAACAGAAACTGCTGTTTTGGAATCAAACTCCTTTCAACAGGTTTGGTTGATCAAAAAAAATATTTGCTACTTTGTTTATTACTTTCAAATTTTTATTAGGCAAAAGCTTCCTTCACATATTACAACAGTGATAAAAACTCTAGTGACTCTTAGGCCGAAAAGCGACAACTCCGATGACAGGAAGAGACAGGACTGTACATCGAAATTACCATTACAATTATTTCGTGATTGAAAACTTAATTATAATTACAATTACTTCAATAATTGTATCTAAAAATTAAATTACGAGTATTTAAAAATAATTGAAGTAATTTCTGATTAAATATTTCATTACATGAAAGTAGTTGTAAGAGTAATTAAATTAGTATACTCTGTACCAAAGGTACTCAGACTATATTATATACTTGTATATATACTTATAATATATACTTGATCAGCATCAACAGCCGAGACGATATAGCCCTGTCCGTCCGTATGAACGAAGAGTTCTCAAAAATGGTAAAAGATAGAGACATGTATGGGACATATATTTCTATAGGTGCAGGCAGATCAAGTTTGTTTTCAATTTTTGCCACGCCACCTCCCGCCCCCGCAATTTGGATAAAACGTTATATTTCCCCACAGTTTTATAGATAGATGGTTCGTAACCTCTGCTACTCTAGGTATAGAGTATATTACCGTCGGGCTTGACCGACTTAATACTAGTTAATTACGAAATAATTGTAATTGTAATGTTAATTAAATTTTCTATTACCCAACAAATTGTAATGTATACACCTCTAACCGGGACTTTAAATCGAAATTACCATTACAATTACCATTTATGACCTCTATGATAATCTTACTAGCAGGTTTAAGCCGGCTCTAGGTCATATTATATTTCCACACAACTTTAAACAGGAACACACAACACCACAAATGAGGCTGTTTCAAGAACCTGCCGGTTCCACCTTCAGTAGTATTTAACCGTCGACTGGAAATCATCAGCCAGCATAGCTATGACTTCTTGGGAATTCCAAGTCAGTAAGGACCGATTTCACATCTTTTCTCACAAATAACAAAGCAAATTGTAAGTTTTTTTGACACAGCAGCTATCAGGAAGAAGAGAAATCGGCCCAAAAACTATATTTTTTGGTGTTGGAGCTCCGATCTCTAGACTTTAAAGGCAATCGGATTGTAGATTTTAAAAATAGTCAAATGACACTTAATTGCAAAGATGTGTCTATTTTATTTTAAAATATCGATAATATCGAGACAACAAAATATGAATATCAAAATGACACTTTTTCAATATCGAAACGAGAGAGCGTAAGCTAAAATCGGCCCTCCCCAACTTCCATATACCCGTTACTTAGGAGAAGGTTTGTTAAATAGCGTTCATGTGTTCCTGAGGAGGAACTCCGAAAAGTATGCAACATTTTTTAACTCGGCTATTTATTATACTATCTTTATGAAAATTTGAGGGCTTATAGATCTTGCAAATATAACTAAGTTTTGAAGTTGGAGTTCGATATTTTAAAAATTTTGGGAGGTATTCAACATTTTTTGTTGTGGGCAGACAATAGGAGAGTAGATTTCAAATTTGGTTGCTCCAGCTCTTGTAACCTCTTAGATCTAAGTGTTTATACAGACGGACGAACGGACGGACGGACAGACAGACGGACAGAGCTATATGGACTCGGCTTTTGATGCTGATCAAGAATATATATACTTTATATGGTTGGAAATGATTCCTTCTGCCTTCTGCACGACTTTAGTAAACCCTTTTTACTCTACAAGTAACGGGTATTAAAAATATCGATATAGATATTTCCTAAATATCCGGCAACCCTAATAATCACTATTATTTATCGATCCTCAAAAGGTTGGGAAAAGATCGCATGATCAATGGTCAAGTTATAAGTTATGAATCAATTTCCCTATATACAACATTATAAGAGCAATATAGGACCAACTTTAATACGCAGGATACAAAGTTCAAACTTTTGATTTTTATTTAAACGTTCTTAAACTCTGACATTTCAAAAACAGCATTTGCAAAGGTATAAAAACTTCGGCACTGACGAAGTTAGCTTGGCCTTCTCGTTTTTTTTAACTATGATGTTAACTGATGAATTTCTATGACTTGGAACAATTAAACACAATCAACTTGCTTAGCTAAGCTTAGTAAAACTAATTTGTTTTCAACTTCACTATAAAGGCCTATACTCCTTATTTGATTAAACGAATTTGTAATATTTTCACCCAATCTAACCACAAAAACCGCCACCGCCACCTCGTAAGTGGGTCTCAAAGTCAACAACCCATAGCAAAAACGAAAAAAAGCAACTAAAATTGTTTCCCACGTGCATTTAAATACATAGCTTCTCCCCTAGATTTGGTTTTTGCACTCACAAAAACAAATAGAGAATCTTTTTGTTAGAATGATGGGGATCGGGTCTCCCCACCAACCGAGCCCACACATTTTTGTGTTCGCATTAATTTATGGGTTTTTTTTACATGAGTAAATAGCCCTCATCTCTGAATCTAAACCGGTGCACTACTGCGGTTAGCTGAGGTGTGGAGATACTTAAGAATCAGTGGATTAGTGATTTGGCTTTAGTTAGTAGGGGCTACATCATAAATTACGAGACAAAAATGCACAAGAATTTTCTTATGATTTTATTTGCCCAGGTTTGGGTGCTATTTATAAATGATAAAATGGCTAAATGGAACAGGCATATTCATGGTGCCAGTTTTATGTATATTTCTGCCTTTTTGATGATATTGAGAGAAAATCTTACTTGATTAAATTTTGTATTTAATAAAAGAAAAACCCACACATTTTGTTAAATATTTATAAAAAAGCAATTTTCTCACAAAAATCTGTAAAATTATTACAAAATCTAATTAACGCAAGTTTCATACTAGCGAAACTGAAACAAGCCATAATGTTGCGGACAACAATATAAGTTTGTTTCAATACCGTCTCCATAAACTAGCTAGCTCCTCCAAAAACCGCATTCTTCTTCAAACGCTTAATGGTTAAAAAGCATTTACACCCAACAAGTGCTTGAAAATCGACTACTTTTCGAAAGGAAAGCGCTTAGCCAGGCAAAGGAATAATGCTTCAACGAAAACACTTGACACAGAAAGACGCTAAAAGCCTTCTCCTTCGTACAAGAAACAATACACTGAACGAGTATTTTTAACAGTAGCCCCCCCTAGATATTTAGCAAATACAAAAATGAGTCAACCAACGTTGTCTGGGAAGTAGTGAATCATAGGCCAACACAATGAATGTAAGGGGAAGGCTCACTACTTTACACAGTTTAAAATGCAACAGCAAATACAAACAATATTTATGTAATCGAACAACCGCATCGAAAAACTGCATAATCAAGCCGAGGTTAATGTAATGCCAAAGAATGTCTACAGTCCAAAACAAAACAGCAATTGACAAAGAAAACATCGAGTGAGAGAGGGAGAACAACGAGTCTTGCAAAAGTTGTGTCAAGTATCTGTAAAACATGTAATTACCATGCAAATGAGTGGAAAGAAAGAAAATGAAGAAAGCTGCAAATGAGCAAATCAAACATATACAGAAAAACAAGCAAAACTTGTCATATCTTGAATGACCCGTCATTGTCTCCCTCTACTCGTAGCGACCGAGTGATTGAGCGAGTGTGTGTGGCCCATTTGCATCTCCCTGGCGCAGTGCAGTTTAGATGAAATTGCTTAGATAGGCCTAAAGATACATTGCATGCATATTTGTGAGTCATTTAAACTATAAAGCCGAGTCGAGAGCCTCGTAAAATGAAGTAAATAGAGGACTAATTCTAAGTACTTTGTGGCAAGTTGACTTGATTTTGTAAAACAGGAAATACGTTTGTGTTCCTTCATAGATTATAATTTTATTAGCCACTCAAACTTTTATATTAAACTTCAATTCAGTTTTAAGAACCTCCATGGATTTGAAGAAATTCTTTTATAGTGTACGTAAGGCTACAATTACTCTTAACAGAAGTGCCCAAGCTCGCTTACACATCAATTTAGTTTTAAAGAACTCTTTTTAGATCCGTATTAACCACGGCAAGACTTTTTTAGTGTGCGTAAGAATACATTGAATTGTCGCAGAAGTTCCCAAGCTTGATTTTTACTCTATACACTCTAATACAGTTTTGAAGGAATGTCTATAGATTCATTGTTGGTACGAAACTTTTATTTAAAAAGGATATTTGTTGAGTAAATCAATTGGATCATTTCGGTAGTTAAAACATCATAAAAAGGGTATTAATAATATCCATTTAATGTTAGATTGATCTTAGAAACTATCCAGCCCAAATGGATCTTTTTTTTCTGTGTACAGTATCGTTCCACGTCGATTTCGCTTTAAAAAACACTTATAGGTCCGTGACTAGCGCACGTCAAGGTTTTTTAGTGTGTGTTAAGCTATAATTACTCGTCACAAAACAGAGCAGAAAAGCTAAGCCGCTTATGTTGGACACGTTGGCCTCTCCAAGTACTTGGTCGTCTTTCGATCATTCTTTTATACTTCTTTTACCTAAAACTGTAAACTGTCGGATCTTTATACTTCCTTTGGCAATTTCTTAATTGATTTACTCAACTTACTCCAATTCAAGACCTAATAAAACGAACCACAAAGCAAAAATTAACCCTCCCCTCCACCCACAGCAGAGAGCGAGAAAATCAACAAGTTCCGCAATAACACTTAACCCGAAGTGCAATAAATTAATTTAGTGGTCACAAAACGAAGCAAATCAGCAGGAGCAATTAAAACAAAGAAACGTGCAGAAAGAGATGTACAATGCTTTATTGCCCTGCAACATTTGGTGTCTCATGGTCTGTAAATTGAGACTAATGATAAACCATCAATTGCATTTTGATTACAATACAAAATTGTAATAAGCATTCAATCACCTTGGTCTTTAAGCGATATCACAGTTCAACAAATATTGGGCTCTCGCGGGCGAGGGAATGAAGTAGCTACCGTTCGACGGAGGTTTTCAAGCTGAATTCCAGTTAATTCTAAAAAATTTTCTAGCACATCAAGTTTTTGAGAAATCATTGGTCAAATGCCTAAAAAGACACTTTTAGACGATTAAAAATTTAGATGCATAGAGAGAACTGTACTCTTTGGAGCACAGTAAGCCAATCTCCTGGTTGTTGGACTAAAAACCGTAAATAAATAAAATAAAATTAATAAATAAACCGCGAGAGTGCTGAAATTAGCCGGACTCCTTCTGTTACGGATGAAAAAATAGTATGTGGTACCCACGATTTGTCTCAATTGTCCATTTGACTCCCAAGACTCTTTCGTAAACCGATTGATTAGATTGTTAAATGGTCTCTCTGTGAGACTTTGAACTGTACCCGTACGGTATGTCCCAGCGGCGCAGAGTTAAATATGTTTCGTTGAAAGTATGCATTACGCCTGACGGAAAAGTAATGGATTACAATCGCTGCTTTTCGCTAGAGAGATATTAATCGTACCACACACGCTTTTCGCCCTCATCCATAAGCGTTTATTGACATTTCTTCTATTTTCTTCATTTGTATTTTTATGCAGTACAAATGTGTAAGTGTAGCAGTGACTTGAAACATAACATACATATATAGCGAGGAGTCACTTGAATTTGGCTTAGTTGTAAGTACATGCTTATAATTGCCGGGTAAACAAACGCGCAAGTTCTCACTTGGCAAAAGTGATGGAGGCTCAAAACACGATTAGGCAGAGCCAACAAAAAATTGGAAAAAGGCCAAATTTAAATATTGGCCAACCTTAAAAAGCTGACGAAAATGGACATGCCCCCTAATGACGACGTATTTCCCTATTTGTAGTCTGGACAATTTAAAGCTTTGTAAAAGCATCCATTTTATTTATCAAGGAATAACAAATAAAATAATTAAAAATAAACTCAAATAAAAACCGCTGCATTACTACTACATCATTACCCACTCATATAGGCTGTAATGCACGTGCATTACCAACCCATATACTTCTCTATCAGTAGTACATTGCATCGTATAACAAGCGCATTACCCACTCGTGTACTTTTCCAGCTTTAGTATACTGAATCTTATTTCAAGTGCTTTACGGCAGAGTAAAGTGTGTTAAATTGCAAACAGACTGCGGACTTTCTGCATTACAATTTTAAACAAATATACGCATTCGTAATGGGAAGCCGATGGCAGTTCCGCTTTAGCATACATCTTCTATTACTAGTAATGCAGGCTGTGGTCACCCCGTTTACAAAGCGGCCATTCATATGGCAAAGTAATGCAGATTGTATGGGATTATTTCCTTCTCACTGATGACAAAGTAACGTAGGGAGTAATCCATTACACGCACAACATCATTTTCGGTTGTTTGTTCGGAACATATAAAATGTACATCTTATTTTAATTATTTACGGTTTCTAGCCCAACAACTAGGAATTTGACTTATTGCCCTCCAAAGAGTACAGTTCCGTCTATGCATCTAAATTTTTAATCGCATTATTCCGTTTTTTCTTGGACCGAATGGTCTGCACCTCCTATTTACCCCTCGACAATTGCCAACTATAAAATCTTCACAATAATCTAAACCACGGGCCGGCAAAACACTCATGCTCATTTTGGCTTTGCTTGCGTGTGTTCAGCCACGCGAGAGCGCGCTCATTTAGCACTTCTTTTTTGTTGCAAAAGAGAGCAGTATAAGCTCATATACTGTCGGTGTGTCGACGTCGCTGCCGCTGTTGTATACACTTTAGACTGGGACGTGCCGGACTCTGATCTAAACTCTTAAAATTTTAATTTACACCGATTGACTTTCATTTGCTACTTACCCGTCTACAATTGACATAAAATCTTCTTAATATTGTGAACTTATATGAAAAATTTGCCAATTTCGCTTCGCTGTTTCATTATTCTGCTATTCGGGGCGAAGACGAATCCATAAAATCAGACATCATTAAAATCGGTAGATGCTTTTGACAATTTCGCCCCACTTCACAAATAGCATGTTGGCAAAATTAATGCACAATTGGCGAATCTATGTAAATAGGCTGTGGGCTCAATTTAGCTTTGAGCAACTAACGCCACATTGTTGCCACTCAATGTGCTGAAACGAGAAGGCTAAGCTAACTTTGTCTGTGCTACGAACCCTATGCGCTATTTGAATTGAGCATGATTGTTCTAGTTGACTCATTTCAAAAAGAGCATATAGATCATGCCTCATGTCATGAGCTATAATTCAATGAATCAATAATTTTGTAAGCTATGAGTAAAAGTTCATAGATATATGAAATCAGTAACAAAGTCAAAGGGAACTTTGATTCAACACATGCAGGGGGCTCTACACTCACAAAAAAAACAAGAACTTTGTACTTGAATCATGTGCAAACTGTGTCAATAGTACGGTAAGTACGAAAATACTCGATTCAAGTACAAAATTCTTATTTCAAGTATGTTTTTTTTCAATCCCGCAATACTTAATTTAAGATTGATTCGGGATATATTAAGTACATTTCGAACTATTTTTAATTCTTTTTTATCATACTTTTAGGTTGTAATGGTCTTAAGCTCAACCCGATTTACTCTTCAAATATGTGAAAAATATTCTTAAAGTCAAATAAATTCGAAATTCAACCGCAATACATTCTGGAAACAAAACAAAAGTTCATATTATAGGTACAAAATGGTCTTGGTTTAAGCCCATTAAATTCTAAAGCCATTTCCAATTTGTTCTTGAAAATATGCCTCTGTATTTAATCAAATAAGGCTGTAAAATCCAAAGAAAATAAATTTACCAAAGACCAAGATGGTTTTACTGTACGTCCGAAATCTACCCTAACTCCATAACCAAAGTGTTAGAACCAGGAGGGAATTTTAAGAACAGATTCGATTTTAAATAATTCGCATTTGTAAGTCTATTTTATACTTGAAGTAAGTACGCACTTTTCTTAAATTTTTCGATTTACTGTAAGTACGAATAGTTCTTGATTCAAGAGCGTTTGTACTCATTTTAATAACATTAACAGTCATTTATCGATTCTATAACGTTTTGTACTTATTTTAAGTACACCCAAGAACAAAACATACTTGAAATTTTAAGTACAAAACGGTATAAATTCTATCCCGATTGATCTAGAACTCTCCCAGCCGTTTATTTTACTAAGTGTAGTATATAGTGTCAAGTGCCGACTCGTATATCCAATATATAGTTCCTAAAAATAATTTACAAAAATTTCACATTGTCAACGCATTATCTTGAACAATTCTTTTAACAAATATTAATGTTTTAAAATTTCGGACTTTGGGCGATTTCTTAATTAATAAATTAAAAACCAAATTTTTGTAAGTGTACTAAGTCCTCGCACTATACCCCTTAGCGAAGAGTATAAAACGCTTTGCTCTCAATGGATAATCAACAAATAAATTAGCAGAAATTAGACAGTCATTGATCTTCATTCGAATTGTCAATGACAAGACACGTGCCAGACACCAGACAGTCCAAAGAAGCTGAGCAGCTGCGACTGATTCACTTGAATGGAGGTAACCATGTCTAGATGCTATTGATTTGACCCTACCAAGGACTAAGCTCGTTCCTTGCCAAATGTTATTTTATAGTTTCAGCATTTGCCATTTGGAAACCCTTTTAAAATTTCTAACGCCATTTGCATGCAAATTGCATGCAAAGAAAAAGGCAAAAACTCAACCAACAACTGGCTGCGGTCTCTCACCCACGCTGGCACGCTTAAGGAAGTTCAGAATGTAATAAAATTGTATGTGAATACATATATGTATGAGTGCATGCAATCGGTCGTCATTTTGTTATAATTAGCATTTGCCGCATGATAGCAGCTGTTGGGTTGCGGAGGGGTAACAGAATGTACATATACCATATGAGGTTTCACTTTGCTGATCGATGGCTTTATGCAGTATACTAATTACTATCAATTGGAAAATCTTTAAAGAGGGGAGTAATTATACCTTTCTTTCAAATAAACGTGCGAACTCGGTTTCAAAAGCCTTTTAATTAACAACTGATTGAAAAAAAAATATATTTAAAAATATCAATAAGGTATTGAGAACCCTAGCTAAAGCTCGCTAACTATGTTTTTACAAAGTGTATAAACTATTTGGATATTTCCTAGAATTTTTCTCTATTTTTCTGTTCAAATTTAATGTCTGACAGTTGCATTTTATGTTCAAAATTGCACCCCAAACGCCAACTAAAGCATTATTATTATTATTTTGACTTGCCGCTGGCGGCTGGGTTCGTGCCTTGGGTTCTCCCTTCCTGTTCCCTCTTCGATTTAGCTTGCCAAAGGGGCGAAGAAGCAATTAGCTCGAGACAGACGCCAGTAGGCGTGTGTGTTGCCTTGCCCTTCAAAATGGGAAAAATATGGTTACGTGTTGTAGTTTTCATTTTTATTGTCTTGCACAATATTCATAGAGAAAATATTGTACATACCCTAAATGGATGATGCATTGATGCAGTGGGGTGGGGCACCTAGGGGGGAATTGTTTACCTACCATGTTTGTGGACTATTAAATGAATTATGCCGGGCTTTAATGGCTTTTTGGTCAGGTTAAGCATAAAGTAGACTTATCTTTAATGACTTTTAGCATGAACTTGTATTAATGTTAATAGTTCTATATAATTTCAACACAACAGACTTGAACTTGAAAATATTTTAAGAGATTGCGCTACTTAAGTAGGCATAAATCATAAATCACAATCATAAAAAAGGTGCGTCCTAAATGTGGAAATATTTTACGACTTACTTTTTAGACTAGTTCCGGCTTATTTCCGCCAGTCGACTTAACTGATAACACCTTTGATACTGAAAAAAAAATATTTTGCGCCTTGGAATTACAAAACCAAATTATCTGTAATAAGTTTCTCTCACATGTCTGTAAATTGCTTACAGTTTTGATGCCACTTTTTACAGAGCTCTAATAATGCCCAAGTTCATTTTCACTGTAGACAAACTTTGTACCTAACTGCAACAGATGAACAACATTCAAGTTACAGCCGACATATAAACAATTAAATTTGCACTAGTCTTGTGTAAGTTGTTTTTGGGAACTGAGTTTCAAACGATTAAACAACATACGTATTGAATTTCAATATAAACAAAAAAAGAAAAACTGCTTGGATGCACACGAAAAATGAAATATACTTGACTGAAAGTTTCAGGTTCATGTAAATTTTGAAATGAGAAATTTAAAACTAAAAGGTTTGTAACAAAACTATACGGCACTGCACGAGTGATTCGTATTTCCCAAATATTATCTGGGGGGAGGTAAGGTTTTGTTACCCCAAAAGCACATTGTACACAACTAATTAAAATCTGCGGTTACCTAGCAATACATACACTGCGCGTCACATGAATAGGTTCAGCATGATGCCATTATTTACTTGTATTTCTTTACCAATCCAGTGGAAGTTAATCGTTATCTTTATTTTTTTTAAAGAGAGTTTTAATGTGCCTTTAATGAGGGAGAAGTGCCTGACAGAGATGGAAAAGAGTCAGAAAGGGCTTTCAATAATTTGATCCAAGGAGAAACTGCGACCAGAATGGAAAAAAGTCAATATGTAGTAGGCAATTTCTTACGCAGTACCCCAGTATGGTGAAATCATGAAAGGACACACTGATAAAGCCACAATCCCAGCCGAAAGACTAAGCATTCTTAAGACTGATTCTAGTTCTTGTGATTTAAGTGCGAAATTCAAAGATAATTATTTCGTGAAAGCCAGTTTATCCACGGTTTAATAAGTTATTGGAAATGCTGAGCACTTAACTCTTTAAAAAACTACCTCCAAACCCTTCGCGGAGTGAATTCATGTCTTGGAAGATAAAGTGGAAGAACATTGTTTTTTCTGAGAAAGAAAATATGTAACCTTATCTATATATAAATCTCTACGTCCGACTGACTGACTGATTATTAACCCATAGCCAAGACCGCTTATCCTAGAGATCTAATCAGTGAGTTTAAGGACTCTAACATTAAAAACAAAAAAAATTTCTTACCAAGAACCATTTTCGACCGATCGGTCCTATGGCAACCATAAGATATAATCACCCGATGTCGATCAACTTTTTCAAATTAGTTTGAAAGCTTTTAATATTAATAATGAACGAATGATATAAATAAGAACGAAATACTTGAAAAAAAAAAAGTTTTTTCACTAAGACTCATATTCCGACCAATCGGTCCTATAGCAGCTATAAGATATAGTCATCCGATTTTGACCAAAATTTGCAAATCTGGTTGAAAGCATATAATATTAATAATGGCCGGGTTTAAGGACGCTTTCATTGAAAACAAAAAAGTTTTTCTCACTAAGACCCATTTTTCAGCCGATGGTTCCTATGGCAGTTATAAGATATAGTCATCCGATCCGGTCGTTTCAGACATATTATAGCAGCGTGCAGTAAAAAGAAGACTCTGTGCAAAATTTCAGCTAGATAGCTTTCAAACTGAGAGACTATTTTGCGTAGAAACAGACAGACAGACCAGATCGGGGGTCGGAAATGAATATTTCTATGCGTTGCAAACTTCTATGCAAATTTATAATACCCTTTGCAAGGGTATACAAAATGTATGAGTGAAACTTTTTAAGAGTTTGTGCTGTCAGCGTGTGGTCCAAATGTCTCGAAACTGATGGCACATGCTAAAAACACAATGAGAGCCTTAACATGGTACCCTGATTTTCAAAATGAAAAAGTTGATGTCACAGCAATATTCTCTTTGTTTTCACATAGCTCACATGCTATGACTGTAAATGCCTCTTATTATTCATATTGTATATATCTTCTTCGTATTGATTCAATGTATCCAATTTATTATTTATTATTTTGTTTTGACAGACTAGAAAACTTATCCTAGGGATTTTAAGATTTAATATAGACCTAAAAAAAATTGACGAAAATATTAACCAGTCGATGGTGAAAATGTCCAAAAAAAAGTATGCATGGGGAAAACTTGCTAATAGTTTGCGGTATAAACTTCGTCCAATTGACTTGAAAGTTGGGGCACAAACAAGCTTTAACAAGGTGCTTACTGATTTTCAAAATTAAGAAGTTGGTGGCATTGGAATCGTGCAGACACATTTGCTACATGGAGGGCTGCAAAACTATCATCGAGAGTATTTGTAATTCCTAATCATTTTGTTGGACACCTACTTTTTTTTAATGGATGTCGAAGTTTTATTCAAAAATATTGTACAAGTTAGTTTACTTAGTCCTGGTATAAACGAGAACGCTGTTATCGATCGGTTATCGACCTCTCGTCACTCTGAACTAAGTCTTCCACGATTGTAAAAGCGAAGAAGAATGCTGAGTATACGCTGCGTCACAGTGTGTCACATTTCAGTGTCACAGCGCAATGTAAACTAAAAACATCTTGAGAATTTGCGTTTTCTCTCTCCCCGAATCGGCATTTCCTTTCTTTTTCTGAAATGTTTTGACCAATTTCATGGATTCGGCACCAAACTGAGGATTTAATGAATTGGCCACCTTATTCTCCTGACAAAGATATCATGGAAACGTATGGGTTATACTTTCACGCAAAGTATACGAGTCAGGGCCACAATATGAAAACATAGATTCATTGTTTGCAAATAAAAAAATTAAAAAGTGAAATTGTTCTAAATAACGAAAATATTTCTGTTCAATTACTATGAGTAATAGTAATAAAAAGGCTAATTTTTGACCACCTATTCTGGAGAATTTTTTTGGCAGAGCTTGCACATGCAACTGCCTGCACTTTTAAAGGGTAGAGATAATGAACCTATTCAAGTGACGTGTAGTGTAAAGTAAAATGTAAAAAAAAGTAAACGCACCTGTCGTCAATAATAGCCATGTTGGGGTGAAGTTAACCCCTTTTTTTTTTGTAAGTTTTTTTTTTTTTTTTTTTACAAAACTAACATAACACACACGCGTGCCCTGTACATTTCAAACTGCATTTAACGACGGTCGCTTGGCTAATGGACATTTTTGGCTGAATATGCAGTTTTTGCATTTAACGATTAATGACCAAACGCAATTATTTTCGCACATGCAAGGCGGTCTCGCTCAGTGACCTGGGACACGCGTTGCGCATGTTCGTGGGCAATTAATGTAATGTCTAGTCTATAAATGGCGCACCTAAAAACAAACCTGCACTTTGGCAGTAATTTCCGCATTACTTGAACAACGAGACCAACAAACAGAAAAAGCAATCGGAATGACCAACGGGTCAAATCGCACAATAACTTAAATGAATGCATCCGCTTCAGAGAGAACCAACTGCTGACCCTTTCCATCTCACACTGCAACTGCATTCATTTAACTTGATTATGGGTGTTGACGTCGCATCGTGGTGGCCTTTTGCTATTGTTTCTGCCGCTGCCATCAGAGGTTATTATCCCTTGATTAACCACAAATGCTGCGGTTTCAATTTTCCTTCTCATTTTTCTTTGGTTTTATTTCTTCTCTGATGTCGCCACCCTTTGACTTTTTCCGACTACGTTTTCCCCCCGTTACATTACAAATTATACATTTTTATATTCAAACTAGCTAGTTTTAGATGTTTTGATCATAACTTTAAGTAACAAGACACACACAACACCACTAAGGAGACTGGTCGTCTATTAAGTTGATTAATGAACTTCTTGAAGGAAAATGTTTCGTGCAAATGGTGTGCATTGCCATCAATTACCAATCTCGAAACAAATGGCAGAAAATGTCCCACAACGACTTCAGAGGAACAACGCTTTGTTCGATTTAGCAGATCCAACCCGAAATTAATAAATATAGATAGAAACGTGTAAGTTAGCAACGAAACTATTTGACGAAGACTTTTGGAATATAAACGAGGGCTGCAAACCGGTTATGAACCGAACCAGTTTGAACCCGGAATTTCGACTTTTTTTTAACTGTGAACCCGAACCTTAAACAAAACCAAAGCTCAGAAATTTGCTGAACCTGTTCCGAACCTAAATTTTTGGTTCGGTTCAAAAAATTAATGACATTCTGAACTCTTGCCAATTTGTTGTTATCAATATTGTGCAACAAAGACTCGATCATCATTACGAAAGTGTAAAGGCTTTTCAATATAATTTCTGGAAATAAGTAATAATAGAAATAAGAGTCTTTGATGGCACAAATAGAGAACCGATTAAATCAAAACTTTAAAAGATTTTGACAGCTTATTAATGTAAACAACTTAATGCTATTGCGCTAACTGTCTTATCAGAACCGTGATGTCTCAGTTGATCAGGTCTTAAAATTTGTTTTGTCTTATCAAAAGTACAGAAATTCTGAATACTTCAGTCGAACTTCTCTATTACGAGCTTCCGTACAACGAAGTTCTGTATATAACGAATTCGTTTCCTGAACACTGCAATTTCGTATTTCTTTCTATTACGATTTTTTCTTCATAGCGAAGTTTTTATTGGTGCCGTTGGGATTCGCTATATGGAAGTTAGACTTTATTTTGAATATTAATCACATAAATTGGATTTGTATTAAACTTTGCGTAAAACCTCGAACCTAAAATTTCCGAACATTAACCATTGGCAAATTTCGGTTCGAACCCGCGAATCGAAGCTCCAAAGAAATTTATTGGGTTTGCAGCCCTGATATAAGCTATATGGCCTGATTTTCATAAAGTGGAGTTGGTACTATCCGTATAATTAATGAACCTGTGGATCAATTTTGGTACATGGACATTTAAAAAAAAGATTATGCTACCATATTCCACCTTTGATATGATAACGACCCAAAACCCACCTGCAAATTCGCCCTCATCACTAGTCTTAAAATTAAAATAACAGTCGAAATTGAATCCTATTATTTTCAAGAAAGTAACTGGACGACTTAAGAAGCCACCACTTTAGCTGGTGGCTTTCGTCACCAGCGTGTAGTCCGAGACAGACAAATTGGTTACTATAAAACTCCTCCCCACAATTTTAATCAAATTATTTTCAATCCCCCCCTCCAACAGCATCCACAAAAGACTGAATGCAATCGCGCCATAATTCCAGTGTCAAACTTACAACAGCGGAAAAAGTCACAAATATTGATTTTTTGTCCGTTTTATTTTCGCTGAAGTGAAATTCAAAATGTGCTCACAACCATGCACCACCAATATTCTCCCAAAACTCTGGGGACGACAAGTGTAGCGCGCACGCCATTTGCATTCTTGGCAAAGGGAAAAACGAACGAAAAATGTAGCCAACACTTATTCTTCTTCTTTAAACTTATTCATTCGACCGAAATTGAGTTGTAGTTGTTGTCGTAGTAGAAGTATGTAGTGTGTTTTTGGCATGTTTCATTGGCAGGCGCGCTTAAAAAATGCAAAAAAAAATTCGCGAGACGCGCAGCAGGTGAATGTTTGAGACAAGGGGCAAGTGGCGGAATAGTGGTACTATCAATTTAGAGTGAGCTGGCTGCTCCGCACCCATTTTTCAAATGCTTTTGTATGGCAATTGCGGTTGTGTTTATTGTATTGTTGATAACAAAATATAAAATGCCACCACCTCAATGGGACTCAACTTTTGGGGAGCAGCGAATAGAAGTTGTCAAACTACCGCAATGTCATTTCATTCCCCATTTTTTGTTTTGATGCAGTAAATTTCGCTTCACATTTATTTTACCCAAAACTTTTTAGTCTGGGCAAGCCGTTTATTGCTTGTGACTTATTTTGGCCGACATGCAGTCTCTGGAGCTTGAAAGGTTAGAATTGCTTGAATGCCCTGTGGTCTGACCTTTTTCAATAGAGTTATGTGAGTGGTTTTGTGCAAATAAAGTAATTTATTTTATCATATTTTATTTACTGTTTTAAGTTATTGTTTACACAGAAAATGTAATAGCTTTGTCAAAGCTAAAATTTGAAGGGAAAAATATTTTATATAATAATTTCTTTCTTTTTTGTCTCAGAATCAAAATTCCCCAAAAGATCCACCTATGTTTTCTTCATTTCAGTAAATATATTTATATAAAACACAAACACATGTCGTTTTCATATTGTCTTGAATGCTTGCAAAAATGTTGTGTCAAGAAATATCAAACAACAAATATATATATTTTTTAATTAACTCAAAGTAAAATCCATATTGAACTTACGGCCCACTTGTCGTGTTCTTGAAAATCAAAGAAAAAATTTCTTAAATATTATTAACAAACAAATAAATCAGAAAAGAGTTTAGACATGTCTGTGTAGAGGAGAGACATTGGAATTTTTGTTTCAAGTACAACTCGCATGAATCATACAAACACATTATACACATGTGAGTATGAATTTTTCTATGAGATAAATGCATTTTAGATGAAAGTGGCCTTCAAAATGTTGACACTGAAAATTGGAACGAAAATATTTATCGAGCCGAATTGCCCAATATGCCACAAACAAAATTATTATCAATTTCTTTGATAAGATATGTCTAAAATGTATCTACTTACCTTATCGTCGCCCATATTTGCTTCCCGGTAAACAAAAAAACCAATATTTTTTATGTCTATATTTAGAGAGAGAGAGAGGCAAATGTTATTGTTCACATCACGTGACACACTAAATGCATTTTTAAATCCCAAACATATGTAAAGAAAGAAGCTGCCTACAGAAATAAAACTGGTTGGAAAGAAATAGTGTGCTGTCCCGCATTTAACGAAATCAACTCTTAACAAGCTGTCAGAACTGGAAATGCACAAAGGCACAAGAAACTGCATCCAGGCATAAACAAAATTCATAGATACAAAAGTATCTGCGACGCAAAACAACTTAAGAATGCATTGCAGTTATTAACACTACGCGATGCTGTGATGACAGAACCGCACTTACGTACATACATGTGTAGGTGCATACATATGTTGACTTTGAAATAGAAAGAAAAAGGCAATGGACTTTCGGTTTTTTTTTTTTCTTTTCGTTGTTTCCTTTTCGGTTTGCCCATAAAATTTCAAATTTATAAACAAGCAAAAGATGCGCGTGTCTGGTGTGTGTAGAAGCGCAGCCAAAAAACACATTTTTAGGAAGCAACAGACAGACATTCGGAGACAAAAGAACCAAGAATAACCACCAAAAGAAAAAGTGTGGCAAAAACCCAGTGCAGATATCTTTTGCGCGTTCAAATCACGTCGTCGCCCGACGACAGAATTCCGTAGACGGGGCACGTCTCAGCCACAAGCAGATGATGGGCAAAGGGAGCAGAGCACAACCAGACAATGCAGTTGAAGCGATTATGTGGTCCTTGCCGTGTATATTTTTCTGTTGTCTCTGAAAGTGTTTAATAAAATGGAAAGTGCTAAAGCACGAAAGAAAAAACTCTAGTGATGAAAGTAAAAATCAATAGCAGGAGAAAAAAACTAACCAAAAATCATTTAGGAAATTTAGAAATTTGTCCTTTGCATGACTTCCAGAAGCTAATTTTAACGGAATTATTTTGTGACTGTTTTAGTGACTTCTTTGAATCATCAATCATAGAACTTTTAGGCTCCAGGTCAATAAGTTATGTTTTCGTTGTTAGAAACTAAACCAAAAATAGTTTCATTAAAAACAACAAAAAACCCTGTTTGATTGCATTTGAGCAATTCAAAATAAATGGGCTCCTGTGGTAACTGAGGGGAGATAATTTCCCACACTAACAACAGACACATAAAGCTTCTGCGACTTGGCGTTGGTTGCTGATGTTGGATTTTTCTATAAGCCTGCCTTTGGAATTCCCAAGCGGATATAGCAATGCTGGCATGAGTTAGTCTCTGCTAACCCGTAGAAGACAGGCAAAGACTGCTCATAATTGAATATATAGTCAACCAGCCGCCTCCTTTTACGTTTTATTTTAAGTATATCTTTATGCCTCTAATAGCCTATTCACATAACATTGGCGAAGCTGCGAAACCTTCAGCATGCGTTCACAGCAAACCTGCAGCTTCAAAAACAGATGTGAGCTAGTACTACTTAGTATGTGTGCAAAATAATGTCAAAAGCACTCGGAAACGATAAGAATCTTCGAGTTAGACACGAGGAGAGACACGACCGGCGGTTTACCGCCCAGCGAGCCACAAGGACCTTGATCGAGGGACAAGACATTCGCGGTGCATAGTTTTTCTTTTTATTTAATTTTTTGTTTGATGCGTTTTTAACATTGTCTTTAGTTTATACAATCATTTAATCGTTTACTTCTTCAAACTTGAAATGTTCAACCTTAAATGAATTAACGGCTGACCGCTCACATCTGACAACGACAGTGTTCTGCTCTCAATAAACGATTTCGCTCTCCTCTCAGTAGTATTTACATTGTCGCCCATGAAAAACGAAACTGTGAGAGCGTGTTCAACGCTGTTCTCTCAAAGTTTGCTAGTCCTCTCCGCTCCGATGCTTCTCCTCACTCCCCTTGCCTATAAAAAAACAAATTAAGAACGAATTTAGCTGGAATTCAAAAGCGAAATTCTTGAAAAGTCAAGGACTCAAACTATTCGAGCATTTTTCAACACTTAAATATAATTAGATATATAATGTACGAACTTTCTTAAAGCCTTAGTTGTACAATAGTTGTTAGACACAATAGATTTTTAATGATTACCATTTCGGAAACATCTAGATTCAGGTCCCAGTTCCGCCCACCATTTTGTGATTTTGTGTTCGTTCTTCGATTCTAGTTAAAAAAATTCGTATTTTACCAAAATCCAATGACCATATCATATACTTAGCTGGAAAGATTTGTCCCAAAATTAGCTTAGACGGAAAATTAATTTATGTTGTCGAAATTCAAACTTTTATTTTACCAGAAACATCTGTTTAAACAACAATCTTCTAGGCTAAATCTAGCATAGTTTTTTTGTTTTATAATAGTTTGTGTCTTGTAAGTTTTTTTTTCGATCGAATTTGATTTGATATGAATGAAATATCGCATCTTTATGGTCTTTGGTATACTATACCAAGTTCGACTCATTCGATCTAAAGTGATTCGATCTTAATGCATTTATACATAATGCCCTCTTTATAGGTAATTAGACTCTTAAGCAGGGGTATTTGTGAGTCAGCAGAGAAAAGTTGTCCATGTTATTAAGAACATTCAAAAAAGAGCTTACGAGCATAAAAATCAAAGGTCGCAACAATTGCTCAACAGTTTCGCATTGTCTGCAACGTATGGCGGTCGCTCAATGGGCTCTCATCTCAGTCGATAATTCTTCATTATGCAGTAAGCAGAGCTGAGTGAATATTTTTGTTGCTGGATCTTTAATAGCAAAGAACAAAGTGAACTTTTCGAAAGCTCTGCCCGTTTTCTGTATATGTATACAAATGTTTTTCTCACTTACCAAAGGCATCTTCTCTGCTCACATTGCCGACCCCTGTTCCAAGGACTGACAAACCAAAATTAATTTTCCAATTCCTATTATCATAAAGGATAGGATGTAAAGTTGCTTTTACAGTGGCGATAGCCCCTCGCTGATAAACACAAAATACTAAAAACCCACATATACTATGTATATCCGCTGGCATTTGGCACTGGCGGCTCCCTTATTTATCAGCATAAGTCGAGCTTCTTCAATTTTTATTGTACTCGGGCTTGAAAAAAAACCCATTTAAGTTTTATCGCTTGGGGTTAGACCGCGGACTTTGAGTTTTAGTTAATCAAATCGAAAGCCTTCAAAGCTAATTCTTCGAAACAATCTTGCCCTCAAAAGTTTGAAATCATTTTATTGTGCGTTGAAGCTGCCCTAGGCAGCATTTCATATCATTTATAAATTTATACATGTTTTTGTTTTAAACTGGTTTTCACGCCAAAAGCGAAAATTACAAGCTGGGTGTTAAAATTATAAATAACTATTGATCACACAGTCTTTCAATTCTTTGAGTTTTACTAGAATTCGTGTATAATGCCCATTGTATATTGTATAATTAGAAATTCCTCTCAACTATTCTCATGTCATTTGCTCATATCAGTAATCAATCAATCAATCAATCAAAAACTGCCAGTCAATTTCCCATGCATTGTCAGTTCGTACCTTGACCCAAAACTGATGTTATGAGTGAAAATTGCAACGCAAATATCGAAAAGCCTTAAATAGTAAAAGTTTTTGACTGAACAAACTCCTTGCTGAACTGCACTTTTAGAAAATTCCTTACAAGCCGGATAGACCAATCAATAAAATAAACAAATATCAATAAAAAAAAGTGCCACGCAAATGGAAATAGAAGTCAGTGCACCTGTTGCTGCGACCTCGCATGTATCATTCAGATGCGCACATGTGTTTAACATGCAAAGCACATTTTAGTACACAACACAAATTCTTTTGAAATTGTGTTTAAAAAGAATTAATACCCGTAAAGTGGCGTCGTCAACCAAGCTTCTCGTAGCAACAATATCTTTCTAATTGCTTGGGGAAATACTCGCGCACCTTTGCATTCAAAATTAAGCTGTGGGAAATGCCCACCAAAATCAGAAAATGACTAAAATGGTCAGCACGTAGTGGACTAGACTCTAGAGATTCATATTACACAGAGAGAAACAAGCAAGTTAGTTGTAAGCAAAGCAAGATATATGGTTCTGCTCTGCTTTGAGTTAATTTCTATACTTGAATACTAAAAAGCCTTCTGCTCTTTTTTTTCGACATAGCTTGCGTGCCTTCAGTATCCTTCTTGACAGCACTTGATTTTCTTACTGTCAAGCTAAACTTACTATTTCAAAATGTAATTCTAAATCAGAACGAGGATTTCGGTTTGGATCAGAACCAGGAATATAATCAAACCACTGACAATCATTGAAACACTTGAAATAACCTTTGGTGGTGCACATAATAATCGATCTTTACAAAGTAAAGCCTGCTCGTGTTGAACCGTCGGTTCATCCTTAAAAGATAAGTCAAAGAATTTGATGACTAAAAAATGTTGCGACCCATGTCTTACAAATTAAATATTTCATTTTAATTTCCGTTTCAAAATTATTTTGCTGGTGAATTTTGCTAAATCTGCTAACAAAACACGAGAGATTTGAAAACAAACGATAAAGATTTCTGGGACACCGAGAATTGGTTTTGGGTTGGAATTTGGTTGGAAGAGATTTCCGTGGCACCTCCGATTAAAAGATTCTGTTCGGTTTGATCGAATAGGATTATGCGCATAGCCGGCAGCGTTCGTGGCCCAAGACTCACATTCTGACGCGTTAGGGCTAGAGATGAACAACCACGCTATCGCCTGATTACGATTAAAAGTGTGGCTACTTGGTTTATTATGTGTAATCAACTTTACCGAACATTATCCAACCGCCAACAATCACTGTATTGATTGCAAAGCGAAGCGAAGCCAGCCAGAAACGCAGCTTTAGGGATGGTGCAGCGGTTGTCGTGCTGCTGCTGCGTTATCACGATGAATAGTGTGACCAGAGCTGTCACACATCTATCAAACAACCACGCGATAAGGGTTGCCCTGTAATACTTCATGGCGCAAAAATACTATTTTTACAATTAAAATAAGCATAAAAAAACAAATAACACAATCAAAAAATTTCAATGAAACATCTAATTAACTCATAACTAGAAAATTTGAATTTTTTTTCTGAGAGAGCAAGCCTGTTTGAGGAGATGGACCATTTTCTTGGACTAGATTTTCAAATAGGAAAATGATTTTTTGAGCGTTTTGCAAACCAACCCAGGCCAAAATCTCTAGAGATTTCCAGGACACCCACCAATTTGACCATTTCAAAATTGGATACATCGTCAATATCGATTTTTATCTAAAACTCAAATTCTACAATTTAGAAAGGTCGCTAACTATCAACTTTAGAAATAACGATAGGGATATGCAAACATCAAATCCAGCTATAACATTGTAATTGGTAAATTGTTTTGTAGTGTCCCTGAAGATGGTTGCCGAGGAGCAACCGAAATATATTGGAAAACATCATACATAATTGTGTGTTTTTATTGGACCTAAAGCCGGCAATACTCAAATTCTAAATATCTTATAGGAATATCGCATATCATTTAATCAAATATTTCTACACGATATTGACAGCCCTGTTGAGCATGTGAAATTTGATGACCTTTGCAATAGATTAATTGCTCCGAGCAGCTTTTCTATATACATTTGTATGTTTATACAAAAGTTATGGAGAGACACTTAATACTCTCATATACAAAAATAGTCTCAGAAATATCTACGGAATACTCTACGGTTGGCCTTACCTTGAATAATTTTTCACTATGAACAATGGGCGTGTTCAGCAGACTAATTGATCCCTGATCAGGTATCAGAAACAAATTATGTACCGAAAAGTTTTTGTTGTTGAAGGAAGCAGTATCACTTTAAAGTAGCGTACTATTTCTTTGATACATGCTCCTGTATCATGATACCTCAAATTGGCTATCATGATGCCCCATCACTCGAGTTCAGTAGGAAGATTATTGTAAACTTATACTTGATCAGGGAAAAAGTTGTTCTGCTGAACACTGCCAATGTGTTTGCTTATCACCTGCAAAAGTTGTGTGTGTTCTGTCACGCGTATTAAGAATATGCAGTTCGTGCTCGACTCGTGTCTTGTTATAATAATATCTAGCTCGAACCAAATCTTTGGGCTCAAAGATTCCAATAAGCTTTTCGAAAGGAGCACGGCTGTTAATGCTTATCAAGAATATATATATACTTTATGGGGTCGGAAATGATTCCTTCTCGTTGTTACATACTTTTGCACAAACTTTATATACTCTGTGTACCTTTGGTACAGAGTATAATAAATCAAATTAATCATACGGGGCTCTTAAGGGGGTTTCTAAAAAATCCTATATATGTACCAGGGGTCGGCGCATCGCTATCTACTGTGCATACAAAAAGTGCTCCGCAGCAGCGCAGTCGACTGTTCGACAGTATAAGCTCGTCACTGCACTGATTTGCAACAATGCCGCCGTGCAAAATGAACTTCGTGTCAGTGGCTACACACACATAAGCAGTGCCAAAATGTGAATGTGTTTTTGCCAGCCCCTGCTATATATAATATACTACTGTAGGGCCGGCCTCTCAATTCAAAAGAGTGTTGATAAGCTTGGCTTGAGTTATAAGCACATATATTCGGGGGTGTCCCACAAATCTCTAGAGATATAAATGAAATGATTGCGTTTCCAACTAGCCGATTTAAACAGTCGGTTTCAAATCGTTTAACTTTTGCATTTTAGAGTGAGTCACTTCACAAATAAAGGCAAGCTTTACTAATTCGAAATTTAAGCGTTTATACGAAAATCTCTAGAGATTTCTGGAATACCCCCGATTGTGCCAAATTGTTATCAATTCCAAACATTTTTATTAAAATTATTTTTTCTTTTAAATTTGTTTTTTTTTCTGGTCTGAACTTTTCGGACTTCGAGAAAGTTCACGAGCATGCACAAAGTTCAATTAAAAAGTACCTTCAGTTTTATTCGTTTTTTTCCGAGTGTATCTCTGTGAGTAGAAATTGTTATTAGTTGTCATTGTCTATTCTTACCTTTGCGATGTTTGTTCTGGACATAACAAAAGGCATTTAATTAAAAACACATTTATTTTGTGAATGTACTCGTACTTGTGGCTAAAGTGGGGCAATGAACTGTCGTTTCAGTGCTTCAGCGAGTGGGACAAGTGCAACATACAATTTATTTGAATAAATAATACCTTTTTTCCTTTATCATAGAAATGGCTTAATTTGTCCCATGTGTTTTTCAAGGATTGTTTTTCTATTTACGTATGAACAACAAATGGCATAAATACATACAATATCAAAAGAAGTTCAGCTGTTTCACCCACGCGCAGCTATCTCATATTATAAATAAATATTTCCATTTGTATTTCTATGGACATTGCAACATTGCTTGCCTTATTACGTACATTTATGGATGCCAAGGCAGCAGTCCAATATACAGACAGACAGTAGTCGCTTTTGTTTATATCTAGGCTAGCTGCTAATTTCACTTGCCTTCCATTTATGTAGAATAGCCTCCAAAACACACAACTTTGAGATATGCTTGCCAGAGGCGAGCGCACGAAATGTAAATGAAATTCCAAAACATGTCTGGGCAAAAATTTGCATCTTTCTCGATTTAGCAAAATGACGTAACGGTCCGAAAATTAAAACAAAAAACACACACACATCCTCCATGTGGCGCGATAGTTAAATGCTTTTAAATATTTATTTCGTTTGTTTTTTTATATTTTTATTAAGGAAAGATCTCTCTACATGTTTTGTATTCATTCGAAAGTCTAATAGTCTCTAATAAATATTACCCATATTTGTATGTCTCAAATTGATGTAAGCCGCTTAGCGTTGAAAAGTCGTTTACCTCGTTTAAAGTACTCTCCCACTTCTGGGATTTTAACACTACACAAAACCAATTAGAAAAGAAATTATTTTCTACACTTTCCTCGTCCACAAAAAAACGATAAAAGAAACCCAACTGTCTCCAAGGTATATTTAATTGCATTTTGCTGAAAGTAAAAGTAACTTGCAAACAAAGCAAAAATAAAATGCAGTCAGACAATGTGGCGTTGTCTTTTATATTAGGTGTCTGATTTTCCAATTGTTTTTTACTGTAAAGGGTTAGTTCGCTCCTTCGCTCGAGTCGGATTAAAATGTCTAGAGAAATGGTTACTTTTCATTGCCCAAACCCAGTAGCAGTTATTCTCTGTCTGTCTAGAAATTTAACATGCCATTAATTTTCCCTAGTCAAAGCGCATTTCCTGCCCACACACAACACACACCCATATGAAGTGTTCACTTCACTTGAGATAAATTCACAGGTAGCTACCAACGAAATCACAGCTTTTGTTGATGGCCACTTCAAGCTGTCGGTTTTTTATCTCCTTCTATCTTCTTCGTTTTGTGATTGATAGTTTGTTTACAAATTTAATTTTCATTTGCTTTTGTTTTGTTTAATGCCTTGTGGCATTCACCTGATGTACGCCTCGTCCCTTATTTGTGTTTACCTCAATGTTTTTCTTTCTTTCTTTTTTTTTTTTACTTGTCCGGGCCGGGCCTTTTATGTGGTCATTCTCTGGGAACCTTTTATGTACAAATATAGAAGTAGAAGAGAGCGAGAGAGATGGAGAAGCGTATTTAATGCAAGACATTTTAATTCTAGAATTTATGCAATCCAATCACGTCCTCGAGGTTTCATGTACATAAAAAAGATGTCAACGCCTGCTTCAAAGAGTTAATTTGAACTTTTGGCAAAGGATGGGGTGACGTTTGTTCCCTAGAGAATGCATAATTCGTTTAACTAATGAATTTGGTTAAAGGAATTTTTGTTGCTAAAAGTTTATGCAGGAGAACTGCCTTACGCGTCACACGTCACGTGTAACTAAAAGAACACTCTGATCTGTAATTTTTTTAATATTTAGCAAGACATTTAGTTTTGAATTAAAAATTGAGTATAATGAACAGACAAATTTAAAAGTTCTTGGTTTTCTCTCAAAACTTTAGAGAATGTTTATCCGCAAAAGGGATACAATCAATTCAATCAATCTTTCAGCCAAATATTTTTATTTACTTTTGATTAGCTTTTGGAGCTCTTCTATTTACCTTTAGATACCTTCTGAACCTGGCATTTATCTCAAGTTCAGATTTTTTCAGCCAGATAATTTTGTTTACTTTTGATAACCTTTTATCTCAAGTTTAGTTTGTTTTTCAGTTTTATTTTTATATTGCACGGAAGAGGAACACTAACTGCATAACTTTTTTTATTTTTACAAAATTAAAGTTAGAGTCATAAATTTCTCCAAACTGACTTCATAGGGAACAATGGCTGCTGCTTCAGCTTAGGCCACTGACAAAAACAAAATCAGAAATGATGAATCGACGACTGCTGCTGCTGTTCGCTTTTTATCAATAATCGTTTTGTGCTGCTGTCTTCTAATGCGGCTTCTCATAAGCAGAAGCAAGAGTTCACATTGATCAGTTGAAAAAAGTCGAAGCTGTGATAAGTTAAAATTTTGGAACTTTTGCTACTTCGACTGAAGCAATTTAAACACTGCTTGAAATAATGGTTCCAAACTTTTTCTATTACGGCCTCTACGAAAAAGCGAAGTAACGATACAAAAATCAGGAGAATGTGAAACTAACTTCATTTGGGACCAAGATTAATTATAGTTACACTTGCTTAACAAAGAAAATTTTATTTGCTTGAGTGATTAGCCGAAGTCAGCTTGCTTTCGACTACCATATCCAAACAGTTTTCATATTTATTGACAGCAGTTAGAAAAGTTGCAAATTTTTTTTGAAAACCAAACCTTGCTGATGAAGTAGAGTGACCCCCACCCCAAGTTAATTTAAAAGTTCCACAACCTTCAATTAACAACAGTTAATTCGAGATAATCGAACATTGGATCAACATTTTTTTCCGCGTCCCCCTTTACTCTGTTTGGTATATAATTTAGATCATCAGATTCTTCAAAACTAATTTATTCTACTATTAAATTTATAGAATTCTATACATTTTTGGGCTAATGATTTCTAGCTCCAATCATTTGTAATCTCTACCCAAGTAAGAATGATTTAAAACTCTTCTACCGCAAAAACTGTCTCTTTTGGTATGCTCGAATTTAAAATAGCTTAATAGTTCTTGAAACCATAAAGCGATCCTAGAACCTTAATGAATTTTACATTTTACCTTTAAGTTAATTTTTCACTCATGAGTCATTCATATTCCAAACCGTCTCTTGTTGTAACTTTGTCGCTTTTCTAGCCATATGAAGACCTTCAACCAAAGCAGCGTAGGGCAAATTAGTGTTTTTCCTTTCCCCAAAAAAATAATTCACGCAGTTCAGTTTTATCGTCCTCACTTCCTTCCTTTTTTTGAAAAAAGAAAGTCACATAAATAACAAGACC
This sequence comes from Lordiphosa magnipectinata, assembly GCA_037044535.1. Lineage (NCBI taxonomy): Eukaryota > Metazoa > Arthropoda > Insecta > Diptera > Drosophilidae > Lordiphosa > Lordiphosa magnipectinata. Next base: position 164,585 of record JBAMBO010002284.1, on the reverse strand, counting down.
ATAGGGAATTTATGTACGCAGACGTTAACCACAGCCCCGCTGTCTGTGTATTTATTCAACGCTTTAAACATAAAGTTGACAAATCACAAATCACACACACACACATACGGAAATGTCCTTGTGCTATCGTCGCGTTGTCTTATCCTTGAGTAAAGAAAGACCAACACGTTCTGGTGGTTGTTAACCTGTAGGCCATTAGCGTAATTTGCTTTTTGTCTGCTTCATTCGCTGGTGAAACCCAAAAAATGTTGCGACAAATTCAATTTTTGAGGTTACGCAAAGTCCTGACACTTCCTGTTCACAGTTAAAACAAAAAAAAACAACAACATACTTTTTTGTAGGGTTTCTGATGCGGTGAGAAAAGTTTAATTAGTTAATTGATTGTACTTGTAAATTGCCTGCAAGCAAACCCCGGAATGTCTGAAGTCGTCTAAAGCCTCTACAATTTTCAGTGACCCCATGCCATGCTGGAGTTGAAGTGAAACTAGTTTAACCACGCAGAAGACTCATTAAATATCCCTATAAAAGACTGACTACCCAAAGGAAGTGAGCAATTGTCGCTGAAGATGGCCACCTTAAATGAAAAGCGACGACCTAGTATAAGTAACTGGTTCTCCTCATTGCGACGACAGCCCAAGAGCAATAAAAAGAGCTTGGGTCTCGGTGGAAGCGGCAGTTTTGGTAGTAAGCAGCAACTGCAACGCAGTTGCTTTGATCTATCGGCAACTGAAGTGGGCACTTTGAACAACAGTCGAAGCAGCAGTACCTTCTACATCACGCCTGCTAAAGAAGATCGCCGATTTTTAGTTGAAAATGGGAGCAGCACTAGTGGCAGCAGCAGCTTGAGTAGTGTCTGCGCTCGTTGCTTTTGCAATCTCCTAACCAAAAGTGAATCACCCAAGCCTAAACAAAAACCTTTCCTGAAACCACCAGCAAAACCTCGCTCACCTTCCCTCGCTCCCTATACAAGTGTGGCCACGTATAATATTATAGCTCTTAGTCCGGATAGTCCTCCGCCCGCCAGTCCCACGTTTACCACGGAAACTGTTAGTTGCAGTGATGTAAGTCGAAAGATCGAAATCTCACGTCTACCCTGTGATGAGCCCAACACACAGTTGTTCAATAAACGTTCCGAGCGTACACACACCACCACCACAACAACAACACGCACATTGATTGTGTCACGACCCATAGAATTGCTTCTTAATGAAAAAGGAGAAATCATCTCAAGACGAACTCCACGCAAAGTACGCTCCAACTCACTTGGTTGTATGCTGGACAATGATGATGAGAGCGGAGAGAGTGGAGGTATGGATAATCCTGGACTGCAACCAGATGCCACAATGGATCCAAGTTCGGTGCTCAGTTCACCATTGACACCCGATGCTGCCGATGCTGGGGATTTACGCTTCATCGATGACAGTTCAAATTCGCAGAGCGAATCCGAACGTAACTCAATCAGCCAGAACAATAATAATAATAACAACAAAAACTACAACAACAAGCAACAGCAGCAGCAAAATAACAATAATAGTAACCATAGTGGACAGTCGAATCTCTGCGAAAGTTGTCGTACGCTCATCGAAAGAAACCGCAGCAATACAGAAGAGCACAGCAATATGGTCATCTTGAGACGACCAAAGCAGGTATGAAATGGGTTTTGTAAAACGCTGGAGGGAATGGGGAATGATATGCTATGCAATGTCATCAATTGAGAATTAAGGGAAAGTTCGATGAAATTGTTAGAATTTTTTAAGGATGTATAATCGCAAGTGGGTGATTAAATAATTTTTTTTTGATTAAACTTTACATAACATCGGAAATGATCCCAAAAATCATTTGTTTTATGTTTTGATCAGTGTTAGCTTTGAGTTTTTTCCGTCTTTTTGGCTGCTTATCATTCAAGGCGATCTAAGATGGGTTACAATTTTTGACTTATTAAAATTAACAGGCGTGCTGGTCAGCCAAGTCATGTGCTTTCAATCGAATCCTGGTAAATAGAGTCGGAGTCGATTGGTTTTAGATGACCCTAGCAAAGTGTTGCTTCTGTTCATACTGTTGAAAATATGGAACATCATTGACTTTTTCACCAAATTATATCGTTAGATTAAAAATAATTGAAAAATAAAGTAGTTTGTTCACTCTTTGGCAATTTGCCATATACCGATTTCTGGAGGGAAACAATAAAATCTTAACATAGAAATATCAGATGGTCGCATTTTAAAGCTAATTATGCAGTCTGTTGTAAATCCTTCAAAACTTAAACGTACACCTTATCAGTTTCAATGAAGGCTGCTAACCTCTGAAATTCTGAAGAACGTTCTGTTGTGGGGTTCGTACTCTTGGAAAGCAGGGATTAAAACCGAAACCAATTTCGGTGTCGGTCAAGGCATTTATATTGACCTAAAGCTAATTTTAACTGTAAAGGAAACGGACAAGCAACCTATATCCGTTTCCCATGATATAACCGTAACCGAAATATACCTATCGGCCGAGTAAGAGACCGCAACCGATACCGAAAATCGTTTCGGTTTCCAATGTTAAGATTCATGTTCCGTTCTCGGACCGGTTCCTTAACTTTTCGAACCAAAGGATTGGTTTGAAGCTTGCTTCATGGATTCTGGATTGGATGGATTGTTCCCGTTTTCACTTTCGACAAAAATTGTCGAATTCGAATTTGTTAAATGTGCTGTTGTATAAAATTGATTGATTATGATTCGTCCGCTCTCTACCAAGGTTTTCAAGTGCCGGTACCTTAAAATGAAGAGCTTTCATAAATTTCTATGTACATAAATAAACGGATTTAGTTCGCACTTTAAGAACTTGACTATACTTGCTTCTCGAATATGATTTTGAAATGATAATGCCCCGATTTAGCTCTGCAAAATTATTTGTATCCATTCAATAAATTGTGATTGTTATAAAAGTTCTAATAAAAAATATGACAAAAGTTATTCTTTGAACCGAATCTTTTTTCCGGTTCGTGTCCAATCGGACCCAATAACCCGTGACGAACCAAACTGGTTCTTTGGGGTTCTGTTCAGGACCGTTCTGCAGCTTCGGTTCCAATAATGTCGGTTCTTCCGGCTCAAATTTTGAAAATAATTTGCAATAGAAAAGTGGATCAATAAACGGGTTTTATTTACTCTTGACATAATGACGGACCTCCAAAAAGTAAATATTTGTCCGAATAGTCGTCTCAGTTGGTCGCTTTAGGCTCATTACTAGATTTTCCTTGCTCCAAATACCGCAGAATTTCTTATCAAGGAACCCATTTAGAATAATGTGCATTGACTTTTAATCAATGAATGATGCAAATTGTAGTCTCCCATCAATTGATACTTGTAACCATTTTAATCAAAGCACTTGAGTCAGATGCAGAAGCGAACTCAAACTGAAGAAAAAAGTAGAAAACAGACTTAAAATCTTGCATCTAAATATATGAACAAATCGGCAGAAAATGTTTGCTATATTTTAATCATAGTAAATAATAAACGCAATGGGCAAGATCCAACTGGGGAGTAAATGTGGATAAATTGCTTACATTTTTTTCAATGTTTATTTAAATTTCATTTTGTTCGCCCTCTTTAAATTTAATTTCCATGCGTGCCAAAGAATTTGCATTGTTTGTTGTATGAAAAAACTGGTTCTACTTGGCTGTTGCTGTTTTGGTTTTATGTTTCCATGTTCCCACAATTCTTGAAATAGTTTTACCTGTCACTGTTTGTATTCGTTCATTAGTTTTTTTCCCCTTTGTCTGTGTTTTGATATCAATAACCCGTGGCCACTTGTTGCTTTGCTTGCTCCCTTACCCGCTTCCAGACTTGTAAGCCTAGCTGAGAATTTTATTTTTCTTGTTTTATGTGATTTTCTATGATTTCAGAGCGTAGATTGGTAGCCAAAAGGTTAGATGTTAGATATTTCTACTGATCATTTTACTGCTGTGAGAGCAACGGAAGTGGAAGAGCTGGGGAAAATTTTAATCAAGCCATAAAATTATCTAGCTGCCGGTGTAAATTGATCAGATATTAATCAACTAATTGGAAATTTATTAATTTAAAATCAACCGACGGTTTGTGATCAGACCATGTTTTACCTGGTGAGATTGCCTCTTATTCATTTCAAAGGCAATGGGCGTCGTCAGCGGATACACTTGAATCACTAATCAACGTTAAGAAAATTTAGGAATAATTGGCTGATTTTTGGGTGTGATATAAAATTAACATTTGAAACTTTACCCACTGTAAAATTGCCATATATTTTTATCATTGATTATGAATCAAGCAGATCAGCTGAATGCAACAATATTTTCCCGCGATGTAGATTTCGAAAAATATTGGCTTCAGCAAATCTCAATCATGATTTTTCCGGCCTTGTCAAAATCACATTGTTTTTGTATGGTTTTGACGCTCAAAGCGGTAACCTGTTGTTGTGAAACAATATTTGGGGAACTCATTGCCTTCTTTATGGATTTACCGCAGGTGGTAGCTGTAACAATGCCATTTCGCCAGGAGTTGTCGGACAGTGGGGAATTCAGTTCAGTACTTGTGCATTCCTGGACTTGTTTATTTGGGGTGGGGTACTGTTGTTGAATCAAAGACCCTAGAACACAAAGATGCGTAACGGCCATACAAGTGAATGTCAGGCAAATTTTTTAGCGAGGATTTTCGATGTGGATTTTCGATTTTACATTAGTATGCTGTGCATATTCGGCCGTCTTCGGTTGTTTGAATTTGTTCGTCAACGTCTGTTTGGTTGTATGGCGGTTCTCTCCAGTGCTCTCTGCTCAGTAGGGATGTCGAAACTATTATCGATATATCGAAATATCAATATTTTTGCCCAAATTGACAAATATCATTATCGCAAATTTTTCCGAGGCGATATATCGGAAATCGAATATTTTTTTGAATCGAATAACAATTTCTTGTGCTCAAGCTTGTCTCTGGACATGTAAAGCAAAATGTTTAAAAGTTATTCTATTAAAGTTGATGCAAAGAAATCGCAATGAAGTTGTAAAGACCAGTGGCAACTCAACTAATATAAAGGCGCACTTAAAAGCAAAGCATAAAAATGCTTGGCTAAAATGCAGCCCATCTTAAAAAACGGTAAATGCAAATATAATTGATTTTGACTTCTGGGAAATTGTGGGAATTTTAATTTACCGCTATTTACCCTGGATCGGGACCCCATTAAGTTTTGGATGGAACAGAAAGACACATTGCCAGTGCTTTCTAACTTGGCATTGACATATCTTATTACATCGGGAAGCTCCGTGTCATCGGAACGCTTGGATTCGACTATAAAAAGTGTGGTTTCTGATACCAGAAACCGAATGACCAATGAGCACATAACACAACGGTTCTTCCTAAAATCTCTGTCTAATTATTATTGGTAAATCAGAAGTTTTTCGTTTCGTAGACTTAACGAAATGCGTTTTTTTATACTTTGAATTCGAATTCTCTATTTTGAAAGATGATGAGTTTAAAAGTAAACACTTCTTTCGGTTCATAAATTTAAATTCATAAATAAGTTTGCAGAACTTTTTATGTTGTAAATGAAATAAGAAATAAATATCTTTTTTTAATTTAATAAATATACATTAAATCTATATATTTTAAGCGCAGTCAGAATGTAGTTCATATTACGCGTCAAATGACGTCTCAATTACCTCAATAGACCTGTTCATTGTTAAGATCCGAGTTTTTAATGAAAAATTTAGAAAATATTGATAAAATCTATATTTTTTTACACCAAAATATTTATATCGAAATGATACTTTTTCTATATCGTCAAAAATATCGATATAGATATTTTTGAAATATTCGACTACCCTAGTCGACGATGCGTTGATGGTCGGATACTAGAGGGGCTCTCTCAATCTCTATCCTATCTAGCCCACCGTTCGCGTTCGACGCGACCAATAGTGCTCTACCTCGTGGCATTTTGTTATACTGCGCTACGCATCTAGAGTCTTCGGTTGTACCTTATTTTCTCAATTTCTTGTTGCATTTCACGGGGCGTATCTCAACTTGGTGTAGGTGGTTAGGGGGGGTTATGATGTACTCCGTAGCTACTCTGGCCACTGGTCATAAGCTAGTAAAAATTTCCTTCTTCTAGCTTTGTTGACATTTTATTTCATAATGTTTTGAATTCAAAGAAATAAATTATTTCTAGCAAACCCCAAATGCCATCAAAATGATCTCATCATGACCGTTTCACTCTAGCAGCGATTGTTGTCGATTTTAGCAACAACATATTTACATTTAACATGCATCATACACACTCGTACTTGGAAACAATTTGTCAATTGTATTTTTATACTGTTTAATTGACGACATTTTCAACTCTCAGTTAGTATTTTGCATACTCTCTTATAAAGTCAAAACTTTATTTAAGAATAGGCAGTTTAATGGCCCTGGAATTCTCACACACTTACATTCAATTGAAAAAAAAAAAAAAAAACTATTTGTCTGGAAGTGACCCTTAACGGTCATGGTTCCATGCGCGACATCTCTCAGTCAATAGGTGTCACTTCTAGACTTTTTTTTTCTCTAATTCAATTAAATCAAATTTGCATTGAATTTGATTTGGTCTCTTTTTTATTACTTTATTTTTAGCACTAAAACGAATCCTATTTGGCGCCAGTCGGTATCTGACACTATAATTCCTGCATTTCCGCTATTCATATTTTAATTTCCATTTCTATTTTTATCTCATTTTAGCAAATCAAAGATGAGTTATGCGAAGTTGTCTCGGAAATGGAGGCACTCGATGTGCCCGAAGATTGTAAGCATTCCAATAAGGATAAACAAATGTCGATTGGACGCAAGAAGTTCAACATGGATCCGAAAAAGGGTAAGCGATGGTATAATTTGCTAAAGATGCAAATAAATACACACAAATTGCTTGATAATTGAGCAGATGAGGGGGAATGCAAATTTAGCGATGTAAACGAAGCACGTTCCTTCAATGTTGATGTCTACATTCATTTAATAACGTAATGACCCTCAAATGAAATGCAGACATCGAGTGACAGTGATCCGCAGATGGTGGAGGGTGCTGACAAATTTGACAGGTCATTGACATCTGAAGTATTTATGTACATTTATGTGGGTGTCTCCCTTAAAGAACTTGACTATTTTATAATTATGATGTCAATGACAATGTAGGAAATCGTTCACAACCAATTAAAGGGTGATTCATTAAGAAGTTTTTTTTTTTAAAATTACAAATAAAACAGAAACGAGAAGACCAAGCTAACTCCTTGGGCAATTCTGTTTGTTGACGTATCCATTGAGTTAAAAATGAGCTTCGTCGCTGAAGACTATTTTTGGATAAAACACATTTCTCACAGACCACGAAATTTGATATTAAAATTCAATGATTTGCAAGCTCTGTTCATTTGTTAGTCTATTCATAGTGAAATGGCAAGCCTTACTGATCATTTTTGGCGCTGCCGCATGTTACGAATCACTTGTAATGTGTCAACCAATTTTCACTCAAAAACCAAACTGCATAAAAATCACCCTTTACAAACGATTAAGATTCCCAAATTGACAAGTATTATTGTCTTAGGATAAACTCTTTACGCCTTAAAACTCGTCATTGAACCGAAACGAATTATTTTAATTTGTTGGTTGTAGGTTCGGTGCTCGGTTTGCGGTTTGGTACAATATCTGGTTTGGTTCTGTTCCTTTCAGAACCGGCTTGCACTAAGAATAAATGATTGAAAAGTTAACAAACTTTTTAAAATGCACTCAGTTCAATAACATTTTAAATGTGTCTTAAAATAAATAGTTCCAAAATTAAAAAGTTCATGCCAAAATGAACTAAAGTAATATCCATTGTTAGACACTTTATGTATTTTTACAGATTTATAGTCCATATACATATAATGTATATAGTTGACCCACATGTCAACATGTCCAAAACACTTCTATATACAGACTGTCCCATTTTAAAACCAATTAAATATTTACGTCAAGCCCCTCTTTGGCCATAAATTAACGCTGACAAAATTAGGCCACTTCATCTTCAACGAACAATACGAGCGAGACGAGGCGAGACACATCCACATCCTGCATAAAATTCCAAATAGGCGCACAATAAAAATGCTAATCCAAATGGCTTAGGGTTGGTGGACGGGGTGGAGTTGGAGAGGGAAAGGAGGAGTAAACAATCCGATAACAAAAGCCGAATCGAATTCCTACCAGAGTCGAGACGATGTCTTGTAGCTTATTATGATATGAGTGTGGCACAGAGGAGGCAGGAGGTGGCGAATGGTATCATCATTGTCATTTGTCGCTTTATCGGCCGATTATCAACTATATACATATATATATACAAACGCACGCAGACACTTAAATTAATGGCACACAAATGTGTCATCCATAACGCACAAATGTGTGATACAGGGAGATGGTGGAACGGGAGAGGAACCTACGCGAAGTTATGGTTGCTTATCGTGCGTGATGCCTACTAGCGAAATGTGTCATTTTATTAGCAAACAAAAGACAACATAGAAGGGGAAGTTTTGAATGGGGAAACTTAAGGAATAAATTTTCTTAAAATGGTTTTGAATTCTAAAAGAATATGCCAATTGCAACAGAAAATTACGACTGTTAGAGTTATAATACGTTCGGAATGGAGTTTATTCAATTGAGTTTACTTAATCGTTCCTTAATTCAAAATTCGACCCCAATACTTCTTAAATAAGAACAACATTTTATGAATCAAGATTTTTTCATTACTTAAATAGAGGCCTGTACTCAGATGGGATGAAAACTTGCAAAATACTACTTTGTATAAAGTGAAATAAGCAGGGTATCCAACTGAAACAACAACCGTTATTTTTAACCGGTATAACCGAATCGAAACCGTTACCGAAATCAATTTTTATAAGTAACCGTAACCGAAATGGATTTTCGGTAAACCAAACCGAAACAAATTAACCGGTTCCATTTCGGTTACAAACATTATGAGAGAAAAAATATTGATAATATTTTGTTATCGTCTGAGAAATTCAGAAAAATTAATTTACACTAATCCTTACTATCCATCAAGTCAAACTTGCATCGCTAAGGAAAGTGTCCATCAATAGCAAATCACATGTACATGCATACATTCTAGGTTTCGGCAGCTGTAGCAGAGACGATGGCCGAATTTCAGACAATATTTTTAGCAAATTCAATAAACAAGCTCTCATTTCTCTGCCTGGGCTTGCTGACTATTCGATTGCACGTCATTAAAGCCCCTTCTTCTTCAGAACATAATAATACAAATTGCTCCAGAATGCCGCAACAACAAACCCAATCTGTGTCGAAAATATTTTACATAAGACACAGCGCCTGTGCGCTTTTTGTTATAAAGAATTTGCGGTAAGCATCCAACAATATGTCTCGCTTTGCTCGGGTAATAATTATGTGTTCATTTTATACACACGTCAAGACATACATATACGCATACTACTGTGATTAAATTGAAAGGTGAATTTTTATTTTAAACTTCCCGGGTTTTTCCAATCGATAATTGGTTTCTTGCTGTAACATGGTAACACTGTTAGTGACAGCTGTGCCTGCTTACAAACTTAAGAGACCGCTCCGAGGACACCGTTTTGACTCGATTGAGATGATAAAAGCAAAATCGGAGAAGGCTCTGAAGGAAATTCCGAAGGAGAACTTTGCCAAATGCTATGATAACTGCAAAATTCGTTGGCATAACTGTATTGCAGCGGAAGGGGATTACTTTGAAGGGAATGAACTAGATTTAGAGCCAATTTCTATTCTTCCAGATAGCTGCTATGTGTCAGATAAACTTACAATTTGCTCTGTTATCTGTAAAGCTGCCTTTACACTTGTCATATCTCTAAATATTTAGAAAATGTAGCCTTCTTTGATGAAATAGAATAGGTTCTATTTGATAAGAGATTATCTTTAGAGAAGTTTGACGGCCTACTATTTAGAGATATATGGCAAGTGTAAAGTCAGCTTAAGTTTATGTGGCAAATAGTGCTAAGTAGCAGATGTAAAATCGGCTCTTAGATAAATAAATAATGATTTTGAAAATATAAGAAAATTCACCTTTGAATTTGATCACAGTGATATAAGAAGTATGTATGGTTCCGGACTTAAATTTGTCTGCGAGCAGATAACTTGAATGTCTATTCGGCCTAATGAAGATTAATGGATTATATAAGCTAGCAAGCTGCTTCGTAGAACAGGAAAAATGCTTAAGGAAAAGGTCTCAAGATAGTGTATAGTTTTCCACTGAGCAATTATCAGATTATTCTAAAATCCGGTAACTTAAAAACTCTTACACTGCTACATTGAGCCGAACCATTCCTAACATCCGGAATATCAAAAACGTTTGGCATCTCTGTTGTAACTATGAACTAAAAATTAGTTCAGGAGTGCCCCAAACTTTTCCTATGGCCGTGCTGAAAACAATACATATGGCTTCGTCACCCTTGAACTAGATGAACCAAAAGAAAGATTAGTTTTCTAATCTTAAAATTGAACTTGAATCACAAACTCTTTGACAAATGAAAAATATGTTTTTAAATTCAAACTTTTTACATAAGTTCTGATTTAATATGGGATCCCAACTATATAATTTGATGAAGAGTCCTGTGCCTTTGCACTTTTTCATCATTCTTCATTCTGTTCTGTTTCTCAAATTCAATCATTAATTAATGACTATAACAACCATGAATATACATATACCCGCGATTAAAATTTCCTTTTGATATGTTTCCATCTATATTTTTGTATTGCTTTTATTACAATTCTTTTTTGTTTGTGTGTGTTTTTATTTGCTCGCATTTTCCGGCTATTATCGCAAATCGTGAAGCTTTGATGCCCTTACCCCAACGCTTTGCTTTGATTGGCAAATAATGACAAGAGGCGCTCCTTTTTTTTACATTTTATATTATTGAGCCGGCTGTGGTTTATGTTGCGGGTGAATGCTTCCATTGCGATATGCACAATGACTTGAAGACATATATGGGGGTATATTATTTACTATGTGTGTGTTTGTGTGTCTTTTGTTGGTTCTTGTATTTCCGGGTGCTGTTAAATGGAAATTTACAATGTACATAACATTTTCTTTATCTTTCTGTCTTTTCAGGCATTGAGTATCTTGTAGAAAATCGACTGTTACGTCACGATCCCCAGGATGTGGCACATTTCCTTTACAAGGGCGAGGGCCTCAATAAAACAGCCATAGGTAAGTCAGCGCAATAAGTTCTCTCAATTATATTGTATTCATTTGAATGTTAATTTTCCAGGCGATTACCTCGGCGAGAAGAACGATTTCAATGAGGATGTATTGAAAGCCTTTGTGGCCCTACACGATTTCACCAATCTCATATTAGTGCAAGCTTTAAGGTGAGTTTCCAAAACATCAGTCAAAGATTCTTACTAATTTATGAAATTTTTGTATTTTACAGACAATTTCTGTGGTCATTTCGTCTGCCCGGCGAGGCGCAAAAGATTGATCGTATGATGGAGTGCTTTGCCCAACGTTATTGCCAATTAAATCCCGATATCTTTACAAATACGGATACCTGCTATGTGCTCAGCTTTGCCATAATAATGCTCAATACATCACTGCACAATCCATCGGTAAGATTCACAGCTGCAACTATGTTCACTAAATATAGGGAGGTGTTGAACTCAAAAATTCGTTTTGACATTTCCAAATTATTATTCAAAGTTTCTTCGATATCGATAAATTCTGCTCAAAAATGTTCAATAAGAAATCTGTAAGTCTCATTCATGGACTTCTGTCGTCAATGATTGTAAATATCATTAACAAAATCTTAATGGTTAAATTTTGACCATTAGGACACCTTTTGTTCAAAGGAATCTTAGACTGAGGCTAAGTGGATCAATATTAAAACTTCTGTAGAGAGTTGTTTGAACGCTTAGAGGCCTAGATGAATCGGTGTTTAGGGGTATCAAGAGCGCTTCAAGCGACTGAGCCGTGTGTTGATTAAGAAACGGCCGTAATACGAGCAAAGGCACGACATGGTTAGCTTAATAGAAACATCACCAAATATTGAAAAAGATATATCAAAACTTTACTCACTAGTATGGCAATTAATCGAATTCTATTAAAAAATTATTTTATAAAATTTTTTTGAATAGAATCTGCTGTTATTCGGATTAAAACAAGTTGGAAAACGTACTATTTTTGTATATATATTTATGTATTATCTCTAAAACACCTTATAATAGATTTCAAGAGGCTTTCATTTAAATTTTCTGAAATAAAATAACCAAAATTTACCATTTTAGAATTTTTTATTTTTTTTTTTCAATTTTTTCCGCGACTCTCTCAACCGGATGCGCTGTCAGGAAGTTGTTACTTGTGCCAAAAAAAGAATGAAGAAAAAACAGAAAATGTATGAGCATATTTACGCTGCGTGGCACAGCAAATCGCTGGGCTTGTCCTTCAACTGCGAACTTCTTGCTTGTCAAGCCACAATTATCGACAACGAAGCACTTTTCACTTCCGCATATCAAACACATCGTGGTGCTTGCCACGCAAACTGTGCAACTCATAGACCAATTACTATAAATAGGTCAAGTCTACATAAGTTGGGCAGCATAGGTTAGACAAATTCTTCGTATTTCATAGGGCAGTGCCAATCAATTAGCCCTTGGCATAAATTTGTTTAGAAAATGATATCAACAAAAGAATTACGAATTGTGACTCACGTTGTGTGATGTGTTGTAACGACATGTACCAAGATTATTTACAACAATTGTACTATAACTTTTTAAGTAGAATAATTATTAGTTGATATCATATTTTAGGTTTTTTGTTTGTTGGTTTTAAGGCAAAAGATTTTGCTAAAATTGGTTAAAGTATGTCAAAATAGATATATAGATATATATTACCTGCACAAAAAAGTTTTAAATCGGGTATGTCACACGTTTTGACGGCGATTTACGTGTAAACGTTCTCATTTCGCTTTGAAATCATACAACTTTACATATAAAGTGACGGAAACATCTTCGGTCACTTGATATTGTTTAGAAACCTTGACTGTTTGAAATCGACTGCCGAAAGCATAGCGAATTAAAATCGTCAAATACGGGTGTGTCCCAGAAATATCCAGAGGATTTCGTATAAACGTAAGCATTTCAAATTAAAACTGTTTGACTTTATATGTGAAGGTTCACAAATATGACAGGCTACTAGATTAGTTGACGAAAGTTAAGCGATTTGAAACCGCCAGCTCAAATTAGCTCGTTATTAGTTTATTTTGTAATTTTATTAGATTTTCTTTGATAGGCTTCCTTAGCTCATAAAATTTTTTTTGTAACGTATTTATACTTTTGTTGACAGCATTTGTTTGTCGACTCTAAATAAATAAAAAATAAAAAATAAAAAAAAACCAAGTAGATTTAATGCGTACGGTTTTCCTTCCATATGATCTATTAGCCGGTTTTATTCTTGCCACTTCACACATAATATAGTCCAAGTTTAGTTCGAAGTGCAATCGCCTAAGCAGGGCATCCACACACGAATTTGTTGTGCTCGACGAAATGTTCGTCGTTCGACTCTTTGTTCTCAGAGAATAGAAACGTTTCTATTTTGCGTGTGTTCGTGCGAACATGTTAGTCAATGGATGGGAACAAGTGCACGAACATCATTTGTCAAAAATATTTGTAGAGTTAACTCGTGCCCAAATGAGCAACGAATTGTGGCTGGAATTTATTGAATGCCCACAAAATGATAAAATAATGCTCTAAGCTAATTTGTATCGCCATCTATGCCATGATTGTGTTAATTTTCGCTGCCATATTTTCATGTTGACTCGTTGAGATTTTCAAGCAAATGATGTTCGTGAGAAATGTTCGCCTGGCTAGTGGGCAAATGAATTCTTATTTGACAAATTTGTTCGTCGAACAAATTAGTGTGTGGATGCCCTGCTTTATACAAAAATCTCTAGAGATTTCCAGGACACCCCTGAAAATTACAATTTTGTTTCGACCTGATCTAGTAATCTCTAACATATTTGGCACTTAAACTATAAACTTAATAAATTCTAATTCGAAATGCACAAGTTCATACGGAAATCGACGTCGATTTGTGGAATACACCCGAATGATTTTTTTCAAGTTTGACGCTTAATTGTGGAAAATTTGTTACAAGTTCATTTTTCAAAGTATTGTCCATTGCTAGCCACTACTTTTTCCCAACTTTTTGGAAATTTTCGGACACCATTTCGAAAAACGCAGCATCTTTTGATGCGATCCACGAATCAATCCAATTATGGAGTTCTTCAAAAGAGCAAAAGTGCTGATCCTCAAGGGCATGCGTCATCGACGAAAACAAATAGTAATCGGAGGGGACAATGTCTGGGCTATACAGCGGGTGGGGTAGGATTTCCCAATTCAGCGTTTCAAGGTACGTTTTGACCGGCTGCGCAACATGTGGCCAGCAGAGCGTTGTCATGTTGCAAAATTACCTTGTCGTGCCGTTGCTCGTATTCTGGCCGTTTTTGCTTAAACGCATCAATTGAGTTTGGTAGAGTTGCCCTGTGATGGTTTCACCCGGTTGTACACCACGCCCAATTGGTCCCAACAAATACAGAGCATAACCTTGCCACCGTGAATATTCAGCTTTGGCGTATGGCCGAGTTCTTGGCGTTAGCATCAGTGATTAGGTAATAAGTACCCATTTTTCATCACCAGTCATAATACGAATCCCTTTCTTTTTTGCCGAAAAGTAAACTTTCCCGCAAATTATGTTATAATGGCACTAAAACGGCGTTGGCCATCGAGAGCGAGGCCGAAAAGTGAGAGTGTATTGGTGTGCGAAAATAAAGCGCCTTGAACCAGCTTCGAACTGACAGCATCGCAGGCAAGCCAGCGAGTGGAGGCCTGTTTGACCTCAGCTTCGGTATCCGTTCGGCTCGTGTATGTGTAAATAGCGAAATGTCTCTGGCCCCTGGGGCCTTTCGGTGACCATCGCTGCACTAAAGTTGAAAAATTCGAAGTACACAAAAACTATGTTGTTTACACTTCAGCGAATCGATACATACTGAAAAAGAAATCCATGATGAGCCCATGAAGGGCATTGTCCGATTCGATTTAATAATAGTGACTCAATCTCTTGAAAATGCTTTTAGGTACGGAAAATATTTCTGCAAGAACAGTACACAATTTATTATTATATCGTAATGTGTCGCCGTACGCCAAGTAACTGCGTCGTAACATACCCACAAAAAAAGTTCTGGATATTTTTGTAAAAATATTAAGGATTTGCGCTTTTGCAATGCCTCTGTCAGGCTTCTGTACTTAATTATAAGAGATATGGCGGACTTGATGTCACACAGCTAGTCAACACAGCTAGCTTGTGTTCTCTTTTTACTTTTATCAGATTTACTGACTCGTCAGTCGCGGTAAAGTAGCGTAAAACATTCTTAAGCTCTTGTACTTTTTCATTACCATTTTTCATTATCATTAGCACAATCATGGTTATGCAATTAAATGTGCTGACTTGGTCTTAAAACTGTTTTTTAAGTATTAAGCGCTTCCTTGGTGATCCATGTAAAAACCACTAGCTAAAAACTTTAATACTGCATTAGATCTGGAATGATTTCCCACTTAAACAGCAGTAAAGTTTATTTACATTGCTACAATAATTTATGCTCTGGGTTTTTTACGCGTTTTTATAGCTCGTCCATCACGTTAAAAAAGTTTTAAATACTATCTTGTCTCTATGGCACGGGTGCTCAAGCCCATTCCCCAAGCCGCGCATTCGTTGTACGAATACGGCCACGCATGCCATAAGACTACATAGAGCAACAACAAATTCATATGTGTTCTCTCGCCTCTTTCTTTACTAGCGAAAGTGTTGTTGTTGCCGGCTCGTACAGCCCGTCACGCAAAGCATCTGGCTTGGTAGAGCAACAACAACTTTAATTGTGTTCTCTCTTCTCGTTCTCTCCGAGCGAAGTCTTTGTTGTTGGCTACCTGCGCATCAGACAGCAGTAGCACACACACATAGACACAAACAAAAATCGGGGTTCTCTTTCTATTTCTTGTGGTTGTTTTTGCTTGAGATATATTTTCTAGATTAGATTTAGTGGTCCACGCGGCCGTAAGCTCATTCTGGGCACCCCTGCTTTACGACATCCTTTTACACATTCTCTACTTTTCAAATTCAATTATCATTAAACTATTTTCATTATTATGTTGCAGGTCAAAGACAAACCCACCGTTGAGCAGTTCATCTCAATGAATCGTGGCATTAATAACGGCGGTGATTTGCCCCGTGGTTTGTTGGAATCTCTGTACGAGTCTATAAGGACGGAGCCGTTTAAAATACCCCAAGATGATGGCAATGATCTGATGCATACATTTTTCAATCCAGACAAGGAAGGTTGGCTGTGGAAACAGGGTGGCAGGTAAGACTGAAAAAATAATTAACCAAATTCACAAAGCATTCTCACGCAACTCTTCTTCATTTACACTAGATACAAATCGTGGAAACGACGCTGGTTCATATTGAACGACAATTGCCTGTACTATTTTGAATACACCACAGATAAGGAGCCGCGTGGCATAATACCGCTAGAGAATATATCGGTGCGTGAGATACATGATCGTAGTAAGCCGCATTGCTTCGAGCTATTTGCCACAGGCGGCGCGGATATAATCAAGGCATGCAAGACTGATTCGGAGGGCAAGGTGAGTGAATGTGAAATAAGAAAAATGCTGAAATTAGTTGACTTATGATGGATTTCTTTGCAGGTGGTTGAGGGCAAGCACACTGTATACCGCATGTCCGCTGCCACAGAGGAGGATCAACAGGAGTGGATCAAGCGCCTCACAAATTCTATCAGCCAAAATCCATTCTATGATATCCTAGTACAAAGAAAAAAGAAGGCACTCAGCAAGAGTTAATATTAAGACAGAACAAGAACAGCTCCTTCACCTCTTAGCCTAACTATATTTCTTGTCTTGGATCTCAGTGAATTAATGCTAAGCGTGGTTTGGCTCTTCCACACACCTACCTACTGTATTTCTATGTTTTGTGTGTGTGTAAATGCATGAATTTGTGAATTTTGTTATGTTTCTGTTTGTTGTAAACTCGAAACCCTAAGCCACTGCCACGCTGACGCACTTCGAAGCAAAAAAACAAACTTTGTCTCTATTGTTGTGATATAATTTATTTACCTTAAGGCATTAAAACATAAATGAAATGAAATTGCAAACATAAGAAAAAAAGAAACGCAAAAAACACACGTTTTCATTAGTGCAAATTAATTTGTAGTGCTTGAGAGTTAGTAACTAAGTTTGCTATCCCCCACCCCTAATTTAGTGCTATGATGACAAACATATCCCAGAAGCCAAAAACTATGTTGAAAGTGCTCTAGTTATGTTAACTAAATGGCAAATCTCCTGCTCAATAATATGTTTGCTTGGCAATTATTATAGCTATTAATTGAAGTGCGGCAAACTGTAAAGATTTGTATATGGTAGGCAAAGTAAATGATCAGCGTCAATTTCTACCAAAGATCTGCAGTTTTTCCCATTTACCTAAATAAGTGCACACTAAATGGAGGTGAGTTGATCACATTCAAATTGTCATTGAAAAAAATGAATAGAAATTGTATAATTAAATCTGTTCCTGTCCAAAACATCACCAACACCATCACCATACAAAAGGAGCTACAATAACAAATGCCAGAGCATAACTCTTATGATAATTCTAAGAAGTTTTGTACATTAACAATAAATATGTATTGTGATATACATTTCAATGAGTCATTGGCATATAGTACCACAACCTTCAATGGAATCGAAATATGAGAATATTGGGAATAATTTTTGTATCATTTTTGGAGAAGACGCCTATCGTAACCGTTTGCAATATTAAACCTAAACTCATTAATAATCCCCCAACACACCTTGATTAATTCATATTATATATAAATATTTATCCTATGAGCAGAAAATCGAATCGTATTGTAGTATATGTATCTATACCCATATATGTATGTTTATTTAAGTAAAAGTGCGTTTTAGCATGATCCATGTATAATACTGCGTACATAAACACCAGAAAACGTAAATTTTATATTGGCTTTAGCGTATAAAAAATTATAAATGTATGTAAATCAATTATGTATGTCTTGTCTAAGGTTTATTAAAAAAACACTTGAAATATAAAAACCAAAATTCTTTTAGTCGGCACAAAAAGTAGGTCAGTTCAGTGGTTCACAGTTAATAACATAAAATTGTCGTCCCAATTGTCCCAATTAAAGATGTAAGATCTCCGGCTCGAGGTCAAAAAAAATAGTGAAGTTGAAATATCATTATGTAAAAATAGAGGAAAGCTAACTTCGCCTCGACCGAAGTTTTTATACCCTTGTAGCTTGTATGATTTATATAAATTAGTAGATACAAATATGTACATTCGGCCCAAATGTACACATTTTTGACAAGGCCTCCTATATACATTTTCTACACCCAATTTCTATGCCAGCTATACTATATAGTTGTCCTATCAAACTTGGTGGATTTATGTGAAAGCATAGAAAACTCATAAATAAGAGGTTTGTGGACGTTTGCGTTGAAGACAAAAAAAGTTTTTTCAATAAAACAACATTTTCGGCCGATGGTTCCTATGGCAGCTATATGCTATAGTCATTCGATAAATGTGCAGCGTATTTGTACCAAAAGACTTCGTGCAAAGTTTGGTTAAGATAGCTTTAAAACTGACGGAGGAGATAGCATAGAAGCAGACGGACAGACAGACGGACATGGCTATATCAACTCAGCTCGTCATGCTGATCAAGAATATATATACTTTGTGTGGTCGGAGATGCTTCCTTCTATGTGTTACAAACATCTGGACAATTTTAATATACCCTCTACAAGGGTATAAAAAACGTAGAGCTCAAATTTGACGATTTGGAGCACTATTAATGGACAAATCATTCAGGTGTAGCTCACAGATCCATTACTACATCACTTGTAGCTCAATGTTATGTGCATAAAGTTGTGTTTACTTATTAAATTCTACATCTATCGATATAAAGCATTTCAACTGAAATAAGCATCATACAAAACATAAAAAAAAACAACTTATACATCTAAATCCAAGAAACGTTAAAACTATTTTTTGCACCTATAACACAAGGCAACAAAATTAAACTTTTCCAGTTTATTAAAGGGGGGTGGTTCTGATTCTAGATGATTTTTACGTGTGCTGTACACGAATCTGATTTGGGGAAATGGTCCATCACGTCTGAATTTATGGTAATTTGAATCTATTTTTACCCTTTTTAGAAGCATTTTGGAGGCAACGTACACTTTAGTTTTGACTCTCTTTGATATCATCGTAAAGTACTATATCAAAATTTTAAAATAAAATATCCCCAACATTTTTACAATTTAATTTTGGTCAGGCTGTTTTGGAATTTACGACGTAGTTGCTTTTCACACTTCAAGCCCTAGTCAAACTCTATTTAAGTGGTCGACTTGGCCGAATAATTGCTTGAGAATTCAACTTTATACAAATTTCAGCCTGAGATTTATGTTTGTGAAATTTGGCCTGAAATTATGCTATGGGTTTTGAGGTATGATTTTCCAATTTGCAGCCTGTCCAGACTTACCATTGCTATTGCGAAATTTTGTGAGTTGTCTCTGTTTAAAAATGGTATTGATTTGTATGATCTTTGAGTCAGCACAAACAAAAACTTTGACTTAATCAAAAACAGGTCGTAAAAACCCATTATAAATTTTTCATTTTATTTCGGCGAAGATATACCATTTTGAATATATAAGTTCGAAATGACATTTTGTACTTCAAATAAGTATGCAAAGGATGTTGTTGGAAATTTTCATTTAAATTCAATACAAATGACCAGCCTTCTGTACTGTAATTGCATTTGCATACATTTGGGCAGATGGCATTTTTGCTATATACCACACACTCAGATGTGATGAACCATTTTCCAAAGCAGATTCGTGTTCAGCATACGAAAATCATCTAATATCGCCACCAGTCTTTCTATAAACTGGACCTTCTTGCCTAGTGTAATCGTTAGACAAATATTATAGGTTAACGCGTTGAGCTCATAGGTCATAGATGAGACTAGCTTAGCTTAAGGTAACTAGGAAAGACCTTATAATCGACGCAGCATTTCGCATGTCGTCGTAACACGTATCTGTAACTACACATATTATATTTATACCCTTGTAGAGGGTATATTAAAATTGTTCAGATGTTTGTAACACATAGAAGGAAACATCTCCGACAACATAAAGTATATTTATTCTTGATCAGCATGACGAGCTCAGTTGATTTAGCCATGTCCGTCTGTCCGTCTGTTTCTATGCGATCTCCTCCGTCAGTTTAAAAGCTATCTTAACAAAGACGCTGCACATTTATCGGAACCGGCCAGATCGGATGACTATAGCATAAAGCTGCCATAGGAACTATTGGTCGAAAAAGTAGTTTTAGTAAGAAAAACTTTTTTGTCTTCAACGCGAACGTCCCCAAACCTTGTTTTTATTAGTTTTCAATGCTTTCACATAATTCCACCAAGTTTTATTAAAATCGGACATCTATATAGTATAGCTGCCATACAAAAGATAGTTCAGAAAATAAGTCTTAGTATGAAAAACTTTTTTGTTTTTAATTCTTTCGCTCCCAAACTTGTAACTGGTCAATATTATATGATTACACACAAATATGCCAATTTTGATCCAAATCGGATGACTATAGCTTGTCGCTGCCATAGAAACGATCGGTTGAAAAAGTAGTTCTAGTGAAAAAAAACTTTTTTGTTTTCAATAGTAGCGTCTTTTTACTTTCCAGTTATGAATATTATCAGTTCCCACACAGTTTTGGGGAATTCGGTCACAATTGGATGAATATATCGTATAGCTGTCATATAACAAACTGGCAAGCAAATGGTCAAAGTAAGAATGTTCGACGAAAATCATTTAAAACCTTCATTTATGTAAATTATAGAAGCTACAAGAGTATATAAACTCCGTCCGTCTGTCCGTCCGTATGAACAAACAGATGTCAGAGATGGTAAGAGATAGAGGTTTGACATATACTTCTTATACTTGCAGGCAGATCAAGTTTTTTTCTCATTTTTTGTCATGCCCTTCCCGCCCCCGCGCCCAGATTGGAAGATAGATGTTTCATACCTTCTAAATATAGTAAGTAATTAGCATTATTAATCGATTTGCTAATTAATAAATGATATAGATCGGATGAACGATACTCAAGGTGTGAGCAAAAGAATGTTCGCTGCCGCAGCGCTGCATTCAGCAGCTACTACAGGTACAGAGTTCATTACAGTAGGGCAGGGGCCGGCAAAACGCTTATGTTCATTTTGGCGTTGCGTGTGTTTAGCCCCGCGAGAGCGCGCTCATTTAGCCACTTCTTTGGTGTTGCAAAAGAGAGCATTATAAGCTCGTATACTGTCGGTGTGTCGACGTCGCTGCCGCAGAGCGCTGTTCTATACACTTTAGATAAGGACTCTGCAGTAGGGCTTGACCGACTTTCTTACTTGTTTTTATTGAAATCAAAAATCGTGAGTTTTAAAACCGTTTGATGTGTTAAAGAATGACCCATATACTTTCCTTAATAGCAGTTGCCAAATCAAAAATAATACTTGTAGTAAAAATCAACTTTATTAATAAGGCACAAACAAAACAAATTTGTGACATAAACAGGGGAATAATATCAAGTATTTAGGTAGGTAGGTAGTCGGTAGGTATGATAATGAAGTACATGTAAATACTGAGGAGGGAGTATGTCAAATTATAGTAAGTATTAGCGTATACATTAATCCTTTAAGACAAAATACCCATTCAACTAAAAGCTAAACAAACTAAATCTAAATCTTGGTTAAATACAAATAAAAAAACTAATCCAACTGCTTGCTCTCATCCCGATTCCGCTTGAAGGAAACCGAATGGATGAGCAGCGGCGGTAAATTGCCGCGTAACATTTGCAAGCGTTTGCTCTTCTCCTTTTCGGGACGTCGCATATCGTCCTTGGATGAATTGGCCGATGTTGAGGCAGCCGATGTGTTCGATATGGAGGCCAATGAAGTGGAACCGGGCAGCATTTCCGAACTTTGTGTCATCAGCATGGCCGAACGGCGGAAATACCGTGGCATGGAGTAATCATCTTGGGTGGCTCTGGCTGCATTTGCCGTCTGAATGGAGTACAGACTCTGGGACACTCGATATTTCTCTATAGTTGGTGTATCCTCGTAGTTCTTGGGCAAATTACTAAACGATATCGATGGAACTTCAGGGGTCATGCTTATCTGGCTGCCACTGGTGCCAGTAATGGAGAAAATGTCCGTTTCACTGGCTGCCGATCGGACATGCATGTGGGGCACACTCTTGGCCGAGCGGAGAATGCGTCTGGGCGTGGTGGCACCTGAAGCGGCCATCAAATGTGGATGTCTATCAATGAGGCGTGGACGTAAGATCACCTCATCTAGCGCCTCCTCTTCCTTATCCTCCTCGGCTATGGCCTCGAATTTTTTGGGCGTCAGTGTTTGACTACCCTCCGGCGAAGACTCAGACGAGGAAGAGGACGGAGCCAGTGTGAAGGTGATGCGTTTCTCTGGAGTTGTCTCCGGTTTCTTAGAGTCTGTAGCATCACCCTGTAGGCCAGCTGTGTGCGAGACAGAAGAGAAAAAACAATGTGTAAGTATTCAGTGGCATCGAACCGCAATTAGAGCAATTCAGTTGGGTAGCATATCGCCTCATTATCACCTGTATTCGCTGTAAAAAAAAAAAACGCTTAACAGATTGCATAAATATAACGATTTGCAAATAAGATAAGACTAGAGTTCACAGACTGATATGAGAACACGCCCCTACTGCTATAAGGTTTTGGCCTCGCAGCAAAATCAAGGGAAAGTTCTATGGAGCTGAGCGGGAGGATGGTGGAGTTTCACACTTAATTATGATTATTCTATGCGAGTATTAAGTTAAATTAAGTGAAAATTAAAGTAATTAATTAATTAATATAGGAATTAATAATTAAAAATACAATTACGCAGAGATAAAAAAGAGATCTTCACAGGTGACGAACCATGGATATATGCGTATACAAAATAGCAATCGACCGTGTGGGTGTTCCAAGACGAGCCAACTCAACGACCATCTAAATCAGCGATGCCCAGCCGTATGCTCTTTGGGTACGTTTTGTTATTGTAATTGCACCAAACATAGGAAATCAATGATCGTATACATGCAGGGCGCGAGGCATACAAGACGACACACAGGCTAACGATTTCGTGTGTATACGACGCGTAGAACAAAAACCGGTTTTGTTCTCTTCTTTGATTGGTGTTTGCGAGCGCAAGCAAACCGACCAACAACAATTTCATTATTGGTATTGGTGCTTATCTTTGTGAGTATTGGTGAGTGCTCTGTCGAATGCTGCTTTTGGGCATGCCTGATCTAAATCTAGACTTTACGTTTGCTCTGTCGAAACAAGTTCTGTTTGCAACTGCAACTGTCTTCGTCACGAACTCGAACCGTCTTCGTCTCAAACTGAACCCTGTTTCACTCCCACCCATCAGCCATGATATGGTGCAACTGCGACAGAGCAAGACAGGGCGAGGATCGGACCTGAGCGGCATAGTAGCGCAGCAAACAGAGAAAAGGGACTGCGCAAAGGTACTATCTACCCTTCTCTCATTTGTGGCCAAATCCCATATCTTCGTCCGAATGAGTCATGTGGCCACTGTACCGCTTGAGCAACGTAGGATGGTCAATTCTGAGTGGTACACGACCATTTGTTCGAAGTCTTCGGAAAAAATGTAGAAAAAGATTGCGCTGAAGACTATTCTATTATTTTACTAAAGAAAAATATATTTCGAGTTTACAAGCAGGGAATCAAACCCGAACCGGAACCGGAACTGTAAACCGAAAAGAATCTATTAAAACTCCGAACCAGAACCGGAACTCGAAAATATCCCCCCAATATTTTTAATTTTTTGTGTATTAGAGTACCGATATTTTTGGAACCGAAAATACCTAAAATAACTTAAACATTGTACCGGTACCGTCTTGGTTCTGAGTGCAACAACTAGACTGCAAATCGAGCGCTTACTTTTGGGGGGCTTTCACGAAATTTAGTTAAATCGTAATCTTTTTAATAAAAAGAGTCTGGCTTAGCAAAAACTTTTGTATTGTGAAATAAAAAAACGCGAGAACAGACTCTTTGAAAATATTGCATCCTATATCCTTAGACCCTCATACTAAACTCTGAACAGAAAAGTACTTGTGTGATCAATTTGTGTTCAACTGAAACTTATTAAGTAAAATTATTAAAAACCAAACTTCAAAATATGTTCTTATGGCATGATAAAGAAATTACTATGAAATAATGTTATACACTTCAGAAATAATTACCATTTGTATGTCGAATGAGAAAGTTTTGTCAAAAACTTAATATGCTTAACGCTCCTACTAAAGCTTTTAGATCAGGCACCAGAAACACCAGAAGTTCGCACATCAATTGACAGCCATCCGCCAGGCGGTTTAAGGACAGCCATCGACCAGGTTATTCTCCATCAACCACCCGGCATTTAGCTAAGGGTAACCATCAGACAGACCGATCGGCACAACAATACCAGAGATTTTATATGAAATGTCAACCTTCCGCCAGGCGATTTCGTGGACAGCCTGCGGACAGCACATTTTCAGGGAAATGTGTTTTATCGAAAAATTGTTTTCAGCTACGCAGCTTATTTTTGGCTCAATGGGTACGTCAACAAACAGAATTGCCGATTTTGGTCTGAAGAGCAGCCAGAGGCAGTTCAAGAGCTGCCAATGCACTCTGAAAAATGCACTGATTGGTGCGGGTTGTGGGCTGGCGACATCAGCCGGGGGCAACATTTTCTTGAAATAATCTTTAAAAAGTAAATGGCAGGCATTGATATTGATTTACCGCTTCAAATCAGTATTACACTCACTATTGCAAATTTTCTGTTTTATTTTTTTTCAATTTTCAAAACACAAATTCTTAAAAAATCACCCTTTATAAGAGGTGGTGGTGATTCCACATTATCATCATTAGTATTTGTATTGAACTGGAACTTAGAAATCTGATCACCAGCCATTATACATACAAACATACTTATGGGCAGCTAAATTTAATAGAAAATTTGGTAAATTTGGAAAAATCTGACATGATGGTCCATTTTCGAAAATAGATTCGAGATTGTAGAATCACCTCCACCCCTTCTAGAAATTGGACCATGCAGGCTAGTAATATCTAAACAGCTCCTGATAAAATAAATTGCATATGTTTTTAACCAAACTGAGGAAACTAAGACGTCTCATTGTGCTATTAAATGTAGAACAAGCTGGAAGAATCCATCATCACAGAGCCAAGGACGGAGCAAAAACAATCTACTTCACAGCAAGATTTTAAATCAAAACATCATAATTGTGCTCAGGTTCCACAAAACTATTCTATATTTGTTGAATGTATCTTTATAATGTGACAGACTCGAAAGCTCTGTAAAGAAGTTCAGCTTGCGGTCCGGTTCGAGAAATCTAAAACACCAGAAACTAAGTTGGTTCTGGGATTTACCCTTGATTGTAACCACTTTTTTGTGGTCTTGACGTAGAACTTCAAAACCCCAAAATAAAAATAGTAAATTCCCAGATGAATAAAGTTTAAAGAAAGAAAGTGCATAAAACTAAATATGTCCAATATGTTTTGCCCATTACGTGTGACAAACACCGCATTCATAAATTCATAAATATTTTATCAATACAAATGCTCACGTAAACGTAGAAAAAGTCAAAGCTTACGATCGAAATTGAAATGAGTAAGTGCCGGGCATTTGAATTTTGTGGGCACGTCTGATAAAGACTTTGGATGGATTTCGTCAAACCAATGGCCATAAACGTCATGGGACTCCGTCCAGCCAAGGCAATCTTCATTAGCATTGTAAACGTCGATCAAATTGTTCGCTGAGTTAACCTGACGGGGGAATTACACAATCGCACTTTGAGTTGAATAAGAATATCGATCATATCGAGTTGTTAAAACAGATAATAAAAAGTTTTGTGCTCAGTGTACAGCTCGAGTCATTCACCACAGGCACAAAACGTGATGAATAAGTGAATGTCGTTAAGGTAGAATATAAAAAATACAAAAATACTGGTAAGTAGTTGCCGCTTTATCTCAGAGACAAAAAAAAAAACAAAAACCGTAAACCAAAAGCAGACCCATTTTTTAGTGCCTTTGAAATTAATTGTCTTTTGTTTAGTTGTATTTAAGAAAACGCTTTGTTTTGGCAGAGCTCTTAACAAAGGAATGCGAAACTTCAGAAGAAATAGCAGCAACGAATGATTTCTTGTCAGCTTTATCAGGCACAAATATGGTTTCTTTTCCCTCATTTTCTTTATCAGCTAACAAAACAATAAAGAAAAACTGATTTACGTGCCAACCTACCAACCCACCAACCAGCCAACAAGTTTGTTAAGGAACAAAACTGATTACGGTGAGACTTGTCAGCATTATCTGCTGCAATTTTTATGGGGTAGCACCCAAAAACAAAAAATGTGTATATATAAATTCATATGAGTTCACTGTTTATTTGTTGTTAACATTTTTAGAAGCCCTTTTCATAATAATCATCGATTACTTTAGTGGGTTGGCATATTTATTGTCTAATTTGCTCATTAAATGCAAAAATTATGATAAATTGTTTCCAGAGCAATAATTTCGGTCGGATCCCGGTTGGGTTTAATCTGTTGCGATAAGGTTCGGGTGTGACGCAGACGGAAAGAGCCAAAGAAGAGCCCTCCAGGTGTGACTGGAACCGGTTGTATGTACACACAAAATCACCTTTACGTCATGCCCAAAATTTTGTTGTTAATTTCTGCTCTTATATTTGTTTCCTTATTATCGTAAAGGTAGAGAAATTAAACCATCTCATTCAAACCGTAATGGAAAAGTTTTGGTATCACTTAATTAGGAGGAAGTTATTGGTTTATGAATCAATCAAGTCTACGAATACCTATGAAGTGTATACAGTGTACGTTTGAATGAGGTGGCATATCCCATTAAACAAATTTAGCGCGAATTAGAAGACTGCTAAGTGAGATTAATTGATTATCCAATAGATGCCAGATCGAAAGCATCATGAGATGAAAGAAACAAATTGAAAATAGGTCTAATTATGCGAAAAACAAATGAGAAACCTATTTGAGTTTCTATAAAAAATAACAATGCAATGATGTGTATATATTTTATTTGTCAAAATGCTTAACGTTAGTGACAGTGATTAACACTGTGTGTTTTTATTTGTAACTAATGATTGCATTTTAAGAATTTACCAAATGCCAAAAATAAGACAGTCAAAGCTTGCAAATATGTCCAACAATGTCTCTGAATGTAGTCGAGTCTGTGGACTTGGGGCCACTTGGGACCGTAACGTGTAGGATTTCAATTTCTAAACGCCGCGTGTAGAACAGCTAAATGCTGCGTGTGCAAATGCAAAATTATCTTATTCCCTAATAACTTCACTATTTTTAATGCAGCAATCTGAATACCACACGATATTGAAATCCTACATGCGCGTGTTTAAATTCTAACCGAAAAATGTAGCTCTAAATCAGTACAGAATTCTTACATTTTTCGTTTAGAAAACTGATCTCCACACGCAACGTGTAGGTTTTCTACACGCCGCGCTTAGAGTTACAAATGCTAAATGCTACATGTTGGAAATCTACACGAAACGTGTGCAAATTTCAGTATATAAATGATCAGAGCACTGAATTCGAACTTAAGAATTACAAGCAAGCAAAAATTGGTGTATGCTTTCAATACAAGTACATCTTACTCAATACAAGTAACACATTAGATGCCTTTCCTCAGAGGCGCCGTGTAGCTCAGCCGTCTAAGGCGTCGTTTCAACCGTGTTTTTCAGTCCAAGAAAAAGCAGAAAAGCTACACAAATGCTATGGGTTGAAAATCCCGGTCGAAACGTGTAGAAATCTAGAAAATATAGAAAGGTTTTGCATATTTTTTTTCTCTGTGTAGAAAATAGGCAGCCTTTTTTTTACAGTTGAAACTTTAACTGGAACAGTTTGTGCTCTAACTAGATTTTCTAATAAGAAAATTAAATATCTCGAAGTTCTGTGGAACCGACGGATTTTTCGAGAGATTCAC
Source organism: Lordiphosa magnipectinata (assembly GCA_037044535.1). Classification (NCBI taxonomy): domain Eukaryota; kingdom Metazoa; phylum Arthropoda; class Insecta; order Diptera; family Drosophilidae; genus Lordiphosa; species Lordiphosa magnipectinata. The sequence goes on along the minus strand of JBAMBO010002284.1, from coordinate 136,379 downwards.
AAACCAGATGTGGGCGAAATCTCTAGAGATTTCTGTGTGTCACCACCGTTTGTATCAGAAAAATCGACATTTCGTTTCCGTTGATACCCACACCGTATTTGAAGTGCTAAGGTTTCCGGTTCTGAGATTCAATTAGACAAGCACCGTTCTTGATATGCTTACGACACCAATGTCAATAGTTAAAATCAGGTGATATCAAAATATAGTTTAACACGGTCTCGCAACGTTTTGATGTAATAGCGATATTTGTGTTGTTTACAGTGAGTTGAAAAAGCAATTTTTTCATACCATTTTTTTAAGCGATTGTCAAATTATGCGGAATCCAACGCGAACAAACTTTTTTTTTCGGCAGGGTGTTCATGCAAAATCGTACATATGCTGGTGGAACTAATGTTTAAGGATGCCTCAATCTCAGGGTATGTCACATGATGGTCTTGCATTATCAGTTCAAGCACAGCATCGATGTTTTCGGGCACAACAACTGATTTTGGACGACCTTCACGGGGTTCGTCTCTGAGCGAACTACTATACCAGCGATATACAGTGGTTTTTGATGGTGCTTTATCGCCCTACAAGGAACTGAGTTCATCGACACACTCTCGTTGAGATAATCCTAGTCGCAAGTTGGTAAAAATAATTTAACAAAAATCTTCTCTAGAAATTTCCATTTTTAAAGCCCCGTACTTAGAACGACAGAAAATTCCTTTCGTCACAGTATTTCATACAATTAGAAACACCTTGGCTTTGCTTTGATACTCATGTGCTGTTAGAAAGTGTTTCTATTTATGTGAAATACTGAGAGGAAAGGAATTTTCAGTCGTTCTGAGTACTGGCCTTAAAATCAAATTGATTTTTTCAACTCACTGTAAACAACACAAATAGCGCTGGTACATCAAAACGTTGTGAGACCGTTTATGCTAAAAAATGTCGAACTTTTTCTTGGTATTACCAGATTTTAACTATTGACGTTAGTGCTAGCAGTTTCCGAGATATAAATGCTCTCCAAGATAATCCTAAAACTTAAGGACGGCTTTGGCATATTTGACTTTATGAAGCTGCAGTGGGTACCAAAATCTAACCAAAAGGCACAACAACAACGATCAGTTTTTTGCCTTAATTTTTCAACTCGCCGTATATCGAGTCGCAGAGTGGCGGTACTTGTATTCTGTTGTGGCTTATATTTAATTGCGTTCTTATTAGAACTATAATGCTTGAATATTGACAGTAAACCGAACCGAAAACGCGGTTTGGTTTGCTTCCAAAACTATTTTATAAACCGAACCGGTGGTTGAAAACATTCAAGATACACTGAGCCGAACCAGCCTTAAAGAGATTAAGGCCGAAATAAATTTCGGTTACGTTTACGGATATGAAAAACAAATTGAAATATATCTCTGTAATGTTAAGTTGTGTTTACACATACTGGCAGGGTGCTTGGACGATGTCCGAATCCTCAAAGTAATATTAGTTCTGGCTACAAATCTTTGGAGTAAACTGTTGAGACGGCATTACTTCTTCTGTTAAAATATCGAAAGTTGGAGTGTAGGCAATCTTCAGAGCAAAAGTGTAGCTGCTTAAATTCAACAACATTCTTCACAGAATTGAACACGAAATTGACATGTGCAAAAAAAGCTACATAGCGGATTGCATTATCCCGCGCTCACATAGCCAAAAAAGTTTGAGAAGTGCTCCAAAGCGTGGTAAATGCCCCTTTTGGAGCTGAGCGTGAGTCAGTGGTCATATAAAGCAGATGTAATCATTTGGTAAGGTTCTCCAACAGTGAGAGTATTCACTAACCTTGATAAACTAGTAAATGATAAATGTTAAATTTAACATATTACTCTTGAGGGGGACGCCAAAGCAATTTATTATTTTATAGAATTATAGAATTTTTGTTTCATTAGGTTAAGCTTATGAGGACTAGAGTTTTAAAATAGTTCCCTTGACCTTTTGAATCGTGTTTAAGAATACGCCAAAATAATGTTGGTACATTCCGTATTTCATTTTCTCATGTTAAAGAATCCCATTATTTCTTCAGACAATTTTAAGATTTAGAAATAAACCTTTTAATCTCAGATCCAGAAAATATTCCAAATTCGGTTTACAGTCAGTAGGTTAAACTATATAAACTATCAGCTTTATATATATTTTCCCACATTAAAGGTGATTAGGCAACCAACTTCAGTGACCAATATTTGTTTAATGATCTCAAGCAATTAGTCGAAAAAAAATCTGTTGACTAATGCCAAGGTTTTATGGCAAACAAAGCAAACTAATAAACAAACGGCGAGAATATGAGTAAGAACCCCCCTTGCTTTCATCACTAGGTTAAGCTTTCGTTTAGTTTTCCGTTTTTTTTTTTTTGTTTTCTTGATTTGTTTGTTTTACTCTCATTATAAATTATCAAATAATATAAAAGTTTGTATAAACCTTAACTAGGTCTAGTGATTACACAAATTACAAGGTCTAAAAGCAAAGTCCATGACGAAATGGAGGTACATACATACAAACGTAAGGCTTAAACGTTAAGTTAAGTACAAGTAATACTATATAAATCGATTTCACTCAATTTGGCTGGGTCTTTTGCTGCCGCTTATCAAGAAAAAAAAGTAGAAAATATCAACACTTACGTTCTAATTAATTAATTAATAATATTAAGTCACATTTTGCGGCGAAAGGTTTTTCGTTGTTATCTACTCATCATATCTTTGGCACAAATACTGCAAATTTTTCAAACTCCTCTCCAATCCTGCTCCCAGCTCTCAACTCAAATAGAACTTAACCTTGGGCACACCGCTGGAGACAATGCTGCTGCTGCGTGTACTTTTACCACTAGTTCGTCCACCCAACAGCGGGGTATGCGCATGGCTACCGCTGCCGTTACCCTCATTACCTTCCAGACGCCGGAGTAGACGATCCTGATCGCTGAGGCGGGGAGTGGTGGGCATTTCCTTATTGGGTGAATGTATTCCAGCCAGATATGTCTTTGTGCTAATCCGATTCAATTTCGTGGGCTGATGATCCTGGAAGATTTGTGAATTGGCAAATACCGCCACGATCTCGGGTCCCAGCATGGTCACATTGGTCTGCGTCTCACGACGATAATCCTCCTCGTGGATTTTGGCACTGCGAAATGAAAATGATAAACACAAACAAATTAATCGCCTCCCTATTGTGGTCACAAGACAAACTCGAGAGATGTGCGAAAATTGAACGGGTAAATTCAACGGACTTTGGGTGTGTGGCCCCGTAATTAGTACCTCATCGGACTCAGTGCTAGGCTCGAATTGCCTCGTCGCACCGGTTGATCGCAAATGGGCTGTGGCACGGTTAACAAATTATTATTATCCACAACAGTGGGTTGAATGCGTCCAACTCCAATGAGACTGCCATTCTTTTGGGCAGCCATATAATCGGCATCATCCTCGGGATTGTAATTGGCTGAAAATTAAACCAATAAAAAAGGGGAAATTTATTTATGATTTAATTAAGACAACACTATTGATAGTTGATGATAGCTTATAAATATGAGGGCAATCGGCTGCCTCATAAATTGGAGGATTTTGTGCTAATATAACTAGACAGGTTGAGTAATTAAAGTAAATAATGATCCACTTGTTTCCGAGCTTAATTCGACAAATTTTAAAAACTTTAAAGTTTCCTTGATGTTGTGACATGTTTGAAACTTTGAAAAAATTCCAAATATATTTACATTTTTTTCAGATAAAGTCAAAAATGTAATTAATGCCAGTGTGGTACTCGTTTTTGTGCGCTGGCAACTATTGTGTAATAAGTTGAATCCAAGTTATTGCCTATTAAGTAAATATTGTAATCTTAAATATTTTGTTATATTTTGGTCGTTTTATACATTAATCGCTAGACTTAGAAACAATATTTGCCTTGGAGAGGAAAGCCCTAAAGACGAAGTATGATCAACTGTGTATAGGCGTTGGTTAAAAATTACCTAGCGATCTCATGCTAATTAATAATTGTACAATAAGCTTGTTTGGAATAAAACAAATGAAATACTAAAGAGATAAGCTTTGCAAATCCGCTCCATTATGGCTCAGCTGTAGAAATTAAGGATAAATCAGGGACCTTATGCATGCAGTTTACATTTTTTTTGGAATGCACATACCTACACACAGACGCAGCAAAAATCAAAATCAATTTGGTATGCTTTCTGTTTACTCTCTCTATATATAGTAGAATTATACCACTTTAATGTAGTTTTCGAGCGATCTTGCTTTTATTCGAAATACTTCATCCCTTAATTTTAATTTAGCTAATGTTGTGTTGTAATGCAAAATGTTTATATAATTATGAGAGTGAGTTGGTCTAGTAGGAGGCGTACATAGTGTCTCACACAACGCATGTCAAGTGGTTCCCACCGGAGGGCCTCTTCACGTGTGGTGTCACGTGCATTCTGATCCTTGTCAGCAACGCTTTTTAAATTTTATTACAAAAAGAGACATGTTTCTGGCATAGGTTGTCTTTTCTGAATATGAAATTTAATGTGTGTGATATAATGTATAGATCTTGGTAGACCGTAACGTTCAAGTTTGAAAACTCTCTCTTCTACCTATGATAAAGTAGAAGCAAAATTGAGTTGATATGACAGGATAATACCAGAATCAGCAGACTGTGATATCTATATTTAAATTGTTTACAGACTCATTTTAATTATATACCATTTCAAAGTTAACGGCCAAACCGTGATAGTCGCTAGTGCGAAAGTTGAGATGGGGCGCACACAGACACAAAGCTTTTGCGACTTGACGTTGGTTGCTGATGTCGGGTTTTGCTATAATAAGCGGTTATAGCAATGCTGACATGAGGTAGCCTCTGCTAACCCGCAGAAAACAGGCAAAGTCTGCTGATGATTGAATCGTGATGATTGATGAAATAGTCAATCAGCCTCCTTTATTGTGTGTGTGTGTCTTGTTTTTGAAAACTTATGAACAAAAACATAACTTATTGACCTGGCGCCTGCTAAAAGTTCTATGATTGATATTCAAAGAGGTCACTAAAACAGTTGAGAATCGTGAGTTATAAATTCCACCAGGTATTTTTCGTGAGTTTTCGAGCTTGTACTGAACTTATCCTATTACCAATTTCAAAAAAACAGTTTTAAAACTCCTTAAATATCAATCTGCTCGGGAAATTATTTTAATTCAATGATAACTTTTTTGTTGTAGAATCAGTTCTGCTCAGCTTGCTCTATCTTCAAGTCTTGCTTTTACTTTCTTCACTTCTTTACATTTCGTCTGTCCTCTGATTATTAACTTGCATTCTTTATGTTCTATTGCTTCCTGTTTTTTTTGCAAATTTAAAGTAGATAAGTTGTAGAACGAGAACTCAAAGTAAAAGAGAAAGAATTGAAAAATTATGGTTTGTATTACAAGAATATATTCCACTTTTTAAATTTCTTTCATTTTTATGTGGGATACAAGGTTTACTACATAATATTCGCTTCTTTTCATTCTTATTATAGCCTTTCCCAATTTTCTTATATCAATATCTAAGCTGCTCCGAGAATGCAGCAGCCTTTTCTAGACTTCCCTTAGTAAGTTTCGCTATTTTTCCTCAACTGTCAAAATAAATTTTCCATTTGCTTAAAGCAGGCTTCCCCAGCCATGGCCCCTGGGAGCCGAACATACTCGCCAATTCTCACCGAAAGATTGCCGAAATGATGCATCACTGTGTGTTTGCGAGACTGTCTGTGACTGTTTACATTGTAGCGCTCTCTTCTTGGGGAACCCTGGCTTAAGGCAGAAAAATTAGCTTTTGGTTGGTGAGCAAGAGAGACTACAGCCGATTTCCTTTCACACAATCATTAGTTTGGCTCGCGTTTGAGTGAAAATAGGAGTGACTTCAGCCACCGATTTCTATGTGCCCTGGCTTAAAGTCTCAAGTACGTCTCTGCTGCAGATTTCTATAGGCCACACATTAGACAAGATTGCAAAAAGACTTATATACAATTTGCATTTGACACTAAATAAGCGCTCACACAAATACTGACCTTTTATTGTATTCTTAGATAAGAAGCTGCACTTTTATTCTACTCATTTGTCAAACAAGATCTTACCTTTCGAGAAACTTCCGCAGATTGTGCTTTTGGCTTAGCGCAAATCATATTATGCCACTCGGATATCACTTGATAAACATAACTTCTTGACAGATTGTTTACTCTAATAATTATTATGGAGTGTAAATTTCATTTTCAAAGAAAAAAACAAAACTCCATTGGCAAAAAATTAACCATTTGTACAAGCAAACCCCAAACTCTGACTTTTGTGTACATTACGTATGCCCTTGAGGGGAGGGGGGAGCTCTATTGAACGACATATTCAAAAACGAATTATAAAAATTCCATTAAAAATATAATTTAGATTTTGGTTTCTTTATCTTCTTTAGCTCTCTCTCGCAAATGCCAAACACGTAAAGTCGTAGCCTCAAGGCGCAAGATTTACATTTCAGACCTGTGCCGCATAACTTTCAAGCTCTGGGTACTTCGGTACCAACGTACCGACATCCAACACACACACACATGCACATGCACATGTACTAGACAGTCTCATACGAGTAACCGTCAACTGTCCAACCTTAGCTAAATTGAAACTTACCGATCGATTCATCATAGCAAAAACGCTCTTCGAAGCAGTTCCAGTAGAAATCTTCCCAACAGCTGAAAAACGTTCAAACGCAATACAAAATTGTTAGTTAAAGCAACAGCAGCAAAAATAATGTGTACAATGTCCGACTGACTACTTACTTCTGACAACAGCGGCACATTTTGATGATTTTTGTGTATTTGATTTTTACTTTGATTTGTTTTAATTTTCTGTTGGAAGAAAATTACATTTAGAGTTTTGTGTGTGGAAATGGAATGCGTGTGTTGTGACTCGTTTCGAAAATGTTGTTGTTGTTGTTGTTGCCTTTTTGCTTTGTGACGAAGCGTGAAGCGTGTGGAGTCCGCTTGACGATTTATCGGCAACTGAAGTGCGCCGAAAAGTATCTCGCAGTTGGCGTTAGCCCGGCGCGCTCTAAGCGGTACACGTGAGTACGAGAGTGTGAGTGCGGTGTGTCAGTGTGTGCGAGAGATATTGAGCGCGCGATAAAATTGTCGGTCGCTCAGTTGGACCTGAACTCCAGTAAGCTTGGAGCCTGAGGGCTGTGCAACTTTTGTTCATCAAATGTTTTTAGAGAATGTAAATGGCGCTCCAAACGATTGTTTGATCGATCGAGCGAGCATGATAGATTACAGTCGAATGGGTGGAAAAGCTAGAGAGCGCTTATAAAAAAGCTTTCCAAAAATTTCTCTCCCTCTTTCTCCCTCTCATCCTCTCTTTGTGGGTGTGTGTGCCCCAGTGGGCTTGTACTTTGCACAGTGGATCTGGCCATTCGGGAATGGTGAACAGTTTTATTCAGATTTAAAATAAGATCTAATAAAATTAAGAAGATTGAAGATCAATTATCTGATTATATTGATACACAAACATATACAACATCATAGTTTAGACACAAAAATTCGAAATTTTCTATCGAAATCGGATCGAAGTACAAGATTCCCATTCTATAAAACATGATTCTTTATTGTTTGTATTTATATGTACCAGATAACTACATATATACAAAACATGCAAACCTAATAGTTTCTGTGATACAACTTTTAAGAGCGGTATATCGAAAAATTGAATATGTGGTTAATTAAGGGAGACAAATTTATGTTTTCTAAGATAAAAAAAACCGATTTTATTAAAAAATATCCATATATTATGGTTACTATATTATATTATATGGTATGTTTGATTTTTCTATAAAGCCTAGTACTGAGGGCGTTCGAATTTTCCTTTTGTCACAGTATTTCATATAATTAGAAACACCTTGGCTTTGCTTTGATGCTCTTGTGCTTTTATAAAGTGTTTCTATTTATGTGAAACACTGTGATGAAAGGAAAATTCGAACGCCCTCAGTATTAGGCTTACTAGGTCTTTCAATGCAGCTCACATTAAAATAAATTTGGTTGGAAAATGTTAATTAATGTGGTCACAGGACCTATAAATGTAAACAAAGCTCGTTCAACACATGGGGGAAAACGGACAATTGATTTGAATTCAGCGACCAAAACACATAAGAAAAGTTAGCTTATTTTCCTCCCCAACCGGTTCTCCTCTCTTTGGAAAAAACTTTGGTTTAGGAAAATTATTTTTTGTCATAAAATATAAAAATTAGTTCCAATTGCTTGATCGTTTCCTTAAATTCTATTGATGTAGGAAAATGCCTTATGGTCTGACAACATATTGGTGAGTCCCAATTTTTTGATCCTGTACCCTGCCACGTACTCGATGGCATCCTCTGTAAGCTCGTCCATGCTATTTTCTAGACTTTGAGAAAGCTCAATCGTAGTAACATCATCAGGGTTAGCATACATCGCAGTAACATCAAAGGGGTCAGTACAATTTTCTTTTTTTTTTCCATCTTTAAGAACATTAATAAAATTCACTGCCTCAATTTACGCGTACGACAATAATTGCAAAATTAAATTTTTTGTCTGCTCACGTAAGGGTTAAAGACCTACGAACCTACTGTGTTGACAGCCAGATGATCACTGACAATAGCCGTGTTCAGCAGAACAACTTGCTCCCTGATCAAGTATAAATTTGCAATTATTTTAATACTAAACTCGAGAGATGCGGCATCATAAAAGCCAATTTGAGGTGTCATGATACAGGAGCAATGCTCCTGTAAACGCCTTTAATTTTCCTTTTGGTTTGTGCGAAAAACTATGGGGCTTTCGCAGGGCGCCTGTTGCCTATGAGCAACCATTTCTTAATTTTTTAAAATTCATTATTGTTAATAATATTGTCTCTTATAACTGTTACTACGTTTATACGCACGTCTTATTTGCAAATATCAATTTTGTGAGTGACAAATTATTGCTTATAAACGCTGAGTTATTTCGTTATTTGCAAATAGCTAAGTCACGAAAACCATTACTGATTAGTAGACTTATTTGCAAATAGTGTGCTAGGCGCTGCCACTCTATTCAGTGATTTTGCTATTTTCAACTAAATGGTAACACTGCCATTTTGTAATTGACATATATATCGACTGGAGGCGAAGGTGAAAGGGAAAATGTTTAAGATAACAACTAAAAACAAATGTTGCAATTGGACCAAGGCGGATACCAAGGTACTTCTTGGACTAATGAAACAAAATAAGGCCATGAAACTGCTTGATGGCAATCAGGCAGCACTGAAAAATACACATTACTTACATATGGTATTTGGCCTATAAACAGTGAGTTAGTTATTTACAAATTATTTCTATTTGCAAATAGCTGGCGTATAAACGTAGTATGTAACCAGTACGCCCTTGTTCCCGATGAAATAATGTGTACGCAGTATTTGAAAGACCCGCAAAAAGGGATGACCTTTGGCTGTGGCCAGTCGGGTCTGCACTCTCTTACTGTTTTTTTCTTAATTTTTTTTAATTCATTAAACCAGAAACGGTTGCTCCTTGTCGTGATTGTTGAATTTTTTTTTTATGAAGCGTATCTTCGATTTTTTTCAAACTTTCAGAAAAGTTTGAAAAAGATTAAGACTACGATAATATCAAAGAGAGTCAAAACTAAAGTCTACGTTCCCCCTAAAACGCTTCTAAAAAGGGTAAAAATAGTCTGAAATTACCATAAATTCAGACGTGATGGACAATTTCCCAAAACAGATTCGTGTTCAGCACGCCAAAAGCATATAAAAACGCTCCCATCCCTTTTATAAACTGGACCTTCTTGCCTAGTGTTATCTTTAGAATCAATGATCCAAAAACACAGACTGTTATGGTTGGCTAATTTTGAAAGATTTTCTAGAGCTCTCGCCCAAACTGAATTCAACTTGCTTGGCAATTTTAAGGTTGTGTCGCTCGATATCAATCAGATACAAAAAAGTCGCTAGGTAAATCGTCAAATGTTGAAAATGCATATAAGCTTAGTTTAAACGAACCGAAAATAAGGGTTCCAAACAGGTTCAGGTTGAGCTAAGTTCAAGGTTCGGCTTACAGTAAAAAAAACCTGCTGATTTTAAGTTTTTATTATTATTTTTTATGATCGAGCCTTGATCTTTAAACAAAAGAAGCAACATTTTGAAAAGTGAAAATAAATCAAATAGATATATTTCTGGGGCGCATGCCCCAGTCCCACTGTAACCAGTTGCCGCATTTGTTGGCACCTGCACAAAAACAAAGCAATCACAAGCTTTGCTTAACTTTCATTGTTGTTACTGTAATTTAAACTTTTTCAACTTGCACACACATCGATAAGCGTACTAATGTACATAGCGTGTATGTATGTATGTTTGTTTGCCTTTACTTAGCACTCTTGAACGATAAGCGGGCTAACAGCAACAAAAAGATTCTGCAAAATTGAGGCCACATTCCCAAGGCAGCAGGTGAGAGAGATAGCAAATGGGAAAGGCATTTCTCCAGGCGGACTAGCATACTTTTAGGCTGGGCGGGATTTAAGAAATGAAATTTCTTAATTTAAATGTAAATGGAGAGCAACTAACCCTGCCCTGGGGGTGGAGAATTGGCTTATCATACATATCATACATAAGTACATACATATGTCTTTTATAATCTGATTGATAAGTTTACCGACTTGGTGTGATGATAAGTTAATTGGTTTTTAATGAGCTTCGGAATGTCCAATTGATAAAAATATTTAAAAACCAAAAATGATAAATAAAAATACAAATTTTTTTACAATTGTATTATTTTCCAATTTAAACACAAACACCTTTCTTTGGTTTTTTTATCTATCAAGTCTATATCTGGCACGTAATCACTGAGTGCAGATAAGCCGAAACCTTGGTTTTATTTCTTTTTGGATTTAGAAGGTGTGAAGTGTCACAAATGCTCGAGTAAATGTTTGCCTTTTCCAAAAAAAGATACGTTCCGCGTTCATTTCAAATCAGTTCATAGATCAGCGCAATCATGTGAGTCCGCAAGTCAATTAAAAGTATTTACAAATTGAATCCCACAATTGAATGTCTTTGATAAAACTTTCAACAAAGCTGGCCCCAACAGCAGCGATGACAATCGACACAAAAACTGAAAGGCGCTCAAAACTCAATAAAGCGTCTTTTCGGACGCACGAACAGACAATGATGGAATGGACAGGGAGGGTATGAGCTAGAGGCAGAGCATGTGCGCAATAATTGAATGTCAATCAGCTTTTTTTGGTTGCTGTTGTTGTTTTTTTGTTGAAATTAATAGTAGTCACTTTTGTTGTTACCTTTCCATGTAATGCAATTTGTGGCGTTTACACGTGATATGCGTGAAGCGCATTTTGAACCTGATTTTGATTATACAACACAAACGAGGGGCGGTACGAGTATTATAAGATGTGACTGAAAACACGGAAAGATTGTTGAGGTTAAGAGAGGAATTTTAAATTCTAGTTAGAAAACTGAATGGCAAAGCTGATTGAAGAGTGCCGAAAAAGTAAGCCCTTTAAAGAATTAATTTTAAGCGATATCTTTGATAAGACTTGCATATTTTGTTAAATTATGACTGTCAGTCGTGGTACCAAATTTGTCCCAATATCCTACGTAAAATTTGAGAAAAATTAACCATGTACATACGGCCATAGATAATAAAATCGAACATATTAATCTCAGCTGGGATCCCATTCAAATAAGTTGGGAGCTCTGGTGAGCTAACAACCCCTTCCCAACTACAAAAAGTAGTACGGCTTAGTCGTCTTGATTCAAGAAGTTGTAATGTACTTTTAAAGCACTTCTTTAAATTGACCCATGCTGATCGCTGTACACCATAGGAAATACTCCCATTTTGTTAAGGCATAAACTCTTGTCCAGAAGTGTTCAAAACTCAATTTTTTCTTTTTTTTGAGAGACGTATCCCCATTTCTAAAGATGGATCATTAACTGGAACACAAACCTTCTAGATTTTTTAATAAGAAAATGAAATCTCTCAAAGTTCTGTGTCACCGACGGATTTTTCGAGAGATTTACAAAACAACCAGCCAAACTAGTGGTGGACTACCGTGAGAAGGTATCATCCCTGTCAAAAAAAAAAATAAGAAGCTTCTGAAAAGTGATATAAAAGTTATATATCAATGCTACTGAGGAGGCTGGTCCAAAACCAAAGTACTAGCACAGAACTCTAGAACAGTCAAAATATTGTGTTTAACCCCACCAACCTCGGGACCTATTGGTAGGGACTTAGTAGTACTTTGATATATAATATACAATATATATCGGGAAATTCTTCGGACTACACAACTTTACAAGCTTTTGCACCATCGAAAAGTAGTCCAAACAAAGGTGGCAAAGACTCTACTTGTAGAATTCATAGCTAAGAGTTCTTGAGACTTTGGTCCAAATGTGATCCGATTTTAAGAAACTGAAAATGTAATCGGAAGGAGTGTTCAGAAATTGTTCAAAAACTAGCCAATTTTTGCAGTCGTTGAATGAAAAATTTGTACACCCTTGCAAAGGGTATTATAGTTTTTCCCAGAAGTTTGCAACGCATCGCGGAGAGAGAGCAATGGGAGCAAGAAACTGCCATCAAGGAGAACGAGCTTACCATCTATATGAAAGAGGGCACAGGAGCTGGCATCTTCTCCAAAGAACTAGCAACACAGCTCTCACTCCATTTACCAAACTGGTGTAGTGTTTTTCAGGCAGAGGTCTGTGCAATCTGGCAAGCGGATGGAATCAAGGAACATTTAAGGCTGCCATTAAAGCTCTGTCATCAAACGCCACAAAAAGTAATCTAGTCCGCAGCACGGTGACAGCCTTGAACCAAATCTAACAACACTCCATCACTCTCGTCTGGGTACCTGGCCTCGCCGGCATACCAGGACGAGTGTGCAAGGAACGGTTCGGCGCTACCCACGACACAAGCGGTAACGGACATCATGACAGAAGTACCTCGCACCTGGCTGTCACATCTCCCGATTACTCTGGCCCAGATACTTACCTAAAAGAACTTCCCAACTCCTACACCTTAGCAAAAACAGGATTAGAACTATGATCGGAGTCATAACGGGGCACTGCACCATAGGTCACACCCCACCCCATCATGACTTCTGTCGTAGTTGTGGGAATGAGGAAGAGATAGAAAGTAATCAACACCGTCTTTGCGACTGCCCTGCACATCTTAGGAAACGTACAAAGCATCTGGGAAAACCATTCTTTGAAGACCTGGGCAGTCTGGCAGATCTGCCTTTGAAGGACCTGGCTCTTTTTGTCGACCACAGAATGGTTTAAATATACATATATTACCAGACCGTCAGAACCCCCACTTCCCTTCCCCCCCAATTAGGCATCACAATGGGCCATAAGGCCTCTGGGAAAGTTAAAGATACACCAAAATAATATCTAGGTAGAAATACCTAGGTACTTCCTAACACTGTCGATATGTAATATTGATTTGATCCCAGAAAGGACCACACCTGTTTTGTTTTATTTAAAACTTTTGAAAAACGAATAAATAAAAACATTTTTGCGCTCAACTGGGAAGAAACCCCACAATAGTATAAGGGCAATATAACAGCGATATGACCCAACTCTATTCGTTGAAAAATGTACTCCAGTATTTTTTAATACCTTTCAAAAGTGCCTACGTAGTCTTCAAATCGAAATAATCGACCTTTACCTTCAATGTAAAAGTGATTTTGTTGGCACATTTCAACCCTTATTTAGGCGGCTAAACAAAATAAGGGAAATTCCAAAATTTAACTGATCCAAAACTTTTCAATTATTCGAGGGTGTCCTGGAAATCTCTAGAGATTTTGGCCTCGGTTGGTTTGCAAAACACTAAAATCCGCTCGGAGTCCCAGAACTTCAAGAGATTTCATTTTCTCATTTTAAAATCTAGTTAGAACACAACCTGTTCCAGTTGAAGTGTCCTCTGTTTTATGATGCATTTTTAAATTATAATTCAAATTTATATGTATTCATATCATATTCTCCAAAAATAAAATGCGAAATTTAAAAATGTGTCACTCATGAAGTATAACTAGCCAGCCCTTAGTCAGCTGGCTGTCACATAGATGGCGACAAAATCGGTTGAGTGCGCCACCAGAGGTGGTTGCTTTTGACTAATATGAGAGACTTAGGTTGGTTTTTCGAATTATTATTAAAACGCAATGATGAAACTAATTAAATAATTTATTCATTTTAAGCAACCCATCCAGAAAAAAATCCAAAATCCATCCAAAAACAAATTTTGCTTGTCAAAATTGTTTGGGTGGTGAATTTTGCTTAATCTCCTAACAAAACACGAGAGATTTGAAACCAACCGAAAGAGATTTCCGTGACACCTCCGATGATGTTGTTTTTCAAACTACACTGAGCAACAAGGTCCAGATCAAACGTATTGGTTTCGCAAAAAACGTGCCTAAAACAGGCCAAAATATGCATTTTAAGAAACTTTAAACTAAAATTACCAAAAATTCAGACATGATGGATTCAAGTTGTGCATACGAAAATCATCTAGAATCACCAAAATGTTGTGTTATTAAGCAAAATAATTAAATTCTTAAAGAAGATCATGTTGCGTAATTTTTTCAACCCGATTCTGAAGCGATAGAATTAGGTTTGGGAAGTACTTCATTTAAAAGGTTCCTTTCATGGTTCTGTTCAATAATCCCAAAGAACTGAACCAACCCGGATCTAAGGGGTTCGTCTACATATCATCTATCCACCTTGTTCAAAATAACAAACTTAAAATTTGCTGTTTAGAAACTTCAATTAGTTTCGTGTAAGTCGATAATGATCTCTGATAGTCCATTAACTTGCAATTTGTAAATTTGCTTTTCAAACCATCCGAATCATTTGGCCTAAACACATATAGCACATTTTTATGGCTTGAATTTTAATTTTTTTTGCCTTTGAACTTTGCATGTTCCGCGCTTAGCCAGCTAAAATTGTCAATGGCGAATCGCATGCCAAAGTAAATTTTGGTAAATAACTTCCGCACATTGAAAACAAAACACAAAACGAAATAATAATGTTAACAACAATAATAACAATGGCGATCGCAGCGCCAGAGTCACTCAAGCACAGCGGGCAATGCGGTAAATTCTTTTATGAACAAACAAATACAAAAAAAAGTTTTTAAAAATGAAAAAAAAAAACTAATAATTTGATTTCTACTAAGTTCAGATTTATGACCCTATTAAATTTCATCTTTGCACTTTCATCTCTCCACTATCATGCAACTTTTTGGTATTTCCAGTTGAAATTCAAATTTATTTAGTCTTTATAAATTGTTTATACGCCTGTCTGCTAAATACATTAATTAAATATGACGATAAAACGAGTTTTGTGTAATAAAATCTAACAAAAAACTGCCTAAACGTCATTAAAAAATTGTGTAGAATTTCACACTGGAAAATAACCAAACAATAAAAAAGACAGATTTATCAAAATACTTGAATTATTTTATGTGAGTTTTATGGATGCTATCTCTATTCATTATTCCAATTCATGGCGAGTTTGCTAAGTAGAAATGCTAATTAAGTTCTCACGATTTGACGAATGTGAAGGCACAGTGGCAGGAAATTGTAGAAAATGCTTAACTATATGGGTAGTGTGTCGTGCGTTCAATCCCGTCCCGGAACATCGAATAAGAAGTTTTTTTCTTTCTTTAGAAAAATAGCTTTTACATATCCGGTCACCTAGCTGTGAAGTAGCTAGCCATAAAAAAGATTCTCAAACTTTGCCGTTCGGATTCTGTGGTAAACTGTAGGTCCTGTAGGTAGGTTTTCCTCTTGTGCGAAAATTATAAGCACCCACGTCAAGAGATTGAGAGAAGCTCGGCTTGTGGCCCTTTGGGCTGTGTAAAGCCATTTTACATTACAAACTAGAATTATGTGGATTGAAAATATAGCTCATTATGTATGCAAACGGAAATAGTTGGGATCGATGAATCGTTAAACAAAATGTCGAAATGTTATCGGGTGAATAAAAGTCAAAAAATTCCGAAGACGTTAAGCAGTCTTTACACTTGTCATATATCTCTAAAGAGTATCTATAAAGACACGATATTACAGTGTAATAGGCAAACATATAATAACTCTGACGAGAAACTTTTGCCTTCTCTTTAGACAAATATGATGAAATAGAACCTGTTTCATTTGATAAAAGTAACTCTGCTGAGACAAAGTTGTCAATTTTGTGGCGTTGCCATTTCCCAAAAAAAAAACATTACTCATCATCCGGAAAACTAAGAAGATTATCCTTAATGTCTGTTCATAGCGTGGAATTGGCGTAAACGGCGGCGTCGTTTGCTCTTCCATTGCAGCCAACATCAACATAAACTAAACTGTACTCTGCATCTACCAGAGCAATAAGCACAATGCTGTGGAATCCCTTATAATTGTAATAAAATGATCCGTCATTTATTCTAGCTCGAAATGTACTATCTTTGCCATCTAAAGAAAATATGTAAAAAGTGGAATTTCGCACCGAGGCAAAAAAGAAATTTCTACATTTTGTCGAATTGATTAATGGTTCGACATTCCTGCTGTGGTTGAGGCATCTAGAAAATTAAACTAAATTTTAGAAGCGATTGATTTTATATGCTGAACTAATTGCATTCATGACTTCGAAATTGTCGCAGAAATCACAGTGTCACAAGAAGGCTGAAAGAGCAACACTTTAGCTATATTTGGAAAATGTAGTTGTTTGTTTACCGTGTTTGTGTGGGAATGGCTTTTCTTAAGAATGTATCCTCATTTTGAACTTTAGGTCTTACAAACTCATGCAGCTTGTGAAAAGTTGATTTGTTCATGCGATTAAAATTTCTGAAGGTTTCGTCGTCCTCGTACTGGAGCTTACGTAAGACAAGCTGCGGCATGTCTTTGCCTTTACAGCGACGCAAAAGCCGACCACACATGGAACGCTTTTTACAATGTCGTCTTCTTTTTGGTCCCGAATCATCCGTTTTGTCTTCAGCCAAAACCGCAACCATTAATGTTAATGCGTTTATTTGATTGTTATCCATTTTCACACAAACAAATTTTTCTTTTTTTTCTCTTGAGTTTTGTGTCAAAAATTGTTGAACCAGTACTGAATTCGTTGAACTAGCTCTTAACATCTAGTTCAAGATTGTCTGTTATTAAGAGTGTAATAGCTAATCATACATTCTCTAAAGAGTTTCTCTTTAGAGAATTTTGGCAACCGACTCTTTAGAGAAATATGATAAGTGTAAAGGCTGCTTTAGTTAAGTCTCATATCTCAAGAAATCGGGAAGCTACTTATTCATTTCGCTGCGAAAAATGTGCTGCAGCCCATCGATTATTTAGAGGTAAATCAATCGAATCGGTATTAAATCGTTATTAATGTCTGAAATATAGAAATTATTTCTAAGTTTTAAAGCGATTTCCCTTCTTGACTGAATTTTCTTGGCTTTGCTTTGATACTAATGTGCTGTGAAAAAGTGTTTCTATTTATATGAAATATTATTGCAGGCCTTAAATATACAAAAATAGTTTTCTGAGTGTACTTATTGGGAACTCATATGCAATAACTCTATTGATTTTTTTTGTTTGTACGGAAAAATGGAATTCACTGCGGGTCCTATGAACAAAACATATTTTTATGTTCTAGGGACATCAGTAGGTGATCCTATGAGTCTGAAATTTAATCACTTCAATGTAATTTTCTATTGAAACGAAAATAAAAAGCTAAGATCCTGCGTGAATATGAAATCAACAAAGATCTTGACATTACAAGATGCAATGGACTAAGTCTCGAAGTAAACCCTTGAGGAACCGGTCCGCAAATCAAATCTTATTCTTTATGAAGTTCTAACCTTTGGACTGAATCTTCAGTAGAGTTTTATAGATTTCACTATGACAATAAGCGTTCAAAAATCTCTCTACTAGGAGTAGAGTTTTAGATAATAAAAACGTATCTGCTCCGTAATTACTCAAAGATAAAACAAAAAATTTATCCAAAACATTAAATAATGGCGTTTAAAATGATACTGAACTATTTGGCTTTGTCACAACAACAATAAATTATTTTGTATCCACACTCAGAAATAAAACGACTGACAGAGTTCTAGGTCGATCGGGATAGAATTTATCCGTTTTGTACTTGAAATTTCAAGTATGTCTTGTTCTTGGATGTACTTAAATTAAGTACGAATCAATCTACAGTCAAAAAACGATTTTAAATCAAGAACTTTTCGTGATCACAGTAAGACGAAAAATTGAAGAAAAGCGCGTTCTTAGTTCAAGTACCAAATATCTTGGATTGAGGACAAAATATACTTGCAATGCTAGCTCCAAGAAGTAAGAGTGCTACAGTCGAGTGCCCCGACTGCAAAATACCCTGTACCAAGTAATGTTGTTCCTATGGATTTGATATCCTAGGTTAATATTGAGTTAACTTCTTCTTGACATGCTTCTCACAATTTAAAATTTACTGTTTTTAATAGGCCAGCTTTTCATTTTAAAATAACATAAATATATTTCAAATAAATTAGGCGGCGCACTTTCATAATTTCGGTGTTTCGGATCTTATTGTGGTTTTCACAATTGATTTATATTGGACCTAACTTAATGTATATTAAGTCACGAGGTTCAAACTTAAACATTGTAGCTCTGACCGTTTTTCGCTGTTAAAATGGAGGAGGAGGGAAATGAGGAATGAGAAAAATGAATCCTTCTCCCTGTACTTTTGCACAAACTAAATATACTCTGTGCGCCCTTGGTACAGAGTATTAAAATTAACACACTTTAAACTTTCAAATACACAAGACTAAAATGCAATTGACTTTTTAAGCTTAATAGCATAAGTTTTTTCGAATTAGAAACTTCGAGCATATATAGAACCCGTATATTCCGAGATTAATGAGATCAGTTTTGAGATCACGTGAAACCAACAATTTTCCATTGTTGCCACATTGTGCAATTTTACGGTTTGTAAGGATGTTTACCCCTTCAGCTTTAGAATCAGACTGTCTCATTTTGTGGCAAACAAGTTGATTTTTCCTGACTTGAATGTTTGTAGTTGGCGAATTAATTCATTCACACTTCAGGTGACAAAACTCAATATTTGCTGAACTCGTTACATGTAAATGTCAATAGGTTCCATTGGATTCAGAGTTATTTGGAGTAGGCCACTCTACTACGACGGTGCAGAAGGTGTCAACAACCGTAGGCACGTTCATGGCTCATGTCGTGCATTGGCCCCGTTTTTTGTTCATAATATATTTATTTTGTATTTTTTTTTCTTTTGGTCTTTGACAGTTCCACACAACAAGTGGTTGTCAGTTGGTGCAAACTGATCGAGTTTGACTTGGTAATGCAAGCAAGTTTGGCCTGTCACCCTGTCACCTGTTGCAGCAACATTTTGGGTTTCACTCAGCTCTGTTCACTGGGTTTGGGATTAGAATACAGGCGCTGAGGTGCTCCTTGTTGATACTAAAAATTAACAGTAGAAGTAAAATTGAACTCGAAAATATTTTCAAACTTCTAGACTCTTATTTGTTGTTATTAAAACTGGTTAACACTTGGATGCTTCACTTAACAATTAAACATAGACACATACTTATTTATTAATAGATTTTGTAAATGTAAATTATACATTTATCTTGTTTTAATTGTCGAATTAACAGTCACGCTTCCATGCATTTTCATTCAATTAAACTGAGGCAAAAGATTAATACTAAAAATTAAGAAACTCGGTACGGAAGAGACTCAATATGGCCCAAATTTAGCGTCACAATCGTCACTCCAAAACTTATTTTTATTCAAAGTACATGACAAAGCAATTATTTGTTTAATGACCCCATAAAGTTTACATATATCATTGATCAGTACGACGAACTGAGTTTATATAGCTATTTCCGGCTCTTAACATATCTTTGCCGTTTTTTAAAATATAAAGTAAACTTTAGGATTGCTGCAATCCAATTTTTTCCATTTGCCTTTTTGAGTTCTGATCTAAGTAACATACTGTGACAATTTCATTAAGATTTCTGGGTATTTTCCGATCCTTTGGGTGTGTCGTGAGTAACCCCGATAAAAATTTCCCCTGCCTTTGTTTTCTTTGTGATAGCTTAAAGTACCCAAAGTACTTTAATATTGTGCACAACACATTTAACACTATCTACAACCGTTTTCAAATTTGTTTGTCAAGTAATTGACAACAGGGGCAATAATACATCTAAGCCAAATAAAATTATTTGCCAACCTCGACGGTTCAAAAAAACACCTTGATATAAGCGGAAATTTCGTTTACTCACTCAACCATTTATCCCGCTTCCCATGACTTTAAAATCCCACTGATTGTGTTTTAAATTTTTTGTTGCTGCTTATGAATGAGAACGGTTTATGCTTTGTGTTATAGACAATTCTCGCTTTATTTTAATCGGTTAATATTTCTCTCATATAATTCAGTTCCGCCTTTTTATGTATCCCCAAGTAACGAACAAAAGGTGAGTCAGGCAAGTATTAAAAGTGATTTTGAATCATTCATTGCACGTCTCATTTGAGAAGCTTCCTTAAATGCAAAATATTATATGAGTCGCTAAGTACGTATGTGCGTACATAAAGTATTTCCCCCCCAGAGCTAGTAGCTTATTCCTTAGAAAAATGTTGTTTGATAAGCGCTTGGGCTTTATTTTTATCAGCCTTTTGGTGGTGACAAAATCTCTTGATTGCTTGCCTTTTTGTTTAATTTTTATTAGTTTAGTGGTTACTCTAAAGATAGACGGTTTAGTCGTTCACATTCGCCAGACATTGAGCGATTGTTGTAGCCGCTTATTGTAGACCTTGTCAATATGGCAAGACTCTGACAACAATTTTCGATCATTTCGTATGATGCATTTGTTGCCTGATTTTTGAAAGTCGTGTGACGAATTTCGATAATAGGCTTAAGAAGGTATTACAGATAGTGGGCATATAGTGTTGCGTAGCTCGAGCAAAACGAACGATTAGATATAAATGGAAAATGTGTCAACGACTTAGCTCTGCCATTGGGAATTTACACAATCAGCTGAGCCCCAAATTGCAAAATACGATTTCAAACAATTCTTAAGAACTAAGGAATTAGATCGATTTGTATTTCGGTTCTGTTTCTGATACGTTCCAAAACTTATGAGATGATAAAAACCTTTGGTTTGGTTCGAACCATTTAGGTATTCGGTACCTTGATTTATATTTCATGCACGTCTAGAAATCCAGAGACTTTTAAGCTAGTAATTTAGAAACATTTTTCATATGTTGAATTTTATGTAAGATAAGATAAGAAATACTCAAGTTTGTATATTTGTAGTCTTGAAATTATAGAAAGTATTATTAACGACATGCAAATCTCCTATTTGCAGAAGGTTTTTCGCTTGCCCGAAAATAGACTGCCTAAAATATTGGCTCAGTTTCTGCTAAACGAACGTCATCAGTTCTTTCGGGAATGGGAACTGCTATCAGCCACTCATTGCGAAAGACTTAACCTTGAAGAAAGTTCAGAGTGGGAATCATGGGCTACAGAAATAATTAAAAAGATGGTTGCTTCATATAGATCATCTATTATGATGAGCTCTCAGAGGCTAATATACAAAGAATTGAAATACGACCTAGTAGAAAAAAAATTATTTCAACGACGCGTTTTCAGTGAAGCAAATTCGCACAATTTATATGGCCAGAGGTGAATTGCTCAAACTCAACTTTGTCCCAAACATAGCAAGCAGCAAAATAGCATGTTCTCTTTGCAATTGGAACAAGCAGGAAAACACTATCCATTTTATTGGAAACTGCCCAATCTTGAGGGAATACAGAATTTTATATTTTGGTAAGGCAAGACTAGATCTGCACGAAGTTCACCAGCTATTAAATGGATCAAATTGGATGATCCTATATAACTTTATAAGTCAGGCAACTAAATATCGAAAACAAATATTGGAAAGGGACTTTTAAAACAAAGTAACACGGCCAAGCGAATCTCGCACTATGCAGTTGAACGATCTGGTATCTGGGGAAGAAGAATAGCGAAGAATTTGGAAGGCAGTGATCGACTGACGGTTTCATACCATTTCGATTTATTTATTTTAGTATTTCATATACGAAAAAACTTCTTGTTTAGATATAAATTTAGAATCTAAGCTATCATCTATGTATTATCTGTTTTATAAATTGAAATAAAGAATACTTAATAACGACAGCTTGTTTGGCAACAAACTAATGTATTTTTTAGGGCTGCAGGCCGATTTTAAGCCGACTTTTATTTTACTGTGAATCGAACCTTTAACCAAACTTGTTCCGGTTCACCGAAAATTATAGACAGTGAAAAATCATACCTACAGCCTAGAGACTTTTTCTGTTTACTGGTCGGTATTAAAACAGTGTTAAAATCACCAGGAAAGTATAATGCCGTTTTATACAAAATTATAAAGAAGTTAAGAATTTCGTTGGAATTCGATAGCCATAATATCCTCGTTTTTCGGATGCTCGACTCCAAAGTTCATTAAATAATTCACAACAACAAGAAGGTTAACAACATTGTATTTGGTAGTATTTTTCTTAGACTACAAGTGAAATTTGTTTTAACATTAAATTATTATATTCTGTACCAAAGGTGCACAGAGTATATTAAGTTTGTGCAAAAGTATGTAATACGGAGAAAGAATCATTTTCCACCCCATAAAGTATATATGTTCTTCATAACTATCAACAGCCGAGTAGATATTGCCATGTCCGTCTGTCGGTCTGTCTGTATGAACGCACAGATCTCAGAGATGGTAAGAGATAGAGGTTTGACATGTATGGAACAAATATTTGTTATACTTGCAGGCAGATCAAGTTTATTTGTAATTTTTGAAAATTTGGAAAAATCCTCATATCTCCCATAGTTTTGCAGATAGATGGTTAGTACTTTCTACGCATAATTACTAATGAGCATGATTAAACGATATGCCGAAGAAATGTTAAAGATCGGATGAACGACAGTCGAGTATACAATATACAGTATACAATCTTTGCGGGTACAGAGTATGCTAGAAAAGGGCTTGACAGACTTTCTTTCTTGTATTCTGAATAAAGTTTTAATTATTGAACAAATTAATTGCTTTTTTCATTATTAAAGCATGGTTTGAACCAAAGTTCAAACCAAAACCTTAATACCCATAACCATTTGTAAATTTTAGCTCAAACCCGTAAGTCGGAGATGGGAAAAAATGTTTGGGCTTGTAGCCCTGAATTTCTTAAGATTATAAAACTAAACCACAGAAAATGTTTTGCATCTGAAAAACCCGATAGTGTAATTAACAATTTCAGTGTTCACCAGCGCACATCAAAATTCTATCATAATTTATCCATCAAAAATTGTTTGTCATCTGGTGAACGCTTTTGATAGAATTCTCAGTCAACGCCGTCGAAACGGGGTCAAAGTTATCGACTTTTCTTATTGGCGAAAGTTTTAATATTTTGATAAACAGTGAATTAAAATGAGGAACAGTCTATTAACTTGGTATATGACACTCGTCAATACTCGCTTATAGCTCCTGGAATCTGGCTTTGATGTTTGTCGTCGTAATTCCGACGAGAATATACAAAACAAACTCCCATAGCCAGTTCTATTCCCTATGTAGATTGGTCATCTACTAATAAGAAGGGCTCATGTTTTGCCAACAGGCAGACTACAGAGTTACATTAGCGATTTGTTCATCCAGGGTCACCGCTTTTATAGCGACAAGCGACTGCAAATGTTTTGAAGAAGCGCCTTTACATGCTCTCCTGATCCGCAACATCCAGAAAAGCCTTGAACGTATTTCCATGATTTACTTAAGAAACCTCGTCGTCAGACAATTTATTTTACAAAAACCAAGTTGTCGAAGTTGAATAACAAAAATCGGAAATCATGTTATGTACAATTCTGCGTTTACTAGAACAATCAAACAAAGTCAATCGCATCTCGCATCGCAAGATCGATTTGTGCTTTCAAATAACGAAAGTTGTTTCAAAGAAATGCGAATTTTCGGATAGATTTGGGGTCTAAGATCACGAGAACAAACGAAAACATTTTTGCCAGTTGAGAAACCATTTTAAAAAATTTATTTTAATTTAGTCAAAGTTTGTTTTTGCCTGCTCAAGGTCCATCCTTCTTTATTTACTAAACCTTTTTGGGAGGCTTTCCAGCAGAGTCATAACTTGCGTAATTAAGCACCAACTAAAACAATTTTATTGTTCTGTTACAGGAATCTGTTAAGCTTCAGAGGGTTTAAGAAAACATAAAAATTTTAAGTTTTAATTTGACAGTTAATATGTATTTGCCAAACTCTTGTTTATAATTGCAAAATATGAATGGCCGATCTTTAGCTTTATTTATTATACGTGATGATCTGTGGCTTCTTATACTTTGTACCGAAGGACAGGACTATATCGACTCGGCTGTTGAAGCTGATCAAGAATATATATACTTTATAGGGACGGAAATGTTTCCTTCTGCCTGTTAGATACATTTTCACGACTTTAGTATGCCCTTTTTAGTCTACGAGTAACTGGTATAAAAATAATCGTTCACATTGCCTGACTTTACCGAAATCTTAATTATGTTGCAACTCTTTCAATAGATAATCTTAAAACTGACAATTCTGAGTTATGCATAGCCGAATAGTCAGAATATCAAAGATTCTTGGCGTAACGTCTCTTCTTATTATAGATGGACGCGGGGTCTGTGGGACCCGACGGAAATTCTCAGGACATCAAAAAACCAATATTTAATATTTCGAAATTAAACATTTTTGTATTAAATTTACTTTGAAAAACTAACATTAAAAGCTCTCGCTCATTCAGTCCTACACTCTTACACTCATTAAGACTTGTAGAAATCATGTCTTCTCCCTGATCTGGGCCATCCATAAAGCCAATTTTAACCGTAATCGAAACCGACACTTCTTTTAGTCTTAATCACTTCTCCTAATGTAAGTTCTCTGTTAAATACCATAGCCTTTTAATAATGCACATTTTTTTTTTAGATTTACAGTCTGTAACTTAGTCTATCTTGGATATAAGTGCAACAAAATTTCAAAAAATAGAGGAATCTGTTGGAGGATCTGTTATGCTAAAGCATTTGTGATAAATCCTTCAAAGGACAATTTTCTGGTTGGCTGATGCTTCTCGCTTGAAATAAAATGTAATCAATTTGCTGCAAATTCTCCACAGCAACACCATATCCAAATATGGGAACTCTAGTTTCAGTTTAGTAGGTTCAAGGCTGAACAATAATGATAATATTGTCTTAACAAAGACCATTGACCTATTGAAGACGCTTAAAATAAGACATTGTGGCTGAATGATACGCCTGGCTTTCAGGATCCATTTAGTTCACTCTGCCTCACTTATGTGAGTGCAACCGCAAAAGATGCAAAGTGTGCGGTCAGAAAAATGAAATATGTTTGCTTTGATATCACATTTACAAACCAATGGGTACACAACTGACTATTACTTTTTACTTTGTTCCATAAATTAGCAATAGATTTCTCATGTGAAATACTGTTACAAAAGAGAAAATTTCTGTTGAAGTTCAAATATGAATAGCTCCAGCAGTATTGTGGAAACCCCCTGAGAAACCATCAATCAAGCGACTATAAATTTCTGAGAAACTTACACGTTACCTTTTAGGATAACTTTAATGCTTTCTACCTATAATAAGATGCCTATGAATCATTTCATTCAAGCTGCCTCACAAATGGTTTTCGAATGAATCAGTCAAATAATAAGTATACAGTTGTAACTGTACCTATACAAAAAAAAAAAACAATGTATAATCAAATGGTTAATGAAAAATTGAAAATTTAATTGAAAATTTCAAACATAACATAAATATTATTGTATTATTGTTTGCTTGGATAACAATTAACAAGTTATTATTGCCGCAGCACATGACAAGTTGGCGCAATGCATAAAATCGCACCTTTTATAATGGAATTTGCATTTGATTTGCCATCAAAATAGCAGTACTTACACTCAGAAAAAAAATTAAATTAATATTTAACCGGTTTGATAACGGTAATCAAATCGAACATTTGATAATTTAAACTTTTACGAGCCCCAGGTAAAAAAAGCAGCCCACCTCCCACCCACTAGTCAAAATAGTTGTTTTAGATCCAGTTTGCTCTCAGAGATTTCCTTGAGATTTTCTCTAGCTAGAGTACAATTTTCTCAGTGTATGCCAATATGTACACAAATATTTTGTATTTCGCAGAATTCGAGAAAAGCCAAGAAATGTCCAAAAGTAGCCACCAGATCTCAGATCTGGTTGGCCCCAAATAAAGGGGTCTGCTGCACTGCAACATAAATTCTTATGCTAAATAATTGGCATTTAATGACGAGGAGGAGACTGACAAGGGGCAAGAGAGCGGGAGAGGCAGGGAGGGGGGGCCAGAGACTTGTTGAAGAACACGTTCGCTGGTTGTTCTTGGAAAAATCCAGCAGCGGCATTGCCTTCAGGGTCAACAACGTGTTGCACAGTGTATTCTCGCACATCTGATTCGCATTTATGAGAATGTATGGGTGAACTCAAGTGCGTTTTCAATTACAGGTTCTTCGTTTTATTTTTTTGAATTTTTTGTTTTTGTTTCGTATTTCACGAGACATTCACTTCACACACAAAAACACAAAGATTTTTGATAAACACAAAAACACGCAGGCCAAGCTTCAAATATTCCTGCAGCTCCTTTTTAGGTACACTTTCTTTTCACAGTTTTGACATAAATTATTATTATTATTTTTGGCATATTTACTTTTCAACTTCACTTATTTTGATTCAGCTTCCAAAACTACGACACTGAAGCTTCACATATATCAAGCGAAAACCGAACACCGAAACTTTTCAACTCGATCGATCCGCGCACGTGTGTGAGGTTCAACAATCGTCGGTTTACTGAAAGCGAATCAACGACAACGACGGCGTCAACCAACTTCAACATCATCAACGGCGACAACAGCAACAACAAAACACACACAACAGTCACAAGAGCTCATAAAATCCGCTGGATCATAAGCTTTCGGAAGTATATTGGCCCAGGCCCAGACAATGTTTGCAATTTTGATTAAAGAGCGTGAATCTGACCTGAGGCCTGACCTCGGCTGGCCATTTATTAAATAATTATTATCAAAAATATTCAAAAGGTGACAGAAAAGCTTTCAAAATAATTAGCAAAATTACAAGACTTTGTGATTCATTAAATATATTTATTGATTACTTAACTTGATTAAATAAACTATTTTTTTCCCGAGCACTTAAAAGATTTTCAAGATCTGTCAAAGTTCTAGTACGATCGGGATAGAATTTATACCGTTTAGTAGCAAAAATCTCTAGTGCGTCACTTTACATTTAAAGTGGCCCGAGCGACATCAAAAAATGAATTTTAAGTTAAACGTAAATTAGGAATAAATTAAATAAGTAACTTTAGCTAACAATTTGCTGACTTGCTGTAAATGCTGATGATTGGACTAGGAGGTTCCTGAAACAGCTGTACAGTCTACCAGTCTCCTTTGTGCTGTGTTCCTGTTTTGAAAGTTATGTGCAAGAATAACATGTCATCGAGCCTGCTAAAAATTGCTTGTTCAAGTTGGTTTTTGGTACAGATAAGGACGAATGAGCCCACTGTAAAATACAATATTGGTTCGCGAACAGCTTTAAAGAAAAACTGAATGCCAGGTTTTGTCTCGAATCTTTGCTCATACATACACCCACAGAAATCTAGCACGAATAAGCCTGGCTGAAATCGTCTTCAATCTAGATTTTTGTCTTCTTGATTTTTTAAGACGAAAACTGCTCGAATTCAAGAAGACAATTGATCTCAACTTTGAACTTTCGTGCGCTATTTACGAAAAAAGGATTGTATAAAATATAGACAATGTTAAAAGCACTTCAAATAAAAAAAAGAACATTAATTAAAAAAAAACAACTATTCTCCTACAGGGACTTGATCAAACGACCCCGACGTTTTCTAAGCGAATGTTCTGTGCACTCAACCATGGTCCTTGTTGCATGCTGGGTGGCAAAATGCTAACTGCTTACATTCTTAAGCATGATTTTGACGCCATGACTTGCTTATGGCTAATAGTCGAGTGGGCTAAGGTGCCGTCGTCCGTGTGTGTTCAGTGTTCGAGGTCACGAGCTCAACTCACTCCGCCCCTCTCCCATATTCAGGATATTCTATATAAGTTCAAGAAGATCTATGCTTGAAATCTATACTTTTTATGCTTACAACCAAGAAGATGTATGATTGATATGAAGCCGACTTAATTCAAAACAAAGAATTTCAATCACAAAAATGTATGCTTGATTTTAGTATTTTCGACATGGACCCAAGAATATTCCATCAAAGCGTACTTTTGACATCAAAACTGCTTGATATCAAACACGATCGGCTTGGTTCTTTCTCTAGACTAGACATGCGGCTGGAACTAATAATTTTTAACAACTTAGTTCCTATTGTTTGATGCCGCACCCAGTCTCCATGTATAGATGGTAGACATTTATGCCTTTCTATATTCTTACTTATTAAACGATTATCCTCCAAAGAGAAGGGTTTTAAAATTAATCTTTGGCTGTCATGATTAAAACGTTCGCTCTTAAACTTCAGGGATTTTGGTTCCAGTTCGTGTACGAACCTAAACTTATATTTCGGTAAAAGGTTATGTTTTGGTTCTAAAATTATTTCGGTATTCGGTTCCGTGTTGGTACCTGTATTTTTTGGTACACCCGTATGTACCAGAAAAATTTAGGGAAAAAGCGTTCATTGTTTTTGCGTCCATCCGATTTCTTAGCGGAGATTAATAAGCTTCATCCCGGAAAAGAAACTTTCTATGGTTACGTAGGAAGCAAGAAGCACTTTTGACAGTAAATACAATTCAGGACACTTTGTCGAGTTTTACCTTTTAAGTACATTTAAGTGCCAGTAAACAGATTTGTGAAAATACTAAACTATTTGTATTGTCCTGTTTCTCCTTATACAAATAAATATTTGAATCGCCGTCTGTGAGGGTCTGCGAAAATTCCACATAGGAACGCACTATTTTTAAAAAACCTTTGACTTGAGTTTTTCTATTTCACTATACAAAAGATTTGCCAACCAGAATCTGTTTTTTTTATTAAGATTAGAATTAGGGGAATTTGCAGTTTAGCTCTTGTACTCAGAACCGAAACTGTACCGGTATAATTTTAGGTTCTTTTCGGTCTTTTTGGTTTAATAAATATCGGTACTTGAATACCGGTATAAAAAAAAATCGGTTCTTTTCGGTATAAGGTACCGGTTCTGGTTTCAGATTATTTCCCTGCTTTGTTCACATCTTTAAGGGCTAGAACATAATCGTCTTCCCTAAATAATGATTAATTTAAATAGCCTTATAACTGTTTTAAAACGTGGGACAATATTTAAAAATGTATCTTTCTTAAAACACTAACTTGAAATACTGTTTTGAACTTAACCCCTTTTTTCGAAAAGAAAAGACACTTTATATTCAGGAATAGGTAAGGTACTTATTTTAACGTACATAGTTATGCTCAAAAAGCATAAAAAAGCACGCATCGCGATGCATCGATAAAAATGTCCAAACTACTAAAAAAGATAATTTCCAAATACATGTTTTCGTAAATTGAGAATCTGTTTCGTAAATAAGCGTGTTAACCATGAATATTCATCATTCATATGCTTATATTCAAATCTGATTAAAGTTTAAACTTTCAACTTTGACCTATCGATTTTTACACGCGCATCACTAGTTCAGCATTTTATTACAGACGCCACACGGTCACACTAAGCAGCAGTCGTTGTTGTTGTGTCGCTGGTGCTTGTCAGTTAGTTGAGACCGCGCGCGTGCTTGGCATCTTAAGAAATCGGGAAAACTCTAAGCAGAATATGAAGTGAATGAATCTAATTTAAAGCATTGACTTACATATTTATCAGAAGTGCAAGAGGAAATCAACAAATCAATGGCCACGCCAACAATAACAACGCTCAGCAATGGAAATGCGGTTGGGGGCGGCATAAGTAACGGTGCTTTGATTGCAGACTCCGCCAGCGCCGTATTCGAGCAGAAATTGAAGCAGGAAGATGACATTACGGCCGTTCCACGCTATGGCCTCAAGCTAAAGTTCGATCATGTGTGGCCCGAGCGTCGAAATCAAAATCTACGGCCATCCATCAAGCAGAGTCTGCCAATGGTGCCTCTCGTGTGCAGGTAAATTACATGAAAAATCAGAGATACCTGCTGATGCTGCTTGTTTGGTAGTGGGTGGGTGGTTGGGGTAGGGTAGGGTAGGGGTTCGCATTGAATAGGCTGCTATGCCACCCATCATACATTATTAATTAAGGCACACAATAATGCGAAATCAATATTTCTCGTTTTATTTTTCTCTCTGGGTCTGGTGCGTGCCAAATATAGACCCAGGTCCTGACCCCCGTACCTCTTAACTCTCGTAAATTGAATGCTTTTACATTCTTGTGCTCTTGGCGCCAACTAAATGACAACTAAATGGCAGGCAGAATAAGGCTCAAAGGAACACACATCACGCAAACGCCTCAAAGGTTTTGTGTTTGTTGCGTTGAAAGTTTCAACTTGAAAATGCAAATGAATTAGATTAACTTTCTAGACTTTTGTTGTTTAGCATAAATTTTAAGGTCCCAAAGTAAAATCTAAAAAATTGTACATATTTTTAGTGTATTGTTATCTTTAAAAAAATGTCATAAAATTTTCTTGGCATGGGTGGAAGATAAATAAGAAATTCACACAAAACTTGCTTTTTTTAATCTTCAGCCGATTATATACTGAACCGGTTACACATTTTTATATTTTCTGAGAGTTAAATATGAATATGATCTATTTTGTACCGGATTGTTAGACCTTACCTTTTATACTATCTTAAATTCCTTAAATATTTTTTTAGTTGTCACTGAACCACCTTTAAACTGGTTCTAAGCTTGATTTGAACATAGAAAATACCTTAAACCATATAACAAGCCATATAATTTTAAGTTCATAGCTGAATTAATTCTGAGATATGGATCTGACATGGTCGTTTACTTATTGCATTATAGCATACTTTTTATTATTTCCTTCGCTTTTTATTTTAGACTGCGTTTGCGTACTTTCACAATATCGTTTTCTCACTTTTACAATACAGTTTCGCACTTAAGTGACCTCGAGCTACTACTCTTCACACAAGCTTCCCGCACCAAGTTTACCAACTTCTTGAGATTTCCAGTCGGGCAATCTACTCTAATTACACAATTATTTTGACAAAAAATTTCATATATAAACCATTATATCTTATAAACAAAAAATCCTAAAATTTTGATCATTTCATAAGATATAAGTTCGTGATCGATCTGCAAAGAATAGCCGATTTACATGCAAATTTAAATTTTTTGTGCTTTTCATGAGCGCCAGTTAGTTTTTAATGTAAAATGCACCCAAATATGCATTATTTCTTTAAAAACTACATTGGCGCTCATGTAAAATAAAAATAAATTCAAAAAATTTAAATATGCGTACAAATCGGCCATACTTTGTAGATCGATCACGAACTTATATCTTATGAAATGAATAAAGTATACACTACATTTTACAGATAAAATAATAAAATTTTTGTAAAAATTTTGGGTTTCTAGCATATAGGGTTCAGGGAATATGGTCAAAATAGCCATTCTGCAAAATTTTAGTTTTTTTTTGTTATAATAAGATATAAGATATAATGGTTTATCTATGAAATTTTTATTGTCAAAATAATTGTGCCTACTAGTGTACCTTAACTCATACGCAAACCCGATTCCATGCCACTCCCGCTGTTTTTTTAAGCATTAAGGATTAGGATTAAGGATTTCACTCGCACTTGACCGTGAAGATCCCGTCCTCTGAGACCTTAAATAGCCTGGGCGCAGACCTCTTCCACTGCTTCAAGCAGCTGTTGATGCAGCAGAGCCTTTGCCTCTCTGACTACTGCACATACTCTCCACTTTCTCTCTGTCTATCCGTGCATTTCCCAATTCGCTGCTTTCTTAACAATTGCCTGCCGTTCTTGAAAAATTACTCCTCTCAATCTGACATGACTTTCTTTCCAATCTAACAAATAATTCCTTTAAATTCTAAGTGAACAAGACTTCAAACCTTTCAAATTCTTCTAAAAGTTCTTGAATAGTTAATTTTGAATCCGACTTTACTGATGAAATATTAGAATAGGAAGAGTATCAAATGCGGATATCAAATACTTCATTTTTTTCATAGCTGTTCGTAGCTAAAACTTTTAAGGCGGTAGGTATGTATGGTTACTAATTTAAAAGTCTTGGATTACGGGCACGATTTGGGCCGGAATTTGTGCGGAAAGCATCATTCTTCAAAGACGACGTTGGAGCACCCGTAACCTTCAATATAGAACGTTATCGTGCCATGATAACGGATTGTGCCATGCCAATTCCAACCGCTAATGTCATGGACAACTATTGGTTGCCCGAGCAACGATCGCTGTATTGCGTTCACAGTTCATCTGTCGCCTAATTTAAAACAAGTAAGAAAGTCGGTCAAGCTCGACTGTAATACACTCTGTACCTGCAGTAGCAGCGCTACGGCAGCGAACTTTCTTTTGGTAATAACCTTTGGTACAGAGTATAAAAATGGCAATTTTAAGTGGCCAAAAGAAAGCCTTTAAAGAAAACATTCGACATGAAATGGCCGCTATTCAGACCAAAACACTTCGAAAAGTGATAAAAAAAAAATTTAGAAAAACGAGCACATTGCGCATTCGATCTGTTAAGGTTGCTTAAGATAATCACATATCGACTGTGGTCCCTTTTAAAAACCTTTGCAACAAACCTGACAACATGCGAATATGTTGACTTACATCTTTTTCGCACATTCACTTTGAGGTACTCATTGCTTCTGTCATTTTCATATTATAACTCTACTTTCAAATTAGGTTCCGTCCACTAAGCTCCTAGTTTTTGTGTTTGTTAACACAAATTTTCGCATAGTTTGGCGCCAACAATGTTTCTTTTGCCACCCCAAAGTTTGGTTTCGTTGTCTGCCCGCATTGGCGCCAAGTTGGGCGGTTCTTGTTGTTTGCGTGTCCTGGCCACATTTTGATGGAGCTACAAAATAGTTAACTTAGTGTTTGCTGTGCCCTTTTGCAGAATTTTTTATTTTTTTTTTAGTTATGTTGAGTTTGTTTCTCTGCTGCTCCCATTTATGAACTGACCTGACCAAACCAACCGCCCACTACTATTCAGAGCAATGAACTCTTCTTATTTTGGTACTCAAATGTGGGTCATTCCTTGAAGAGATTTTTTATCAAAACTATGACTCACTGCATGACGTGTACGGGAAATACTTTAAGTAGTTGGGAAATAAATACCCTATCTAATCAATGAAATTTTTTCAACACAGTGACTATTAACATTTAATGCAAATCAGATTACATTCTATTGTTCAAACAGGGATATATGTAGCTCTGTACGCAATTCTACCTTTGCTTGTTTTTCTTACGATATACTCGTGTACGTGTTCTTTTTTGTCCAAGCTAATGGAAACTTTTGAATTAGGTAAATTCATCAAATATTTTGGTTGCGGTTTAGTTATAAATATCAACACATAAACATACATATGTGCGATATTATGGCCTTATCAAAATGTGTAGAGCTTAATCTTTTGGTTGTAGTCAAGCTAGCTAATTTAGATGGAATGATATCAGTGTTATTTGATTTATTTTTGTCCATTTGCGAGCACCTGGTTACAAACATTTTTTAGATATAATTTGTCAAGAGGATTGTTAACCTTTTTGCAAATTGGTCGGGACTATTTGGAAAATTTGACTTTTTATATACACCGAGTTGAAAACAGTGATGCAAACCGGTTCTAAGCCGAACCAAACCGCAAGTACAGCAGGTAAACCGAGCCGGCGTACTTAAAATAGTTTGTTTCCTTTCAAACACAGTCGAACTTCTATATACCGAATCTCAAGGGGACCAAAAAAACATCGTCATAACCAAAATTCCAAATATAGAGATAGAAATAAGTAATACGAAATTGGAGTGTTCAGGAAACGAACTCGTTATATACGGGTGTGTCCCAGAAATCTCTAGAGGTTTTCGTATAAACGTTAGCATTTCATATAATAGCTGTTTGACTTTATATGTAAAGGGGCACAAATATGCTGGGCTACTAGATTAGATGACGAAAGTTGAGAGATTTGAAACCGCCAGCTCCAAGCCAAGGAGATTTAATGCGTACGGTTTCCCTTTCCATATGATCTAGTAGCCGGTCTTATTCTTTTTACTTCACAAATAAAGTACTCCAAGTTAAGTTCGAAGTGCAATCGTTTTTACGAAAATCTCTAGACATTTCCAGGACACCCCTGATAGAGAACTTCGTTGTACGGAAGTTCGTAATAGAGAACTTCGACTGTAGTTTGGTAAATTAAATTAAATAAAGCCGAGCCGATATTAAAGGTTTTTATCATTGAATCAAACCAGAACCGGAACTTTATACCGAAAAGAACCTAATAAAACTCATAGTCTGAACCGGAACCGATATTTTTAACTTTTTGTGTGCCGGTTTACGAGTACCGATATTTTTGAAACCGAAAAGAACTTAAGCATTGTACCGGTATAGTTCGGTTTTGAGAGCAACAACTATACTGCAAAGCTGGCACTAAGTTTTTGATGAACGTTGACGTACAATGCAAAGTTTTGGAGGACTTTTAAGAAATTTCCAACCGAAAAGAGTTTGGCATTTCAAAACTTTTGTATTGTGAAATGGAAAAACACGACATGAAAATATTGCATCCTATATTCGTAGACCCGCATTATAATATCATGCTAATGCTAACCTTTGAACTCAAAAGCATTTGTGTTATCAATTTTTGTTCAAAGTTAAGCTCAATGAAAAAAGAAGCACAAATACTTTAGAATCAGGACAATACAAATAGTTCAGTATTTTCACAAAACTGTTTAATAGCATCAATCATGATAAATTTTTTTGAGCTTAAAACTTTTTCAAAATTGTAGTCTTTGGAATTATTTTAAAATGACCGCCAAGATAAATAAATGTATCGGTATTTTAGTGATAAGGAATTGGTAAAAAATCGAATGATGGTCACACTGTATAGAGAATGGACGAACGCAGTAAATAGTAGAACATGTTCGAAGACAGACGAACCGTGAAGAGAAAAATTCGGATGTACCAAAGAGAGGAATAATAAGGCAGTTTTTGCATTTTAAGGTCAAATTTACAGCAAATCCATTAGAAAAATGGAGTTTCTAAAACCAGATTTGGGTTCAGCATGATAAACTTATCTAGAATCAATTATTTATTTTCCATTTGAGCTCCGTTACTGAAAAGCAGGGCTGCAAACCCAAACCATTTTTCGGAACCTCCGGTTTCCTGGTTCGAAATTTACCAACGGTTAAGGTGGTCGAGGTGGTCGTTTTTGGGCGTTGGATTTTTCCCAATATATTTAAAATAACAATACAATAGGTATACACTTGACGACTAGATACATTGTTAGTCCGCATTTACACGGTGAAGCCAACTTCATGAAGTTTTCGTTTGTAGGGAAGAAATGTAGGGATGCATTCGAAGCGGTAAAGCTTCATGGCAAGCTGACAATGAAGTTTTTCGATATGTAAATGTATAAGACGAAAAATGTGTGCCAGTTTTGTCTGTTCATGTTCTGTACCAAAGGTAAAAAGAATATTTGTGCAAATGTATGTAACCGCCAGAACAAAGCATCTCTGACCCTGTAAAGTGTATACATATATTTACTTTCATGTGCAAAGTATATCATAGTCTGGCTTGACCGACTTTTCGTATTGTTATATTTCTAATTGTCGACTGCTGTTACGTACATAGAAGGGTAACCAAATAAATTTTAATGTGTATAATCTTTTTTTTTTTTAAGCATTTTGTCCTCGTGGTTCGGTTCAGGGTTTGGTTCACAGTAAAAAAAAGCCGGAATTCCGGGTTCGAACCGGTTCGGTTCAAAACCGGTTTGCAGCTCTGCTGAAAATATATAGGTACGAGTTTAAACCTTTTGTCAAAATACTTTCTTGACACTTTCAAATAATATTTTTAATTTTTTTATATTTTTAAAAATGAAAATGTGACTGTTTTAGTGACCTTTGGATAATCAATCATAGAACTTTTTAGCAGTCTCTAGGTCAATAAGTTATGATTATCATCATAACGTTTCTAAAACAAGACACGCACAACACCACAAAGGAGGCTGGTTGATCATAAACTTCCACAGTTCAATCATCAGCGATATTTTACCTCATGCCAGAACTGCTAAGCGCTTAAGAATCCCAAGTCAGACTTGTAGCAAAAATTCTGACAACAGTAGCAAACGCCAAGTCACAGAAAAATGTTAAAACTAGATGGAATTGACTACTTTCTTTTGCATACTAAGAACGATACAGAATCAGAATAAAAAACGAACAATGTTATAGACAACCCCTTTACAAATTAAGTGAAATTTTTTAATTTTTTTCCTGACATACTGTATATGGGCATTTCTCAAATGTCGAATGCGACATTCGTACGCATTCAAAGCGAAGAAAAACATATGCCAAAACATTATTTTATTTTGACAAAAAGTCGAAACGTATTGCTCTTGATTAGCGCTATAATTGGTGCTAAAGTTGATTTTGGGCAACTGTTCGTTTTCAAGATAATTACCAAAAACCAATGTATTCGCATGCGACAAAAACAGAAGTCGCTTTCAAGTCGAACTGTTCAAACACTGATTTCAGCGAAACCTGATGTAATATTTTAATGCGACTAATTTTAAAATATTATGCATTGATGTACCTTAAAAATGTTTTTTATTTGATTAACAAATATTAAGAAGTTTATTTTTTATTTAATTTTAATCACTGTCGCACGCGACATGTCGCATGCGACAGTTTGTTCCATCATACTTTTAATGCTTAGTTTTTTCCTTTTTATGTAATAAGACATGAATAAGATACCATAAATGATTTTTAATAATTTCAATATATTTATTTTCACAACAAAAATCATAAACTTGGCAAATATCTTCAATAAAGAAAAACACAAATAAGTTTATTCATCTTAAAAAAACGAAGAACAGAAAGTAACTTAATTAAGAATACTATTACTAATGTCGAATAAGGTTTTTTTAATGGAATATGCAGTCCTAGCTCCTGCTACCTGTTGGCCATCGCAACAAAATGAATGCAACTGGGATATACCTGGAATGCTTTTCACTTCCTTCCATTTTTCGTCCAACTTATAATTTAAGGATAAACTTTCAATTTTATCAGATGGCATAAAATACATTTTAATTGCAACTATGTTGTTTTTTGCACATTGATAAAACGTTTGTGCTTATCGTAAAACAACAAATCAAAAAGAGTTGGTTATTTGCCACACTTTTCTTTTAATAACGGCTCCAACTCCATCAACGGCTCCCTTTCCGTGAGAACTAGCATAAAAAATTCCATTCCATATATAGACATCCAATTTGTTGAATTATGTCAGTCAAGCTAGTCAAAATATATTTATTTTTAAATTGAGCGCAGCTTCCATCAGAAAATATTAAAATCTTTGAAAAATGCCCATACATTTTTTTAATTTCGGTTAAAAGGAATGAAACAAAAATAAATTCGTCAAGTTTATTATGTGTAAGTTTATCGCTTATAACCGCAAACGACTGTGAAGCACACCAGCCAACCAAGCTACGCAGGCAAAAATTGTTACCTGGCGGTAGCTGAAATGCGCACTTTGTATTTCGTTTTGGTGTGTCAACCCATAGTTCTCGGCAAAATCAATTTGAAGAACGAGCTCGGAAGGCTTTAAGTTCATGTTTGATTGCTCAAAATATTTTGGCTGAGCTCTTTTTACAAAAAAATGGGTTTTAAATGATGGTAACTTAGTTTCCATATCAATGACTAACTCAGATAAAGTTGAAGTTGTATTTGACAGGGCTATGTTTTTTTCTATTTTACGTTTAAATAAATTGATCTTTTAAATCAGTTAGGCACTTCTTACAATTACTTGTCATGCAATATTCATTCTGAATATCGCAGCAAATTGCTTTAAGAAATGTTTCAAAATCTCTGGGAAAAGATGGAATACTTTTCGTGCTACTTTCCAAAAGAAAGCCGAAATTTGTATGATACATGCAAACACACATATTGTGCGGCATTTTACTTACTAACTGGAAATGGCGAGGGCGCATTTTAAAAAAAGTTGATTTGGTTACCGCTTTCGTTTGGAAATTCTTTTTTAAACAACTCATATGATTCGGACACCGTCATTAACATAAAACGCTTAGCTACTAATTTGCCTTCAATTATAATGGTGTCTTTCTTTCCCGAAGCTTGCACACTAACATAATCATTCTGATAAAAATTAATAATGGCATTAACTAGGCATTCGGACATTGTTCTGTTGGATTGCTTTACGATTTCCTTTTCTTCAAAATGCTTATATTTTTTGACCAGGACTTCAAAAACTTTTAGCCTTCTTTGCATGTCCTTTGGCATCGCTTTCTCCACTTTTTTAACCGCTTTCGCCAAGGTTTGTCTACATTCGTACGGCGCGTTTTGGCTTTGACGTGACATTTCATTTTCTAAGAGTTTTTGGCGCCTCTCTTGTTGTCGTATGCGATTATATTTTCGTTTCTCTTCAATTATATCTTTACCTTCAGCCAGCGCTCTCCACTTCTGTCTAGCATTCCGCATTCTTTCCCGGTTTTTTAATTTATAGTTTTGTAATTTTGTCTCATCATCCTTTAACATTTCTCTCCACCG
This sequence comes from Lordiphosa magnipectinata, assembly GCA_037044535.1. Classification (NCBI taxonomy): domain Eukaryota; kingdom Metazoa; phylum Arthropoda; class Insecta; order Diptera; family Drosophilidae; genus Lordiphosa; species Lordiphosa magnipectinata. Next base: position 97,568 of record JBAMBO010002284.1, on the reverse strand, counting down.
TTTTGCAGTTGGATTTATTTTTCTCGCCGCCGTTTTTACTCATCTACAATTCAAAATTTTATATTTTGTAGTTACATATACAAATAAATATAATATATTTAAAAAAAAAAAATTTATTTTGAGTTTATAAATTTTACACTTACGATGTCGCACGCTACCAACTTCAAAAAGGTACCAAGAGCGCAGCGCTGATTATTTTGAAGCAAAACTTTTTTTATTTAATTTCCAATAAAAATATCTGTTTATAACTAAAATTTCAAGCACATTGCACAAATATTTTTGACGCACTGATAACAAATGGTCTTTTTCAATGTCGCACGCGACATCGAAATCTAAGGTAAAGCAAAGAAAAAATTTACCGTAATTGGCAATCGCATCGTTCCTTTTACATTTTTTTTATATTCCTTAAGTATAAAGCGAGATTTAAAAGAGAAAATGTCAATGCGTAATATCTCTCATTAAGAACAATAATCAAAACAAAACCTGCAATAGAAATGTTTAATCCAGAACTGTTACTCTTGGTCGACTTTGCATTTGAATATTTCAAAAATGAGTTATGAATAAATGTAAAATTGGTTTACATTAGTTAAATTTGATAGATTTCCTATAAAAATGTGTTAAAACGAGATACTTTTATAGTCTTTTAATTTTTTGGCTGCGGTTGACATTTCTGTGGAAATGCCCATATACTTTTTTCACTAAGCAAAAAGTGAGTAACAACTGACACTCTTTTCTCTAACTTTTCCAAAGGCAGATTTAACAATTGTAAGCTTTCCTGATTTATGGGCGCGTCATTAAATGACAGTCATAAAATTTACCAGAATAGTCTCAGATATCAGGTTATCACCTATCAAATAACTTTTTACGAAAATATAATTGATTTGTTTTAAAATTAGTTATCTTGATATAACATTTAGGGTGTGACTTTAATGTGAAGAGTTACTATGAGTTACTTAAGAATGTACCATACAGACACTGACCTATCATAGAAGTTATGTAATCCTCCCCTTTTTTACTCACCGAGTTATTTTATGTTGTCATGGCAGCTGCTACGACATTTTATTCATTTTTATGATTGCGCTGATTAAATAAAAAAAGCCTCTGCTCAAGGTTAACTAAGCATTTTTTTTCTAGTAACCATGATAAGGCTTTTCTAAAGCAACCCATTTTCAGGTCATACATGCTTGTATATGTCGTTGTGTAGTTATCACATAGTTAGTTTCCTTTTGCGAAGCGAGTTCAATGTAACTTTAATGCCCACATTCAGGCGAATTTCCGTTTTTCCTATTGCTCAAGTCCAATCAAAAATAGCAAATGAAGCATCTATGTTTGGCGCCAGGAAAACACATTCCCTACTTTCCTTAGTGCCCTCTCCTGATTACTGTCACACATCAAATGCTTTTGGCAGGCATCCAGACAAAAGACGATGCACACATACACACTCCTCCTTAAGCAGCTTCCACAAAAAAAACAAACACAAATCTGTGAATGGATGATTCCCCCTTGGTATGTGCTCCCGAAGCACTTTTCGTTATTGTTTTTTTCAGGCATTTCATTTGTCGCCTCATGAACTAAAAATGTGGCAACCTAAATTCTTTTGGGGAGTTTTCTTCTTGTTTGACTTGTCTTATTTGGTTTATTTTTGGTTGAGTGCAGGATTTTATATTCATGGAATATTTGAATAAAGTTTTATAAACTATTTTTAAATCTTTGCATCCCTAGGGTGTAATAAATCTTTAAATGAAATCCGAAATGAAGTGCTAGCAAATGCAGCTGGTGTATGATCATCGAAGTCATGGATAAAATTTATAAATCTACGGATTAGTTCCATGACTTTAATAATCCTTTGATGTTGTATCTTTTGAACAAACATTCTAAATTATTTGATGTGGTGGTAATGGTATAGAAGTGACTCACTTCAATTGAGCTTTTAATAGTGACTAGCTCCTCTTCCGGAAGCTAAAAGACCCGTGCAATGTATTTTACATTATTATTATTATTACGTGCTAAGCGCTAGCAAATCTGACCCTCCCATATTGGAGTGCGTTTTCTTAATCTATTCTTGGGTGCCCCCGCACTTGTGTTTAAACATTTTTATGTTCTCTTTGTACTTTTGTTCATAAGCATGCAGATTAGTTGCACTGTTCAAATGTCTGTGAACATATCGCTCACTTATGTACTTCAAGACTGGCATAACTCAAAAAATACGATACGTAGTTTGAAATCAGCTGTTTGGTAAGCAAACCAAACCGCTGTTTCAGTTCGGTTCAGTTGATCACTGTCAATTTTCAAGCGTTATACTTCCAATATTTTTGAATTATAATCAAAAATTCAATTAAAATACAAAGTGAAACATTTTAATAACTTTAAAACAGTGAAGGGAACTATGACCCGTTGCGCCCCTGATATCTGGCCCGGTAATCATCTCAAAACGAAATCGATATCTTGAGCAATTTTATAACGGCGCGTTTTAATCGCAGCGACCGGAAACCTTGTCACTTCGAATACGATGCGTATCTATGGTATCACCGGAAACGTAATGTCTGATATATTTTTTAAGTAAAATTTGCTGATACAAATTTACAGAGTTCACAATGATATTTGTCTTCAGATAGGCGCTTTACCTTATTAAACTCGTCGATAATGAACCGAACCGTTTGCATTTTCGATTCTTTATATTCGATTCAGTATTTTTAAAAAAACGTTAGTTTTACTAGCGATTCTAGGGCTCTGTTCGGTTTGGTTCAGTTCTTTTCAGAACCGGTTTGCATTCCTGATTAATTGGTTGGTATTGTATTTTTCGTACGTCAATAGAGGAAAATTTCATAGCAATTACTACATGAAAAAAACAATTTTTAAACTCTTTAGAATAAAATTGTTATTGACTCCGAACTAGTTTGCTGCCGGTATCTAAAAATTGATTTATTTTCTGTATTTAAGCTACTAGGCACAAGAAAGCATCTAACTTTTGATCTTTTGAAGTTTTTTTTAATATTGCCCATATTTGCCCTCTTTCACCCAAGTCCAGTCACCAACATGAACGCTAGATTGGACCTGCTGAGTATGAAATTTTTAAAATCATGGTCTCACCCCCATATCTGATGCTTTTTTGTCAAGTTTTAACTGGCGCGTTTAGGCCCTAAAGTTTTTGTCAATAACTCATACGCAGTGCTGCCTATTATCATATACACATGTGTTTCATTATAATAAATATAATATATAATAAAAGACTACTACTGTATGTTATTTAAAAAAGATGACAACAATTGAATTAAACTAATGATTTCGTTCTAAAAATTTGTATTGGATGAACGTGTCGTATGAGTAATTTTTTTTAAAACTACGGCTCTGTCACACCCACTTTAAATTAAAATACAAATTTTAGATTTTAACAATAAGAAATAATACAACAAATATTAGCTTTGCGAATGCTGGGACCTACTTTTTTCATTTTGAGGTACGATCTAATGAACACACTCAGTTACCTTAAATTAACCGCCAACAAAGTTTTAAATTAATTACCGTCATCGTCTATCCCTCCACTTTTGATGCTAACCTGCCTTAGCAACCTGCTACAATATGACCAACTTCATTTATAACTTGCCACAAGCAGTTTGTTTCACTTGCACCCCTCCCACTTGACCCCACATTGACCCAACAATTTCACAAATTGTGTGGAACAGAAAAGTTGGTCTGAGCGCAGAAAAAAGGTTCTATGCATTTTTTTTTTTGGGTTGGTTTTGTTTCGAGTTAGCAATTCAATTAAAAAACTATTTTCTTGTCATGTACACGGCCTCGGGTGGAACATGAATTGAATTGTCCGGGCTGCGCAGAAAATCAGTAAAGCTTGGAAATTTTCGTATCTTGTTTGAGAATCGTTTGAATTGTGGTTTGCCTGTTAAGTTTAAAGATGGACAAGTGAAAAGTATGTCCACAAGGGGTAAAACACGGTGTACCAAAAATTTTAATTTAAATTTTAATTCAAAAAATTAATCTTTTACAAACTGGTTTATCTGTCAGGAATGCAAACCTTTCTAGATTTAGGATTGATTCAGGATTAAATACACAGGATCGTTTTACAACATGGGTTTTTGAGCTAGCCGAACAGCTCCTTTGGTTCGGTTCAGTGGTTTACGCTAAAATAACTTTTATAGTCTCTGAGACCGTCGTGTTCATTCAGACAGACAAACATGCCCAATCGACTCGGTTGCTGAAGCTTATCAAGAATACAAGGGATAAATATGGTATTTTTTCATATTGAAATTAAAATGAATCTCAACTCACTCGACTCCAGCTTTTCATCGTACTCATCAAGTCAGCTGGTATACATAAATCAATCTTTTTGTATCTATTAGTTTGGATAAACAAAACCGGCTGTATCCTAAAAATAAATTTTTCATTCAAACACTAAACCAATATTGTTGGTCAACAGTTGGTTAAGAAGCTAACGTCACGGTGTGCTTGTTAAGCCGTAAGTATAGAACGCATTTTAACCATACTCGATTTCAATTCCTCGATTACTTAGCACAATGAATCGCCACGAAGGCATCGTGTGCAATGGCTGCAGTAATCTGTCCTTTAGCGGCCGTTGCTATCGTTGCTTGAGCTGTCGCAATTTTAATATATGTGCGGATTGCTATGACAATGATTTTACCACCGTGGATCATCCCTTCGATCATCCCATGAAGTGTGTCTATACTCCGGCGGATGTAGAGCGATATTTTGGTGGCGAGTACATCACTAGTGATCCACCGCAGAGTTACAGGTGTCCGTACTGCAAACAATGGGGTTTCAATGAGTCTACTTTCTTGGAGCATCTGTCGGCAATTCATCCGAATGCTAGCCCTTTATTGCTTTCCACTGTGGTCACGTTATTTGAGCAGCAACAGGCATCGCGTCTATTTCTGGAAGATGAGCAAATAGCGGCGATTACCGCGAACGCAAATTCCCGCAATGAGCAAATGCATCGCAGAGAAGGCTCTCTAGTTTTGTATTTGGAGCCTCTCAACCGAGATGGTAGCTACAAAAGATCTGCAAAGGAGACCACAAAGGCACCAGCCAAGGGACAATCGTCGCGTGGGGATCGTACATACAGGGTCCGACGAGGAGGTGGCGGTGGTGGAAGTAACTTTGCAAGCCCGAGAGTGGTAATCCAAGAACCCATACCTGAGCCACCTATAGAAAGAGGCGGGGCTAGTGGTGAGGGTGATGTCATTCCAATGGTGCACGGCCCCGCTCTTCCTCCCAATTTTAATGGCAACCATGGACCCAGTTCTAGCTACACTGGAGCCTTTTCCCGTCGTCAACCTCGTCTCAGTGAGGTGGAGAGACTTCGTTTCAATGTTCCACGCATGGATAGTTTTCGCTTTACCATGTCGGAGTCGGAACGTACACGTTTAAACTTTATGCTACCAACCGTTGAGTCACCCGCAAACGCGCCTCGTATAACACAACAGACACCTTCACCCTCTTCATCTTCTACATCAGCTCAACAGCTGACCGGTACACATCCCACCCTAACCGACATAATGCGCTTCTATGGCAGTAATCTTCCCAGTGAGCCGTATAACAATAGTCGAGCCAGTCGTCCGAACAGAGCGTCTCCCTGGCTGGACAATCCACTTGCTCAGAGTTATCTCACTGTTGGGTACGGCTCCTCGTCCAGTGGACGTAATGTCAACCTTTTTGGAGCGCAAAACTCAACCCGTGCCTTTTTATCTGCTTCAGAGAGATTTCCACGAGAACGGAGACAGCGAAGCAATAGAGCACCCATAAACCAGGCCACTGCTGCTAACGGTACGCCAATACAACGGACGCCACCTCAACGAACAGTTGTGGTAGCCAATAACTCTGGTTATGCAAACCAACGCTCTGTTGATTTCAATGAATTGCCCTTAGAGGAGAGTGACCTTCTAAGTCTAAGTGTGGCCTCAGGTGAAGTCTTGATACGCTCTCTCGAAGAAGAATCGACGGCGGCGATTCAGCAACGTGAACAGGAACGTCAACGTTATCTATGCTATCGCTTTCTCTCACCTCGTCCCAGTGAAGATCGTGGTCAAGTCCTTATCGAAAGAGCAGAATTTGTGGCCCAACTACTTGCATCGGCTTTGTGTGAAGAAGAACTCCTACTGCTAACACCATTAGAAGAAAAAGAGGAACATATTACTACAACCACTTCAATTATTACTGCTCCGCCAAAGTTAAAAGCGCGTTTGAGCGGTGAATCCTTGGGGGCTGGCGATGCGGAGCCACGGTGATTTGAAAAGATTCGATCTTTTTTTATTTTATCAATATTTATATTTTTGAATTTCTGTCTCATTCGCTCTCGGACTCTGTTAGAAATGTTAAATCTTTAGCTATACTGGAATTTTCATTTGGAACTTTGTGAGACTTTGTAAAGTCAAGTAAATTAAACTTGTTGTATACACAAACCTTAGATTTATATTTTGTGTGCGGATATCAGGGAGGAATTCCAAATATGTCGTGTTGGGTTATGTCGTGACTTGGGTAAATAATTGAGCAACCACCTAAAGGAATATATTCAATTGGCGATTACTGACTTCAGGCTAACTGTAAAGGCTATTGAATATTTCAAAAATGTCTACTGGAATCAATCTTTTTAGAACGAGTTTCTGAAAACCATTAAATAGAGCATTTAGAGTTAATTTCTCTTGCACTTACCTGCTATGTGTTAGATAAACTGACGATTTACAGATGACAGATGGCTCTACTATATGTAGAGGATGTGAAATCGGTCTTTAGTGTGTTAAGTTAATAAGGCTGGCCGAAAAGAGTATAAGCAAGAATCAATTATCTTTTTATTGTAATTGCAAAGTGAAAAATTAAGGGAAATCGGGACAGTCGTGATAATAATTTAAGGTGTGGTTTACACACTGAACCGAAACAAAACCACGGTTGGTCCACCGGGGATTTAAAATGTCAATAGACCACTGAACCGAACTAATTCGTTTGTCGTGCGGCTTGCATCTCTGGTTAAAAATGTTTATTTCACAAAATAAATCGCGATGCCAGAAGGAACTGGACCAATTTATACTTCTGCAGCAGCAGAGACGTCACAGAAGGAAGCTCTTTATGTCTGTTTGTACCACAACATTGTCCAGTTAGCCTTGTGGAACACTTGAGCTATCAATTCTGTAGGAATAAACCAATATTTAAGCATACATTTTTTGATAGCTATTTGATATAACACTGCTATTTTTATATATATTTAACAGTCGATTAAGCTACTTTTAGACTTTAACAGTTGGCAACACTGCAGACAACACCAAAATGGGGACTGGTCTACTATACCACTGTTTCTAGCCGCTTGGGAATTCTAAGGCAGCTTAACAGCGAACACCGATTCAGTTACTCAGTTCAATTGCTCAGCAGTTTAACTGTTCAGTTGTTCAGCTGTTCGGTTGTTCAGTTGATCATTTGTTCAGCTGTTTATTTGCTCGTCAACTAACCCCAAGACATGGTGACGATAAGACATCATTCGAACTATTTGCCGACTCCTACATGCAGGTGCTGGCTTGTAATCCATTGTTGACTTATAAGTCCGACATTTTTCTCTACAACATTTTTCGGACAACTGGTTCCACTGAGCCAGGTGCTTGCTTTTAAGGTGACGGCTAAGATAACGCTGCAATATTTACATTTCGCCTTTTTATTATCCATTTCGGTGACATTTTGAATAAAAACAAGTGAGAAAGTCGGTCAAGCCCAACTATAACATACTCTGTAACAGTTCATTTGCTCCCGACTATAATATTATAATACATCCAAGGAGTCACGCGGTTATCGCGCAATATTTTTATTATACGCTCATCTCTAAGTTTCTCTCTCTGTCTCTCTCTCTCTCCCAAAGATTGTGTTTGTTTGAACAGGTGGTTTGCGGGAATGGCGAGGGGGGTGCCGGTTAATTTTTTTTTGCTCATAACTTGTGTATCGTTCATCCGATCTTTATCATTCCTTCAGCAAATCGATAAATAATTTTGATTAATAGAGAGTATAACAAAGGACGTAATTGCCAGGTTGCTTATAACAGAGTTACCATACATTGACAACAAACAGAAACGCGAAGCCTATAACAGCTAAAAAGTAACTGATTAGGGGTCATACTGAACAATTCACTGAACTAATTACTGCACTAGATACTGAACAGCTCACAGAGCAACACAGACTGAATAACTGGTTGAACAAGATCGATTGAACACGATAAATTGAACAAGATAGTCTGAACCAAGACTCGCTGAACAAAATAATTGAAGAAGAACATGTTCACTTGTTCAGTTTAGTGAACAACTCAATTTTGTTCACCGACACTAAAAGACAACGCCACGTTTTGACAGTAGTCTTTGTGCGTGTCAGTGCCCCCCAACGGCCTTACTGCATTAGTGAGAGATGTCCTCCCCAATGCAAAACACAGTGACAAATAAGAACACACAACACCACAAAGGAGACTAGTCGAGCTGTGTCAAGAGCCTCACGGTTCCATCCTCTTATTTAATAATAATTAGGATAAAAATCCGAGATTAGCAAGAATTTCGGGAGATTGAATTAATGTTATTCCGGTGAGACTATATTTTGCCCGGTTCCGATTCCAACCCCAAATTTTAGAATATTTTCCATCTCGCCAGCAGTTGATTTCAGGAACCGCTCCCATCTCTATTTCAAACCCCTATAGAATTTTAAAAGATAAGAGCAAGGGTCGGCAACGAAAGAAAGCTGCTCTTGTTTGCCTTGATGTTTTTGCTCTTTTTGCTTTTCGCGACTCACCAAGCTGAGGCAGAGAACAGACAGATTTAAAGCTTATTAGTTGAATGTGCTTGACCATGATACAACGAACAAGATATGGCGCTCCGCCAACATGGTCTAAGCGCTTTTGCTAAGAGCGCGACAGATAGTGATAAATTTAGTATGTGTGTAGAACAAAAAAGCAATGCGGAAACAACATAGCGATCAGTGCCAGAGAAATCCACCACTTTTAAATCACGTCGGCAAAAGAAAAAAAAATACCTTCGCGCGCTCACACAACCTTTCGCATCAATTGTCAGCTGCACACTGAAGTATTTTAGACGTCAGCTGGGTCAGTCGAGTGCACTGAGAGAGCGCAGTACCTTGTTCGTTGTATCCTTTGCTCGAGTTTTTGACGAAATCTCTGCTGCCTTGATTCAATGTAGTTTCTTCTTTCATTAACTACGAATATGTCTTCGAAATTGTGTAGAAATTACCTCATTTTGATTTCTTACATTCAACCTAAGTCGTGCATGCCAAACAAAGCAAACACATTAAAGCTCAGGTACTTAAAAACGCATATTATTATCCATACAAACACACCTTATTCGCTCACCGTTGTGAATTTCAATTTGATGATTTAAAATATGCATGCAAAAATGAAACTAAATTTAGGTTTATTTGAGGAGTTTTACCTCCTGTTGTTCACATAATAAAATAAAAGCGGTTTACAGTTTAATCAATTTATTTTTAAAATTGCTTTTGCCCTGTTCCGATTGCAGATAATTACGCATGATTGACTACTCAAAGGGATTTCCATGCCATAGCCAAACAAGTTAATCTCATTCTGATGCGTGCACAGTTGCGCTTCAATTTCATGCATCCAATTATTTTCAATAAACAAAGAGGGAAATTTCATCTCTCAGATTATATTTCGCTCCTGTCTACTACCCCCAGCCAGGCTCTTCTGTGGTAATTTAAATAATTAAACAGGCGAGTGATAAATGGGAAAAATGTGAAATTGCTGAATTGGAATGTGGCTAATAAAAATGCGCACAACTCAAACTCTCCCCACGACAAAATAATGGCACTGATTCGTAGACCCAGACATGCGAAACTGTTGACTTTTTAATTAGGACTAAAGTGGAGAACATTGTTCTGTTTCTGTGGTGCGGCTTGGGGTGGGGTTAATTATAGCCAAAAACAATTCCCTTTTTCTCCTTACCTCCTGAGGTTAAGAATAGTTTACATTGCTGCCTTAGTTTGTGTTAATGGATATTTATTTTTATACCCTGTATTAAAGGTACAAACGGCATAACATGATTGTGCAGAAGAAAACATTTCCGAGACTATTTAGTATATATATATACATATTCTTGAGCAGAAATCACATAAAGCTGTCAGAGCCATTTTTTAAGATTTTGTAAGTCAAAAGTTTTGGCTCACTTCATTGAATTAAAATATTAATGGCCTCTTCTTAAACAGCTTTGAATTCCTAGCATTCGCTTAGGTTCGACCACATTTTCATTTATTTAGCCAACGTCATCGCCCATCCCTCTATTACCTTCTACCCAAAACAAAGCATTAGCCTCACTTACACTTGACTTTGCCACTGGGCACATTTGAGACACTGACCTTCAAAATGTATGTGTGTTAAGCTCCCCCCTATGCATTCAACCTACCAACCCTCCCCAAAACGAATCCCACTTGGGGTAGGCAGTCTCAATTCTCACACAATTATGACATCATCTAAGCCAATTGGATTGAAACTGATTCTCTTTTTTTCCTTTCCCAATAGATATGCGGCCTACTACTGGAAGGTGTCCCGTGAAGGTCGTCGTGTCTACATGGATTACTATTATATGGAGAATGGTAAGCAGATTTATGGAGTACCAATTGGTGGTATAGGCGGTGGCACCATTGGTCGTGGCTATGCTGGTGAATTCTGTCGGTTCCAAATGCGTCCGGGCATCTATGAGTATAATGTGGTTCAAGCCAATCAATTTATTGTCACCATCAAGGATCAAAAGGGTTGCACCATCTTTCAGAGCTTACTCTCCAAATGCAGGTAAGCAGAGAATGAACTAACTTACCTTTTTACCCAGACTTTCATTAAATGTCGCTAGCGCTGGTTTTCACTTCATTAACTTTTTTTTTTTTATGCGTGTTTCGTGCTATTTTGCATGCTATGAATTTGCTCATTGGGATGCGAGGGAAACTCTACATATAACTATAAAATTATTCATGTAGGTACTATTTGTATGCTTCGAGAGAGTCGTGTTGCGTGCTATAGATTTTCCGGTCACATGGAGTTTATGTCATAGTTGATTGCTATCTGGAACAACTTTTGACAGTTGTGCAAATGAGTTTTTATTTTAGTTGGTATTGATGTTGTTACCCTGTTCTAATTATAACTGAATATATTTTAGGAAACTAAATTGACTGATTTAGCAATAAAATTTTTAGATAACACAGTTCTATAAATTGTACTAAATTGGAAGAGCTGGAAAAATAAGCAAGCGTTCGCAATAGAGAGCAGGTCACTAAGTTTTTCCATAAAAAAGTTATGATCAAAAAGAGGTTATGGGCCCGTCCTTTAGAGTCGTTAGGAGAATTAGTGTTGGGTTGTTCATGAGTCAGTGAACAAAATTGAGTTGTTCACTTAACTGAACAAGTGAACATGTTCTTCTTCAATTGTTTATTTTTGTTCAGTGTGAGTTGTTCAGTTTGAGATGTTCATTAAGAGTTCTCGGTTGTTCTTGATCAGTCAATTGTTCAGAGTGAGCTGTTTAGATTAAGTTGTTCAATTCTTGTTACTGAGTTAGTTGTTCAGTCCTTCTTGCCCAGTCAATTGTTCATGGCTTTGTTCAGTTACTAGTTCAATGACTGCTGAGTGTGACTTAGCTCGGTGACTGCTCAGCTATTATTTTCTCTGCGTTTCTATTTATTCTCAATGTATGTCTTAAGCAGCAATCTTTGATTAAAAAGTGTGGTGGCTGACAAATAACCAAAATGCCGCAGTGGGAACAGCTACAAAGTGTTGAAATTTATTCGAATAATATCTAATCATCACCATGCCTTAGGGTTAGTTGAAGAGCATTCGAACAGCTGATCAACTGAGCAATTGAGCAATTTGAGTGAGTTGACTCTCTTTGAAAAAAGAACAAGTGAAAATGTTGAGTGAAATGAACAAGCTTTATCCAACACTCGCTCATTACCTCTAAAAAGGTGCAAATCTACTGGATCTTTAATTAATGGGGTATTAAGGAAGATGAGATGACGGATAGTCTAGCAAAAACCGGAGTCGTACTCAGCCAAGAAGTTACAGTCCGCATACCTATTTCTTAACAGACGCACTGAAAGAAAAAGAATAGTTTTTGATGATCCTCTGGATGATTTTTCGATATCCATTTGGACTGAATAGTTAACTATCCTTTTTTGGGATCCATTGGATCTTTTCGAAGTCGATTAATTTTCGAAAAAGGATATTAAAATATCCAAAGGATATTTAACAACTCTCCATTTGAACTGTTAAAAACTATCCTTTTTTCATATCCATTGGATCTTTATGAAATATCCTTTTGATCTTTTTTAACACCAATTCGTAATATCCGTTGGATCTTAATGACATATCCCATGGATCTGTTATTAAAATCTTTTAATGACGTATTCCAAGGACCTGTTGTAAAGATCCTTTCCAAAAAAAAAACAGCACAATAGCTTGTATCAATTTATTTAATTTTGATAATATAAATGTAATATTTAATACACAAAAATTTTGGGAGTATCGGTAACGGGAATGTTGACATTAGTGAGTATATATTGACTTAGAAGTAGTATTGTCCTCCTGTAAGGCCATCCTCATTGTCTTAAACTTTCATTAAGAGGTTCCGGTTAAACGGGCTCTTTTTATTATCGTTAAAATAGGAAGAGAGCTTCTCCAGGGAGCCATACCAGTTTAGTTCAAAGAGGTGCTGTAAAAGGGCACAAGAAAGATATAAAAATACATTAGTATTATTGATGCACATGGTTACTAAACAAGGAAACAAGTAGACTAAAATGAGAGTTTTTTCAGTGCAAGCACATATCACTTACCTGATGATTATTATTTCACTTCAATTACACTTTAATATCACTAATATTCTCTGCGCTAAACAGCAAAATGGAAGAGATAGCAGAGAAAGAAGTAGAGGAAAAGTGGAAAAACACAACCGGCTGCAGAATCTCTAAAATGATGGAGAGACAAAAAACTCAAGCACTTTCTGCTACAGCTTCAAATAAGAGACTGTAGACTGCTTATAGGCATATTACCTGGTCAGCTGCAGAAAATGCATGGATCCAGGAATCGTAGAAACCTCGAAACACCTCTTCTGCAGCTGCCCAGCAATTGAGATGCTCAGACTTCAATATCTACACACCCATGCAAAGAGGCCCCCATACAAATGTGGCCATTTGCCAAAATGCTAAGAATCCTGCTGGATTTTTAAATTAAAATTGGAAACAACCATTCGGCTTTTATAAATTATGTTTGCAGAGTACACAATATATCAGAAAGGAGACCTGTGTTTTATACAGCAGGTTCAGTAGACTTTCCCCAGCAAATGCAGGTCAGCAATTAGGCACTTTTACTACTCCTTAACTTTGAAATAAACTATCCCAACCAATTTTACGATTTTTTTTCAATGAAGATATACCATTTTTAGTAATTGTATACGATTTCACAAGAACTACAAAAAAATTCGGATTAATCAGACCTGGTCACACTTAAATAAGTTGTATACCATCTATTCATAGAGTAAATCCCAGAGATAATAAATGCTAAATCAGCCAACTAACTGTTAAACTCTTAAACGCCATCTCTAAAAGGCTTCCTCCCTTTCGGAATGCCTTACTGACATTAGTAAATCTTGCAATCTATCCACATATTTCACAAGAATCTTTCCCTAACTCTGTCCTATTAGCTTTTACTCATAAAACTCCCCCCAAAATGGTACCAAACAAACTAAATTTGAATAAGTATTAAAAAATTGTTTTCTCATTTTCGATGGCACTCACATACAAAACCACCAATCATCATCACTTGGATAAATTCGATTTGACACGACTCAACGACAAATGTCTTTTTTGTTGGCTTCTTCGTGGGGCTTTTGCACTTTTGATTCGATTTGGTTTTTGCTTTCGCTTTGCGCACACATCTCTAGCACCAACACGAAATCATCATTCGCAACCAACAACAATGATACCAACGATGATTCCAATGAGGATGAGAAAACGAAAACTAAATGTCAACTGCCCAATTGCAGCAGCCGCTCCAGGCAACCGTTGAGTGCTTGGCACTCGAACATTGAGGATTCGCGCTGTAGTTATACGGGCTTATATCCACGTGCTTGGACTGAATACGATCTTTCCCATTATGGTGTACGTTTGATATGTCGCCAAATATCACCGGTCATACCGCATGACTACAAGGAATCGAGCTTACCCTGCGCCGTGTTTGTGTGGAGCGTGGAGAATGTGTGCGAGCAGGAACGAAAGGTCTCCATCACGTTTACCTTCAAGAATGGCACCGGAAATAAGAAGCAGGATGCCGAGGGAGGAGCCGAATCGGAGTTGATAAGCGAGGGTAATGCCAAGGGTGTGTCTATAAGGCAGACAATCGCAGAAATGCCTTGTAGTTATAATCTGGCTTGTCGGGTGCTGCCGGAGATAAGTATAACACGTTGTCCTCAGTTCGATCCGGCCGGAAATGGCGAACAATTGTGGGCACAGTTGAAGGAACATGGTCAGCTGAGCGACGAACCCACCCAGGAGGTGTTGAAAACCAAGGATATTGGTGTGGCTGTGTGTGCACAGTTGGCCCTGAAACCCCAGGTCTCTCATGAGCTGGAATTCGTGTTGGCCTGGGATATGCCCAAGATACAGTTTCCCAAGAAGCTGCAAACCCACACTCGCTACTATACCAAGTACTTCGATGATTCCGGCGAGGCTGGTCCCAGGATTTGTGAGTATGCACTGAAGCACTATGGCAGCTGGGAGCGCCTAATTGATGCCTGGCAGCGACCCATACTAAATGATGAGTATGTTTTAGCCTTCACCTTTCTCTAAGTGATTTCTAATTCCCCGACTTTTTAGAAGCCTTCCGGACTGGTACAAATGTGCCATCTTCAATCAGCTGTATTTCATCTCAGATGGTGGCACCATTTGGCTGAAATGTAACACTTCTTTGGGTCAGGAATTAGCATATGATGATCCTCGCTTGGCCTATGGACGCTTTGGTTATCTGGAAGGTCATGAGTACCGCATGTATAATACCTACGATGTTCATTTTTATGCCTCACCCGCTTTGGCCCACCTCTGGCCGAATCTTCAAGTTAGTTTGCAATATGATTTCAAGGATGCCATTGCCGCGGAGCTAAATGACACCCGCAAGATGCTGTATGATGGCAAGGTAATGCCACGAAAGGTCAAGAACTGTGTACCCCATGATCTGGGAGATCCCGATGAGGGTAAGTGAGGAAAATATAAATAATAAGAAGGAAGTTTAAATAATTTATAAAAAAATAATTACAGAACCCTTCACCTTGATCAATTGCTATAACATACACGATGTCAATGACTGGAAGGATCTCAATACAAAATTTGTATTACAAGTCTACAGGGATTACTATGTGCTCAATGAGCTGGCCCAGGCCCAGGCAGATAATGCCAGCAAATTTAGCTCCATTGAGTTTATAGACAAGGAGAGTTTGTATGAATTATATTCACAGGATAACAAACGCAAGAATTCGTCGGAGGAAAAGCAGCGTGAGTATGAATCATGAGCTTAAGTAACTAACTACTAATTTGTGACTAATTTGTATGCGTTTTCGGTTTAGAAAACGCTTTTATCAACCAGATATGTTACCAATTCCATCACTTAAACTTACAAAGCTCCTTAAATGCACTTTTAATACATTTGCCTTTTGGATCATTCATACTTACTCTATTTTTCGCTCTTTGTTGCAGAGAATCGCAAATCTGCCTCCATGTACATCAATGAAAACAATGGTAAAGTCTATCTCATGGATGCCATTGGCTATCTAAAGGCCATGTACGGCGCCTGCAAGGCCATTATGGAACGCACTATTGAATACGACAAGGATAATGATGGGCTTATAGAAAACACTAAAATGCCAGATCAAACTTACGATTCTTGGGTAATGGATGGTCCCAGTGCTTATTGTTCGGGTCTCTGGCTAGGCGCCCTACAAGCCATGTCCGCCATGGCCACTATACTGGATCAACCCAATGATTGTCTACGTTATCAGGATATACTGGAGAAGGGTAAACGTACGCTGGAGGAGAAACTATGGAACGGCAGCTATTATCGATTTGATCTCTCGCACAGTCATCGGGATACCATAATGGCCGATCAGTTGTGTGGCCATTGGTATTTAAAATCCTGTGGATTTGATTATGAAATCTATCCCAAGGAGAATGTCAGAACAGCTTTGAAAAGAATCTACGATAACAATGTGATGGGCTTCCATGAGGGTAACATAGGAGCGGCCAATGGATTTATAGCTAATGCCACAGAACCCTCTAAAGCGGGTCACGTAGATAATAGCAATATTCAGGCTGAGGAAGTGTGGCCGGGTGTAGTATACGCCCTGGCGGCTACAATGATACAGGAGGGCATGTTCGAGGAGGCTTTCCAAACGGCTGGAGGCATGTATAAGACCATTTCCGAAAGGATTGGCATGAATTTCGAAACTCCAGAAGCTTTGTATGGCGAAAAACGTTACAGATCTATCGGCTATATGCGGCCCTTGAGCATCTGGTCCATGCAGGTGGCCTGGGAGAGACGCAAGGCATTGCGTGATTAAGCATAATAAAAAAAAAGTACAATCTGAATTAACTTGGATGCTATACACAACCAAAGATATTTTCTAAGTCGACTCTGCGATGGGCCAGGGTCACAAAAGAGGTTCTTAGCTATTTAGTTTTATTTCTTCTCGATGGGTGCAAAAACAATGTGACGAGCTTATGCGAAGGCAGGAAAGTTAGGGCTTTATCGTGGTATTCAAATGTATTAATCAATATATAGCTTTATGTATATGTGCATTTTATTGTGAGTTAAGATCCTGCGACCCCAATGTCTGATGATTTAAATGTATACAGACACCATCAATTTAGTGTCTTCTCTCCTCTCTGTTCAAGTACAACTACGGAATGGTATTCAAAATAAAGCACAAATATTTATTAAAAACGTATTTAAATTTAAAAGCTAAGCAAAACAGAAACTTTTTAAGTTACAAATGTTTCATTTAATTTATTTATGTCTACAAAATATAAGCAAATTATTTCAATATGTATAAAATATTGCTGTCGCAAATAAAATGTGTGAAAAAAGCAAAAAAAACCTTGAAATTCTCCATATATTTAAATTGAAATGGAGTGATAATATAACACCTACTTGAGGGACTCCTTACTTGACTTATTGTCGCCAAACTCAACATATGCTGTTCTCTCTGTTTGGCAGCTTATAGGCTAATCACACTAAGCACATCTAACATACTGAGTTTTATTTGCCAACATTTTTATGATTTTGTGCTGTCGTCATGGTAAAAGTTTATGACTCAAGATGTTGGATGAGCACGAAATACTACTACCGATTTACTTGCTTTTCTATGCCCACCAATTCACACAGTCATAAGTTAGGCTCGCGTGAGTGTGAAAAACACTCGTGACTTTGGCCACCTGGCCTGGGCAAACCATTTAGAAGGACTTCGATAGATCTACGGCGACAAGCACTGTTCGCTGGACTGGTGGAGTTCAGCCTGACAGCGTTAATGGAGCTGACCTTACATACTGCTGTGCTAGTGCTTCTGCCCTTGCGGAAGCCATGCTGGTGGCTTGCAAGTGAGAGACTCTCTTGGTGAATGGGTAGGATCAGAGTCTCATGGTTTTTTTGCAGTTGGGGCTAACAGAGTGTTGTGCCCGGCTAGGGTTAGGGTTTATCTTGCCTATTTTTTTGTATGAGAAGCAAGGAGAGGCTAAGTTTGAACGATTTTCAACTTCTTAATTTTTTAGAAAACAGCAGCCAAATCAGCATCGAAAAACAAAGTGGAATGGTGTAAAGTCCAAATAGCTTCAGCTTGGAGGCTCTTCATTTAGCTGCGACAAATGTTTATCTAAGTTAGTATACGAAGATTTGTTGGATTCCTTAAAACCAGTCCTTAAAGATGATATTTCGGCTTTTCCAGGTCGAAAAGTAAATTGCCCGATCTTTCGAAATATACTTAGATTTCACTTAGTTTGGAAATTTCCACAGGTTCCAGAAACGGTTCTCTCTGTCTCAAGCAACCCTCTCTGTTCACCGCAGATCTGTCGCTCCATCAAACTTTTATCGCCACATAACACCGCTGTGCTTGCATTTAGCAATAGCCACAAAAGGGCATCTGCTAAGATCCTGGATGACTTTGTTCAATGGGCACAGCCGCTGTAACATAGCCGTTTGATGGTTCATAAAGTCAACACATAGTGCGACCTCTAGGACCAAGAATTCCATACTGGCGTGTGCAGCCACGCGGCTGGGCAGCAGCCACGTTTGCAGCCAAAGTGACGGAGCTCGATTGGCTCCTCAAATCCTTGTTTACAAAGCCACCATCATGCCTTTCTGAACCTGGGGGATCTTGCTAGATGAACGGCATGCTCCACAACCCTCAAGAAACTAGAGTCTTCTATAAGCCGAGTCCACTAGCGCATCGCGGATGCTGCCTAAGGCATACAACGTATACCGCGAATTGGCCAGTATGCGTCCAAATCAGTATGCACAACAGCAACCGACTGGTGGCCTCTGATCTGGCGTCAAAAAGGCTCGGAAAACGTCCTAACCGACGAGCTTTGGTTCCATAGAAGGCGCGTCTCTTAGGCCGCCTGTTCAATTTGGCTAACTATCCCCTTGGCACCATCCCCTACCAATTTTTGCATGCTGCTGGCTCCCCAGCAAGATAACAGGTCACCCCCAAGACCTGTGCAGCGTGTTAAGTTCTTATCCCAGGCGTTTTAAATATCTCTAGAAGGTACGAACCATCTTTTTACAAAACTGTTGGAGATATGATATTTTTCCAAATTGAGTGGGCGGGAGGGTCGTGTCAAGAATTGAAAATAAACTTGAGCTGCCTGCAAGTATAAGAAACATATGTCCCATACATGTCAAACCTCTATCTTTTACCATCTCTGAGATCTATGCGTTCATACAGACAGATGGACAGACGGACATGGCTATATCGTCTCGGCTGTTGATACTTGTCAAGAATATATATACTTTATAAGGTCGTAAATGATTTCTTCTCCCTGTTACATACTTTTCCACAAACTTAATATACTCCGAGTATAAAAAGGTTTCCGAAACTTTCTGGCAGAAAGTAGCCTTTGTTTAAAAAAGCCAAAAAATATATGGGTATTTTCTACCCTGCATGAATCGAATCAAAGTTCCTATTGACTTTGTTTCTGATTTGAACTATTTATAAATTTCTTTTCATAGCTCACAATATTATTGATTCATTGTATAATTGCCCATGACATAAGCCATGATCCATATGATCTGTTTGAAATGATTCAGCTCAGATCAGCTCAACATTGCAACTAGATCAATCATGCTCAACTCAAACAGCTCATAGGCCAAATGTCAACAACATGAGGTAAAAATCGCGAAAAACTAAGCAGTGGAAAATGCTAGACATTTTCAATTAATTGCAGATTCGGTGTAGAAAAGTTTGGTAATACCATGGTGCAGCTTGTAGTAAAGTTTGATATAGCATAACAATACATGCGTGAACCAACAATGTTTTAAAATGTGATGTTGCACAGGACTACTTTAAAACAAATTTTTACCATTGAACCACGGAAGACTGTGGATACCATAATTCTTGTAAATTCGCGATTCATGAAGAAGAAGTACGAGCTACCTCTATCGAAAACGGATTAGTTAATCATAAAATGGTGGCATATACGAACAATGAGAGCGGATTCACTGAAGATGCTGCAAAATGGTGGGGAACCAATACAAAATCATTTCATCTTCTTCTCGGCCTCTGCTATAAATGCTCGCCTATCATTTTTGTTTTGCTCGAGGAGGCTTCAGCTATTCACACCATGCTTGTCAATGTCTTGCCTATGCAGAACCTGGCCTTCTCATCTCAGTCCATGTCGTGCTCTCTCTCTTTCCACTCATGCAGGGCTCTAATGGGTAATCCCCCATCCTTTATTTTGCGGGCCTATGCTATAGCCTGACTTGATAGCAAGTTCAACTTCCAAGTGGGTAATGCGCACCTATACAAAATATGGGCGTGTCGCTTTTATAATTAATTCATAAACATTAACATTTTCCGGTCAAATTTTCAACTTAATTTTAACTACTCAGTTCATGATGATTGTTCGGCGGGCGTAGCCTTTTGATTTACCCACGCCTTAAGAAACTTATCATACTCTCGTCTGCTGCGACAAAGAATCACCAGCGTGGAAGGACGACAACCATAGGATTTAAGCTCCTCCAGACGTGCCTGTGTCGTTTTTAAGCTATGACACAAAACTCGCGGTACCTGAGCTACTTCAAAGCGTGTAAAGTGAACTTCATCCAGTAAATAGTCCAAGACCTCTTTGATCTAGAATATTATGGTTTTTTTTAAATTCCATTGTAAAATACAAATCTGGCGTCGTACTCAACCTTTGTCACCCGTACAGTGTGCACCTGGGGATGCTTGTCCATTATGGCTTTGGTTTGGGTTACGCTAAAGCCCAAACGATGTGCCAAATATTCCACTACCGACGAGAATTGGCCCAGTACTTTTAATTCGTCAAGGGTGAGCTTCAAAGAGCGTTGCAAAATGGGTTCGGGACAACGAACCATCCAGGGCATGATCTTATCCTTTTTGGCACGCTTGGCTCGTTCCAGACGCAACTGCACCGATTTGGGTGTGTAACGGAAAGCCCATAAGTCTTTTAAAATATTAATGGATGACACATTATAGGCGATCATATGCTGAAGATTTTTCTCAAACATCTCATAGGGCATTTCCAGTATAAACAATCGTTTCGATAGATATTTGGTGACAATTTCTGGACTGACTTGGAGCTGCTCACTGATATGATAGACACGATTCTTTGCTTCGGCATTCAATGCAATGACCAGTTTACGGAGGCGAGGCAAGTTTAGACGTAGAAAAGGCACAAAATGATTAATGTCCTCTATTTGCATCGATTGAATCAACTTCAGCTTCAGTTCCAGGCGTTCTAGAAGGAAAGCAAGACATTAGATGCTTAAGATTTAATTCCTAACATTTATTCTCACTGTTATCCTGGGAAAGCAGCCAGGGATACTCCAATAAACTCTTTTTGCTAACACCCGCCAATTGCAGAGTGTCCAATGCCAATGCCAACGAGGAAGCTCTGTAGTTGCGATGCACCTGCTCATCGCTCATGATGCGCTGCACTTCAGCATCTGAGAGACGAAAACGCTGTCTTAAGGCATATATAAGTACACTTGCCTTGGTGCCTTTCTCCTGATTTGAAGGATAGGGCAAATATTCATTATCCAGCTCAGGACCACTAGCAGTGGAGGTGGTGGTGGTGTTGCTCATGCCCATTAGTAGCGACTTCTTAGGGGGCAGCGTCTCGATTTGGGTGAACAGAGAACCATTCCTGAATATAATGGGAGCAACTGACATGGAAGTGTTTAGCCTGAGAGCACTCTCAAAGGTACGCACCAAATTGCGCAACATTTCTAGCTGTAATTTTGTGTTTCTTAATTCTATTTAAATTACAAAACAATGTTTTTCAGTCGCCGCAGTTATAAACAGCTGATAAGCAGGAGCCAATGCTGCCAACTTGTGTTTTTACTTACAAAAACAGCTAAATAAAAGTATAGCTAAATTAATCGATATGGAAATTTGTTATCGATATGATTTTGTTTATTTGAAATGCCAAGTATCCGTTATATTTAGAAATCTTATTTTGTCCAATTTTTTTTTTTTTTTTTACTATAAACTTTAAAACTTATTTTAGCTCTGCAAATTCATTTGCTTTTCTAGACATGGAGGGATTGAGTTTCGGTTAGCCTAAAAGCAAAGAAAATAAAAAAACATACAAAATTGAGAGATTCGTAATTGCACTTGCGAGTGCACTCAGTGAGAGAAGAACTTGAAACATCAGCTTAAAGAAGATAGCTTATAGACCAAAGACCCAGCAGAGAGCTTAAGATGGCGCTTACGCTGGCCAAGCCAGGTGCAGAGTTCTGCTGGGCACACATTCGGGGCTGTGGAGCCGACACATATTGACAGAGAGTTCCAATGAAGTTCAGCTGAGCGCGCTCATTGACCTTTTTATCGAATTGCTCATTGAACAGAATAGTGGGCACATTTGTCAGTGGTTCCTTAAGCTTCATAGTGGTTTCTCCTGCCTTGCGCAACAGCTGGCTACCCTCGGTGCTGTTAGCGCAGGTCTTGATGTTCTCCCAGTTATTGATGTGATTCTCGGTGGCGCAACGCTGACCCGGATAGATATTGTCCGGGAAGTTCTTGCCAGCCTTCATCAGGCAGTTAATAAAGTCCAGAGTAAGCGACTCACGCGTATACTCAATCTGATAAGAGTTGGCCTGAATGTGCTCAATGGCACAGGCATGCACCCTGTTGCCATAGCATTCGTTAGGGCCATGGTGGCAGTTGAAAGTCACTTCCGCGCCTTGCGTGGAGAAGTGCGATTTGCCAAAGGGAACAAAGGTGAGATCGACCACCTCACGCAGCTCGGACTTAACTGCCGGATAGAGCTGCTCGGTAATGAACTTGGCGCTGTCCGGGCAAAGGGACTCGTAGTAAATGGCAACGGGCACCTTACTGTACACCCACTGTATACTGAGGCGACCAGGCAGCTCAATAGGACACACAGACCAACCATTTTGTGACTCATGATTTGGCTTTGCTTTTTTTATATTTTTGTTCTTCTTTTCTTTTGGGGCTTTTTGGTCTCGTAACCAGCGCTTCGAGTAGTGAACGGTCTGACGTCTGAGCGCGAACTGATTATTTTATGTATTCACACATAAATAAATTCTACATAATTAAAGAATGCAGTTGCAATCATTTCATAGTTTTAATCCAGTAAAAGATCTGATTTATACGATCAAAATCGCTTTAAAGGCAGTTTGGCTTGCGGTTTGATTTCACTTTAAAATTCCTTTGATTTCCATTTTATATTTTTAACATGTTTCAAAAAGTTTTGTCTTTATTTTGCACACAAAAAATACTGTTTTCTAATGAAATGTAAACGTGTTTTTTTTAGATTTCACAAAAATCATGAATTATACATAGAATCTATCACAATCGGTTGACAAGGCTTTCAAACATTTACTCTACATCAATATCCTTGGTGACACGTCCCACCCAATAGACGAAACCAGTTTGCACCACTGTGGCCATGAACTTGACATTGCCCTTGTAGCCAGCTGGTGGAATCCAATCGAAAGTCAAGCCACTCAAGGGGCTACCCTTAGTGGCCTTCAGATGGGTCAACGTATCCTGTGGTCCCGAACAGTCCAAGGTTTGTGAGTGTGCCGCGTCCACAACCTTAAATTGGCCAACCACTCGATTCTGTCCATCACGAGCTTGAATCATGAATCCCAGAAATTCATCACCGCCCAAAGTGAGAGTCAATTTTTGATCGCCTCGCACATGAGATGGACCCGAGAAGCTGTATGGTGGCTTGTCGGTCTGCAATTTTGCGCCATGCTGAGGGGTTAGATCGCGACAGGCGGCCTTAGGTGCGCCCTCAGAATAGCCATAAACACTGACGATCAAGCAGGCGGCAGATATGAGCAACAAACGGAACATGGTAACTGCAAAACACATAAGAGAGAAAGAGAAAAAACCATTAGAATTGAGTACTAAAAGCAAAGTTCATTGTCCTTCTTCCATGTTATCCAAGCAAGGTTTCCTGTATTTCAATTGGCTAAAGCAATTAGTATTTTTAACAGTAATATATATTTTTTAGCTGAGTTAAATGAAGTTGGATAACTACACATCTATCTACCCCAAGGCCTGTTCAGGTTTTTTGGATCTCTTGGACCTTTAAAATTGTTGACCAAAATTATACCTTCTTTTATGATGAAAGGTTAGATTCAAAAGAATAATGTTTAATCATAATCTTAAACAATTTCAACTGTTACAATTATTGTGAATTGAAACGGAACATCGGTTAGTAAAGACGCCAATTGAAAACTATATTTGAATTTGTCATATTTTGTATTACGACTTTGAGATGGTTGCAAGTTGGAGCATTGGACATTTGATTGTCACAACAAAGTTCTTGGTTGGGTTCTCTTTTACATTTACAAAGTCCATTTTAATACTTTTCGAAGTTGTAAAAACAAAATATGGCGAATTAAAATGTCAGTACAAGTTTTTATTAGCGCAACAAACCAAATGAAAGGGGTTCGAACCCAAATTATTAAAAATATGTTTGGGAATTTTAGGTTCAAGGTTTTTGATGAGCTGTCTATATCTTTGTTTGCTTTTTTAACGTCATTGATCGTGGTTATAACTTAATACATCGTCATCTTCTAAAAGTGCAAGCGACAAAGGCCAAGTTGGTACCTCAACACTAATTAAGCTACATTTGTATTCTATAAATAATTAAACCATTGTTTGTTTTAAGCATCTTGCTTTTGTGATTCATTTAATAAACTTGGTATCAAGATTCTAAAATTCAATGGCCAACAAGTTGTTGTTTTATTATAAATACTAAAAAGATATTAAGAAAGGTAATAAAAACGCTTAATAGGTAACTTTGTATTACCTTTCTTAACGTCTTTTTAGGATTTATAATAAAACCACAACAACTTGTTGGCTGAAAATTTGGGTTCGGAACAGGTTAGGAAATTTTTTCACACGTGGTTGGTCATAAGGTTCTATGGTCAGTCTCAAAATAAACCGGATTGTAGCCCTGTTTTTTCCGCAATTCTA
The DNA here is from genome assembly GCA_037044535.1 of Lordiphosa magnipectinata. Lineage (NCBI taxonomy): Eukaryota > Metazoa > Arthropoda > Insecta > Diptera > Drosophilidae > Lordiphosa > Lordiphosa magnipectinata. The sequence continues at coordinate 72,834 of JBAMBO010002284.1, read as the reverse complement.
ATTATTTTGACGGTGAACAAATAGTGATAGTTTTTAAAGTAAATGATGTAGGGTCATATGTGGAGTCAAAGAATTGTAAAAATAGAGTAAACCCGGTAAGGGATTAGGTTCAAAAGGTCAATTCTTTTAAGGGAACGGTCAAGCAGCACATAAAACCTCAACAGAACCGATTCAATCTGGTTGCAGCCTTAGCACAAACTGCTACAATCTTGTTAAAATTTAATATCTGACAAAAATTTAATGTGCTAATCCCGAATCTGAAGTTAAAAAATATGGGAACTCCTTTATATACCAGAGATGTAAACAGCTCGGGAATAAGCATAAGCATTGCTCCGGTTCAATGATGAACACCTAAAGTATTATCACTACTGTACCTGTTTCCCAATTTTCAAACTTATTATGATAAGAAGACAGCGGATTTTGCATATCTGCATATTTTGAACCGCATGGCCGATTTAAGTTCTGATTGTACACATCTTAGTTTAAATGAAAAGTGATCTATGATATGCAAAAACCTATTTTTTATAAAATGACATATTTTAGATCAATTATTATTCTAGTTTACCGACACCTCCTAATTACCCGTTTTTAAATGCCAACTATTAAGTCTTCAAAATAATCTGAACTAATCATAAAATTTTGTGTATATCATGATTTTTGGACCGCTTACTACATTATAATCTAAACCATGCAAAAGTTTTGTAAATAACCATTTACGCGTTTACAATTGCCATTTATTTAAGCTCAAATTATAATTTTTGAAATTTCGCTATTTTTTTGACATTTCGGTCAACACTTCCTATATTTACCCGTCTACTATTGTTGCCTTTTAAGTCATCATAATAATCTTTGGTCATATGAAAAATTTGCAAATTTCGCGATTCTTTTAACCGTTCGATCTACACCTCGTATTTACCCGTCTACATTGCCATCCATCAAATCTTTATAATAATCTTAGGCCATTCGAAAAATTGGCCAGTTTTGACCTGTTCAATCTACGCCCTTTTCGTAAATACTCAAATAAAACTTTGATAAATTTCGAGGTTTTTTTTTTAAACCTCTTATATACGCGTCTTCAATTGTCATAAATTCCATCTTCATAATTATCTTAGGTCCTTTGAAAAATTTAGAAATTTCGCGCTTTTCTTGACCATTTGATCTACTCCCATTTACCCGTCTTTATGATAATTTAAACTCTGATGAGAATTTGTGAAATTTCGCGGTTTTTTTTACCATTTGTTCCACATCTCCTTTATTTACCCTTATAATCTTGCCGTCTATCAAATGTTCATAATAATCTTAGGTCTTATAAAAAATTTCGTAATTTCTCAATATTTTAGACCGTTTAATGTACACCTTTCATTTCCCAACGCCTGCGTTTTCTTAAATACTTAAATGAAAATTAGGCAAATTTCGCGGTTTTCACATACATATACCAAAAATGAGCAACTTTACTAACCGTCTATATTTGCGTTCTATTATAATAATCTAAGCTCAAAGGAGAATTTTTGCAAATTTATACATTTTTTATACATTTACATATTTTGCATATTTTGTAAATTTTTTTTGCATATTTTGCATATTTGTTTGCATATCTTAAATTATCATATATTGAATATGCAGTTTTCATTGTAAAGTGGGCTATTTAATTAGTATAAATCCAGATTTTCATTACAAAAAGTGCATAAAATCAGAGTCAATGATAAGGTTTACTACTTTTCTCGTTTTTAATTGAAATTTAATTCGTTGAAAACATTCAAATTGATTCGATTCTCAATAAAAATGTAGTTATCATATAAAAAAGAGAAAATATGAATACTGCAACCAATTACATTTCACAAGGGTATAGGCGAATACTAAAAGCAAAAGTGAAAAGTCCCACACCCAGAGAAATCTAGCACGAATTGGCGAGACTAAAATCGGCTACAATTTGGATTTTTTCCTTTTTCATTTTCTTAAGACGAAAACTGCTCGAATTCGAGAAGACAATGATCTCGATGTTATTTTAAAATTAATTACAGCTTTGAAAAAAGTACTCCCCCTACTCCGCATTTCAGGATATTCTACTTAAATCCAAGAATATCTATGCTTGAAAACGATACTTTTTTATGCCTACAACCAAGAAGATCTCTGCTTTATATGAAGCCGACTTATTTTAAAACCAAGAATTTCAATTTCAAAAATTCATGCTTGATTTGAGTATTTTCGGCTTGAATCCAAAACATACCGTCTTATTGCTTGATACCAAGCACGATCGGCTTGGTTTTTTCTCTGAGTGCATCTATCTAGAAAAGGGTTTGTCAACATAAGCGAACCCGAAAAGTGAGAGTGTATTGGTGTGCGAAAATAAAGCAACGCAAGCGACTGAAAAGCTGTTTGCTCACTTGGCACTAGCCTCGGCATGCGTACGGCTCGAGTCGGTATGCAGAAAAGCACATAGATATAGATGTGAATCTGCAAAAGTGCTCGTTAAGTGCAGAAGGTACCGGGTTCAATTCCCTGTCAAGCCCGAACAAATTTTTCTCTGTTTTTCTGAAAGACTTCAATGAAGCAAGTTCGGATGGAGTGTGGTGGGTCTTTGAGTTGTACAGCGATGTATTTCATCCTATGGGAATATGGGCGGGAGTAGCAGCAGCATATCCAGCGCTTGTAAATAATAGTTTTTCCCCAGTTGAGTTTAAAATGTTCTTAAAAAGGGAACAACATCAACTTCATTTGAATTTTGGCGAACTCAAGAAATTGTTCTTGATGTGAGAACATTCTACTATAAATAAGAAAAATCGTTCATTCACTGATTTTGGTAACGTTTGTGGTCATCTTGAGTCCAATGTTCTGGGTTTTTTCCCTCTGATTTGTAGCAGGGCAAAATGTCCTTCGAGCCGGATATTCTGATAATAAAGTTTTAAAGGGCGTGGAGATTTATGGGTGGTTACAAACGACTTTAGATTCAGCTTTTGTTTAAGTTGACTTTTGAAATCAAATTGGATCAATATAATAGACCTGAAATATAGTTAAGCGATAATTTAATTCAATGACATATAAAGGCTCGGTTCACCTTTATATTTTGCGGTTTTCAGTTTGGTTTAGAATTTTTGAGAAGACTAAGTAAAGTTCGCGGTTCAAAACCCGTAATGGACTGACATTTAAGGTAGTGAATGAGTTGTTCAAAACTTAGTATTAGGGAGTTGGATAAATAAATATTCGGGTATAATTCTCCAATTTTATTTTTTCCGATTTATTGCTACTTTCTTTCGTATTTTTATTGTGCGACATTTCATATCAACTTAATTGTCATATTTTTAAAATTCTTTCACCAAAACCTCTATGCCATAATAGGAACACCTTTGACCAAGGTTAGTTAGACCTGACAAGCGACAGACAGAATTACAATAACGAAACGACTTGCATATAATTAATTCGATGTTGACAAACTGCATAAATAGAAGCTGGAGGTGGAGCTGGTTTACAAAGGCATTAAAACTTAAACTCAACAAGGCCAATGGAAAACCGTTTCACTTCAGTGCAAATGTTAATTAATTAATTAACAACCCAACAACAGCAAAACCAGCAAGTGCCATTTAAGGGACAGGTGGCATGCAAAAATGTTAACTGCACATAATTCAAATGTCTAACAGACTGTAAAGTTGCTACTATATACGAGGGTCGTTCAATAATTCTTTGCAAATTTCTAAATTTATTGATTTATATATTTTATCATACATTTGCCATTGCAAATGTCATATCAAAAAGCAACAATTTAACTTACAATTTACATACCATACAATACAATGAATTTCAAAGCAGACTAGCAAACCTAACAGATAGCTATACAACAGGTTTAAACCTTCCTAAAAATCCCCATTTTTTAAAGGAAATTCTTTGTGTAGTCGACGTTTCAAAGTGTTTCCAGGTACTACAGTTGTTTAATATTCAAACAGTTTCTTGAAATACACCAATTAATACTTAAGCTTATAATTTTTAGTTAAAACTGCGGACTCGAAATCATATTCTGAATAAGGGTCATGCCCTTTATCAACACCAAGGCAACGTTTTGAAATGATTTTTAAACATTTCAACCAACATTTAATTGATTTAAATTTTCAATTTTAATGCCTAATTACCCTTAACCAAATATTCGCTTGGAAAATACAGTTTGCCTTAAACAATGGCCAATCTGCGAATTACCATAATTTAAAACATTGTATAAAAAAACACCAGCTTGTTTCAAGCTTCAATGCATCCCAACTACTTTAAAACTTCCATTATAAAATAAATTTTTGTTCCACCATTACAAAATCGAAACTAATTGAGTAAACAGACTAAGCCAAAATACAATGAGACTTTATTTAAACAAATAAAACAACAACCGGTTTTGGGACAAAACCCCCATAATCATACATCTACAGAAGAAACAAGAAAAAAAGTAAATGATGTAGCCAGACTTGGCGTCCAATGCTGAATGAACTTTAGCATATTGGCAAGACAAATTTGTGGCGGCTCAAAGACCTGTCGTGACACTTTTTTGTGTCGTTGACAAGGTCTTTAAATGCTCGAGTGGGTTTGTACAAGATCAATCGGAGATAGCTTAATCAAAGGCCCACTCGCCTTGAACCTGATGTATAGGAAATATACTTTGTCCATAATTTAAATCAATTGAGATATGGCCAGTACTTGACAGTTTATCAAGTCTATGGAAATGTACAAGTAACTGGTTTTTTTCAGATGACCCGAAACCCGTTTAATCAGCATGCAAGTTGGCCAAGTTTATAATTATATCCATTATACAAATGGCATAAAAAACAAAACTGTTATAAAAGATTTATGATCAAAAAGCGTGCGGTAAATGTTAATTTTGAATTGTCTCTTTGATTCAGAGACATGTAAGAACAAGACCATCTTTGCTGCTGTATCTACTGATACTTTCTTTTGAAATCCTTTCTTAGCTTTTTTCTTTGTTAAATTTCACTCAACAATATCTTGATTTTTGAACTCAAGTTGTTCCTTCTTCAAAATTCATTACCTACCACTCTTTAAACAGAAACCACTCCACACACAAAAGAAAAACTTGAAATAAGCTGAAAATTCTACACCAGCTTCCTATTTATACCAAAAGCCGCTTAGCCTCAACAGAAACATAGCTTTATTTTTATTTTTTATAAATTAAAACCAACAGAAAAGACCGGTCAGAGCTGAGCTTTTAGCCGAAAGCTCTCTCTCAGCTGACGGTTACAAATTGATAGCTTAACCTGATACATATTTGATCTTGGGGGATCGCCTATGTATATTAGGGCGGACCTGAATTAGACTTAATTGGGAAAGTGTAGAAATCAGAACTCCAAAAGAATATTTATGTTGCATAATTAATAAATTTGGTGGACGAAACAATTTATCAAAGGTAAATGTCGAAATTTGACCTTTCTAGAAATTTATAAATCAACTAAATTGTGAAAAGTCGAGCAAAAGCGGCAAAAGGGAGACTGATGAGAAATGTGGTGTGTGTGTGTGTATTTGACACTTGTTATCTGAGAACACTGAGTATGAGTGATACGGACACTTCGGTCTCCTAGCGCCAGTTAGAACTTAGTTTACATTTATTTATTTCACGACCTTAAATCTCACATAGGGAGGGAGGACCACCCTAATGTACATAATAACAAATCTATAATGACTAAGTGTTTAGTTCGACTTAACTAACGTAAATATTAAATCAATTAGCGTTATTATATATGGTCATCAGAAATTTGCTAATAAATGGAAAAACAAAGTTCAGTAATCAATAAATTAGAAAACTATGCGTTGGTCTTTCCTGAATTTGGCACACCCTGACAAAAAGATTTCTACACAAATACAATTTTTATTATACCCTTGCAAAGGGTATTATAATTTTGCCCAGAAGTTTGAAACGCATAGAAATATTAATTTCCGACCCCATAAACTGTACATATATATTCTTGATCAGGGCGACGAGCTGAGTCGATTGAGCTTTGTCCGTACGTCTGTCTGTCCGTCTGTTTCTACGCAAACTAGTCTCTCAGTTTTAAAGCTATCGAGCTGAAATTTTGCACAGAGTCTTCTTTTTACTGCACGCTGCTAATATGTCGGAACCGCCTGGATCGGATGACTATATCTTATAGCTGCCATAGGAACCATCGGTCGAAAAATGGGTCTTAGTGAGGAAAACTTTTTTGTTTTCAATGTTAGCGTCCTTAAACTCTGCTATTATTAATATTATATGCTTTCAAACAGATTTGCAAATTTTGGTTAAGATCAGATGAGTATATCTTATAGCAGCCATAGGAACCATCAGTCTGAAAATTTGTCTTAGTAAGAAAAACTTATTTGTTTTCAATGTTAGCGTCCTCATACTCGGGTATTATTAATATTATATGCTTTTAAACAGATTTGCAAATTTTGTTCAAAATCGGATGACTATATCTTATTGCAGCCATAGGACCGATCGGTCGCAAAAAGAGTCTTAGTGGGAAAAACTTGTTTGTTGACATCGGGTGACTATATTTGATGGTTGCCGATCGGTCGAAAATGGGTCTAAGCCTTCCTTGGGACACAAATCTTCCGAAACAGCTTTGGCTGTTCGATAGAGATATAAAACGTCAGTCGAAAGGCCTTTTTCATCTCTATTATCTAAGGGTGGAGGCATATTCTCCAATGAAATGGGTATATACTATAAAATATTAAAGAACTCAAGTTATTTTAAAGATTATTTTATCTTACATTTGATTTTACCACAATTTAGACGTATTCAGCGATATTGGATCAGATGTACCGAATTTCACGTACTCATGTCTTGTAAGCGAGTTTCCAACAAATTCCTAAATATTAAATATTATCCTACACAAGGCAGTTATCATATCAAACATATCGAAAACAACTCCCAAGGTTTAGACTGTGTAATCAAGTACTGCTTCTCCAGTCACTGAGAGACTCAGATCTCCGAAGCAAAAAATTCAAATTTTGCTCAAGAGAAATGGACAGTTTCACGCAGTATCCGAACGGCGAAGTTTTAGAAGCTATTTCATGGATAATTACTACACAGCTGGCGCCAATAGCTGGTAAAGGTATTATCAATGCGTACAATGAGGTATCACCAAAAAGAATAAGTTATCCCAAGGTTCCCCCCAAAGAGAGGCATTTCTGTAAGATGCCTCCAATAAAGGCCGCAAATTTTAAATAAAACTCCTGACCTTACTCAAATTTTTTGTGCGAAAGCGGCAAATTACATTGAGCACATCTAACATACCACATCATCAGCATACATGAAATTTGCCGTGTCAAAACTTTACATCTTTGTAGCGTGATCCTTTTAGACACCAACCTTTTTGATATTTTGACAAAACGAAAATTTACAAAATTTGGCAAAGCTTATTACAAACATCTTGACTAAGATTCAGCCCTTTGCAAGGGTATAACTTTAGACTCCCATAACAGACGAAAAAAAGACTTGTGAATTAACTGTTGTCTGTAAAAAGGGTCACTCCAACACTTGAATTTTTCTAAGTTCTCATACGATATTTACTTACACGATCCTGGTAATCTTTTCTAAAGTTTTTTATATTTTTTTTTTTTTTGGTAATTAACAATAAGTAAATGACATTTCCCAAAAGTAGTAGGCCGCGTTTTATGATTCTTTGCTATTGTGGCATTGATTCAACTAATTATATTAGTACTAAAATGGGTGCCGAACAGTCTGCATTATTAGTTTGCACTCAAACAGGAAGTCCAGAGCCGTATCTCGCATTGCCCAACTCTGAACTTTTCTTTCGTTTGTATTTTGAGCGCATGCCCAACCCTGTGACCGGTCCTGTGACTGAAGCCCTCCTGCATTTGGTGGAGCATATGCCAAGTTCTTTTCAACAAGCTGGGGGTAAGTCCTCGACTAATTCACTCTGAGAACATATTCATAGCCCTTTTAATCAGCACCCCAAGTGGCTGTATATGAAAACGCGGATCCCGATTCAGGTTATGAAAACGATATAGAAATGGATTCCACGTCTGAAGATGAGTCACATCAAAAAGTACTGGAACCTTTAGTGCAAAATCACGATGCAATGTTATATGAGAGCGATACTGAGAATAGTATTGAAAGTGACAGTGATATATCCTTGGGATCTGGTTCCACGACATTGACATATATGGATAACGATAATGATGGCATTGAACTGGAACCATTGCAATTGGCTGAATTTGAACCGGTTTTTGAATTTGAAAATGAATTTGAAGAAGAGTTTTATTTGCCTGTAATAGTTTTTGACGACGAGGAGAATGGAAGTAATAATGATACTGATGAAGACGAACCTTTAAATTGAGAAATTATGTTCAAATATAATTAAAATAACTAAGCAAGAAAGCATCAGAAGTTTTTTACTGCTTCTATTTCTTAAAGAGTATCCTTTTTCGTTCTATTTTTAAGCCCTTGACCAGGAAATTGCAAAGCATAAATATATATGTATAATAATATATCCTTTGCTTTGAGTATACTTATTTCAGAAAAATTTGAAGCAATAATATAATAATATAATATAATAAATTATAAATTATCCTACAAGAGTTTAAAAAATATCGTAAAAAAAATGTATAATTAGGACCCGAGATATGCCATATATTTATCCAGTTTTATATATGTTTGAAATTGTCTCATAACATTTGTATTGATGTTATACATTTATTGTACATACATTTATAATGAATGTAATATATTTGATCAACTGCGCGTATTTTTATAAATTGTTATTTGCAAATCACAATTTTCATTCATATTTAGCTTAACTTATTTAAGCTTATTGCTTACATAATATAATTATATTAATTTGCTTCGCATAGCAATCTAAACAAATTCCTAGGCATCGGAATTTTCCTTAATCTTTTCGGGAAAATTTATGACTATGGGTAAGTTATCATCGTAATGATTCACTTTCATATCCACACCGCTGTAGATTTTCCGTATAAACCATAGACAAGCAATGAAACCAATAGTTCCCGTCAGCCAGAAGAAAGGCACTATCATTATGATGATATAGCCAAAGTAGAGGATTATCGAACTAGCATCCTGAATATTTAACTTGGTGACAAAGTAACTACAACAATAGATAAACATATAGAAGCTGACACAACCCGAAGTCAGGAACGAACGCCACCACCACTGATAATCTCGGGCACGCAGATACAGAAAGCACAACAATATTGCCGTTTCAGCGCAGGTAATGACCAGTAATATAAATGTGGCAAAAAGGAAGCCACACGATTCATAATATTGTGTTGTCCATAGAGCATTCTGTATTAAAAAGAGTTGAACAAGTATACAGGCAAATGGCAGAACGCCACCCAATAAAATGCCAAACAGGGGGCGAGTTAGGCATGTTTGATGGGGAATCTCACTGGGAACCGGGTTAATGAATAGTGTTGTCTCAGGCTCCTGAAAAAAAGAAGAGAATAAAAGGTATCATTAGAGAAGAGACAGATACCTACTTTTTGTAATGTTTGAAAAAGGTAAAGAAAAACTAAAATTTTAAGCGAAACTCTACATAGAGCTATCTGTCACAAGTAACAGAGAAATAGCCAATTCCACTACCACATACATATGGAAATTTTTTTTTTTTATATTTTCTTTTCCTCAATGCTCCAAAAATTCGTAATAATTTGTAGCTACCGTAATGAAAACACAAATTTCGAAATTTTAGGGTTAATACCACCGCCATGGTTTTAAAGTTGCTACATCAAATTTCAATTTCCACTTTTTCATTTTACTTTTTCAACAAAGTAAACTTTGCGATGCCAAACGTTGTTGTTGAATTTAAAAACTGTTGCTCAGCCAGAATTAAAAGGGTTGGATCGGCATGTGACATACCGTGAGTTGAAGTGGTCCTTGGGCGTTAGCATTTTTCACATTAACATTCCATGTAACGCTAGCTTTGTTCGCGTGGAATTCTGCACAATTTGACAATTGCCCAAGAATAAAATAAAATGTTGACATTCACATTTTCAAATTTGGAAATTCCACTTGAAACGTACAGTGTTTGGGGCACAACAAAATATTTTCAAATTGTAGAAAATGGGGGGAAAAAATGTATATAGGAGGCCTTGCCAAAAATATGTAAATTTTGCCGAATGTACACATATCTGTGGCAATAACGAATAACAGCACAAGTGTGTTTTTCCTATTTTACAGGAAAGCAATTATTAACTTTAAATGAGTAAGTGAAAAAAGTGATTGATTTTTACAGATTGGAAGCGTAGTTACTTTAAGTATATAAGTTTTTTTGAATAAATCAAGTTGATATTTTAGCAATTTAACATAAAGACCACAATTTATTTACTTTTCTTCAGACTTATGTTGTTTTGATTTACCGTTATATCTTTGTATCCACTTATCCGATTGGTGTGAAATTTTGATACAATATAGAATTGCTACCGAGGAAGCCTTTGGTGTTAAAATCTAAACTTTGACATAACTCGAGTTGTGCTGTTATTTCTTATTGCCGCAGATATGTGCCATATATAGGCTATAAACTGTGAGTTTATCTGACATATAGTAGCTATCTGGAACATGTGAAATCGGCAGTAAATTCGATAAAAGATAGGCATTTTGATTAATTCTCAACATAATTTGAGGATAATTTAGGATATGAAACTGTAGCCGAGGGGAGTATCCAAATATCTTCGATCAACATAATTGTTCGTTTTCAAAAAGAGCCTTATCGGTAAAACGAGATTGTCAACGATAAGAAGTATGAAAGAAGGCCTATATAGCGATTCTACAACCTATATTTTGGAACTTGGGTAATTTTCTGTGTTTCCTGTCATTCATATACTGTCACCAGCTGTGAAGTACTTAAAGAATAATATAAATCCCTTTAAACAAACATTTATGCCTGCCGCGCACTATTCCTGCTGTGCTCTAGCGTTGGTTTGTTCATGGGTAAGTGAACAATAATAATAAAAAATGACATTGTGACTGTTTTAGTGATCTCTTTGAATATCAATCATCAATAAGTTATGATTTATGTTCATAATTTTTCCAAAACAAGAAACGCACAACACCACAAAGGTGTCGAACTGAACTTTAAGCTCGAATTACTAAAAATCTCGATGAGATAGACCATTTCTGAAAACAGATTCGTGTTCAGCACACGAAAATCATCTAGAATCACCACCAAACCTTCAATATACTGGAAAATCTCTAATTTTGTTGCCTTGTGTTACCCATACGCCTTAAACTTTATCAAATTTTCCACAATGAAATCAGAAATCTTAATCGCCACATCAGCAGCAACAGTGAGACCAGTTGTCCGAAAGAACGAGAACAACGAAGACTCTGTCGTGGCGGAAAATTGACTAAAAAACGATTACAATATGTTCGATCGATCTAAAACTCTGCCAGTCTGATGCTACGTTTATACACACAAAATTTATTGTGCTTAGTGCCCTTTAAAGTATGCAATGCTTTTAATAAGGAATGATTTAGATTTATATTTATATTATATTTGGCTCAACACAAGATTATATTGTGTATCTATAACTGGTCCGACAATCTTTACGAATTTCCAGTGTGGGTTATGTAAGACGTTGATATAACTGGCTATCAATGTTTCCGTTTTAATTATATAAGGAAATAACGTTTGCATACTTTGACGGGTATTAATCATCATACATTTGGTGTGTATAAACGGAAAGACAAGGTACAAAAAAATAAATAAAATCATATAAAAATTGGAAATACTTACTTTCTTGTAGAAACCCAAACAGGCACCTAAAAAGGTTAAAGGCAAAGATACACACAGCCACAGAACCAGCAAATATATAAGTGACCCATCAGGTGCAGCTCCTGAGCTTTGATTCAACCGATGTACCAGATCCGTTGCATAGTAAAGAGAGAGAACCACTCTGAAAGAAGGAAACCGATATTCAATTATTGCACCAAATTATTATGACTACTAAGCAATTACCCAGGACACACCGAGGAAGTCAACAAGGCGTTCTTTCCCCACTGGATACCACCAAATCGTTTGTAAAGACGGGCCGATACATAACCTGCAGTTGTTCCCAACAAGGCAAATGATACGATAGCGAAGTATAGAAGTGCTCCACGATATTCAGGCGAAGACAAGGCTAGACAGGCAAGGATTAAAGTAAGTACAGATGTTATCAGGATTTGAACACCACCGCCGACCAAAGCACACAACAGTTTGGGATTTGAAGGCGGTCGATACACATCGCCTTTAATCAAAGTCCAGGGATAGCTTTCCTGCAAATCCTTCTCGTTCACTTTTTCTAGTCGATTATATTTGGCTATATAAATCAATAGTGTAGCAACCAGTCCACTCAGCAGAAACACTATTCCCAGTGATATGTACATAGATAACCAGTGGATATTTGAGTCATTAATTCTGCTTTGCACCAAAAGATCCCAACGAGACCATTTAGTATCGTTACTTTGCAAAAACTTTACACTGTAAGTGTAGACAATATTCAGAGATTCATATTTTCTCAAGGGCAATTCGGATATGGCCAATGGCTTAGTATTCTGACAGTGTGGTTCATACGGATAGGCCTGGTTTATTGATTTAGGTTTAACCTTTACTGCTAGTATAGTCCCGCAGTCCTCTTCTTCTCCCTGATGATAGATAATCTCCAGATCCACATGGTTGTATGGGTAATAGGTCGCGTAAGTGTCCTCATAATTAGTGACGGAATCACCAAAGTGAAACCCGTCTTTGCAATAGTCCAAGACATTTTCATCTGGAAACTCAAAACACAACATTACGGGAATTTTATCTATAATCCAATGTTGTTGATAACCCATTCGAATTCCCTTCATTAGGCTCATTAAGTGACGTTCACTTTCTTCATGACCTCTTAAGTACTTTTTACGACAGACCTTAAGAAAACCAGTATGAAGACGCAGATCTTGATCACGGTATAATAATACATACCACCTCGCATTCCACATTTTCCAGAAATCGTATGGCAATCGGTCCAGCTTTTGGGCGATAACCCAAAATCTCCACACTTGAGAATAACCCAAGAAATGATTTTTCTTCATTACATATATCAAAATCATTTGACTCGTGGGTTATAAGGGACCTCTCACTTTTCACGCGATTCTCGAACAGGCCAATCCAGTACTGAAAGATTCGATTATAAGATTATTGTAGATATGTGAAAATGTATACACATTTGCGATAGTGAAAACAGGCTATTACATGTTGCTCTTGGGTGTTTCCTTCTAAGCTTTACAAGCATCCGACCAATTTGATCACACTCTGCGAGAGTTAACAAATTTATCATTTTCTTTACATAGAGTTTACAGTTTTATATTTGATTTCATCATTTTTATACTCTGTACCAACGCCACGTCCCCTCCTGCCTTCGCAATTTGGAAAAAACGTTATATCTCCCACAGTTTTGTAGATAGAAGGTTTGTACCTTCTAGAGATATTTAGCAATGAAGATTATTTATCAATGGGAAGGAATGATAGAGATCGGATGAACGATTCTCAAGTTATGACCAAAAGTCAGTTCCAGTGGTTACAGTAGTGGCGCCATCTACTGGTCAGTTTTGAAAATCAAGTAGTGACGCCATCTATAGGTTAAGTTATGACCAAAAGAAAGTTCGCTGCCGCAGCTCAGCTGCAGCGCTGCTACTGCAGGGTACAGAGTATATTACAGTCGGCTTGACCGACTTTCTTACTTGTTGCCTACTTCTGTTGGAACGCAAAATATTTCTGCAACCAAAGTGACACAACCAAACTTAGCAGATGTTTGTTTATGCAAAGTATGTGTTATTAGATCACTTGCGTTTTCATATCATTCCATTACCTTTTTGCAGTACTTCGTCGGCCCCAAGCCGGTCCATTCGGGCCACGACGCCTCTCCCAACGCTACGAAAAACAACAGCATGACCAATACGAAGGGGAAATGCCCAAAGCATTTCGAATGCAAAATAATTCTCATTTTGGTTTAAACAATCACTGAGCAGTTCCGTTGTCTCTGACGACGTATTCAGTACTGCTGACAAATAGCATTCGAAATTGTTGCTGGGACTTGGTGAGAGTTTGCAAAGTTGCACTTTTGCCAGAGAGAGGAGAGATAATTTTAGAGAGCGCACAGTGGGACAATAATCGCAATAGTGGGTGACAAATATATTAAAAAATTCGCTAAAAACAAACATAGTCCACTGCTATGCTAGATGTGTTAGCTTGGATCCTGCCTCGGAGCATCAAATAAAACAAGTTTTTCCTTGAAACCGGTTTACACATCGAGTCAGCTTCACCATCTATTAGCGCCAGATGTGAATTAAGGAGCCACGAAAAAGTTCCTCAAACTTTTCCCTTAGGATTCTTTTGTGCAAATATTAAAAGCACACACGCCAAGATATTGAAAGAATCTCGGCTTGTGGCCGAGATATTTATATTTATTAATAGTACCTGTATACCCGGCGTCGCCCGGGTCCTTTGCATTCTGTGGATATGTTTTTAATGAGAGTGTTTAGATTCAATTTTTAACTGGCTGAAAGTTTATATAAACAAAGTTTATATAAACATTTGAACCTGTTCAAACTTCTTCGAAAGACGTCATAGCTTGAATGAGTCCTGCGGTATGACTCTGAAACAATTTTTCGATACTGGTGCTGTTCCACTTAAATATCCAACTCCATAGTACGAAACTACAGACCAGTTTTCAAGTTCATAGCTTAAATAACTTCTGAGTTATAGATCTGAAACATATTTCAACCGGTTTGATTCCGGTCTTGATTCAGTAAATATCCAACTCCATATTAAAAACCTACAGACCAGATTTCAAGTTCATAGCTTGAATGACTTCTGAAGTATTACTCTGAAACACTTTTTAACTGTTTTTAACCACTTTCGAACCGGTTCACAGAATTGAGATGACACTTTCCTGATCAGCCTGAACCTACTGTAAAAAATTTCGTGAAGATCAGCTTTTTTAGATCTCTGTGGAAAAGTGGTAGTTATACCCAAAGCTGGCAAAGCCTCACATGCTAAAGGCCAATAAGCCTATCCTCATTTCTTCTCAAAACCCTTGACAAAAAATCGCTGAATTTAAAAGTATACTCTCTGACAGCATTTCTAGAAATACAGGGTGCCTTTAACAATGTCTTACCTGGTGTCATCACTTCTGCCTTGGCGCATGTGGGGGTGAATGTTTCACTGCTTGGATTCATCAACCTGATGCTCTCGAGTAGAGCAGTGAACGCAAGTCTTGGAGATGCAACCGCTCGTAGATTCGTCCATCGAGTCACTCCCCAAGGGGGTGTTTTCTCCTTGCTTCTCATGGAAGCGGAGGGACATGTGGTGGTGACATATGCAGACGGCATAGCTTTATTCAAACTGCAGACCGCGCCATTTTCTGAGTGAGCGTCTTCTTGCGATCTGGGTGTAAATCCAAAAGAGACGAAACTAGTGCTGTTCCAACGGAGATACATAGCTTCATACCTTATCCATTCTAGACTTAACAATATAAGTCTGGAATTAAAAAACAATGGCAAGTACCTGCGCGTCGTACTGGACAGGAAACTACTCTGGCACGACAATTCAACTGAGCAAGTGAAGAAGGCATCCATTGACCTCTTCCCATGTAAGCAGGCGATAGGCCTGTTCGGGATTTTCCCCAGCAATTGTTTACTGGCTTTACACAGGCTTAGTAAAGCCATAGTCCCATACGGCTCAATGGAGTTCTAGTATGGTAGCCAACACTCGGGAAACCATCAGTCTTGAGCACTTTACACAAAGTATAGAGAAGTGCTGAAATATGTATAACAACCCCAACGGAACACCACATTTCATCTTCTTCCTTTAGACTAATGTCAGTTAGAGATACGGCCTTGGCATTAAAAGAGTCTAAATCCTGGAACGCGGGTAACAATGAAACCGCGGTTCCCGACATTACAGACTATGGTATACCCACAACGTCATTCCAGAAACTTTATAAAGTTAATATCCATAGTAGACACGAATAGGAAAACTTATTTAATGGTAGATCAAATGCTAAATCTAAGCTCGATGACAAAGTAGGAGGGGAAGTTTTCTCCACCAATCTATATATGGAAATCCGGCTACCTGATCATTGTAGTGTGTACCAAGCAGAATCGGTGAATCGGGAACATATACTTAGATAGTCCAGCAGCTCTTAGGGCGCTCGTACACCAACAATGCCAAAACGCTCACGGAATGCTGCAGATCCTCAAATGCGAAAAGGGTAGACAGGCACTACCATCCTTTGTATTATTATATGACATAATTTTTGGTGGCTGGTGAATTCCAGGAAAATATCGTGGGCCTATCTAAGTCCCCAGTATTTTTAGTTCCAATTTCAGCATTCCAACTCGTTGAAGTCTGAAAGACTTGATGTGTACCCAAATATTTGCAAAATTTGCATACAGATTCAATCAGTGTTTAAATTGCTTCTGTCAAATTAGCAAAAGTTACAAAATTTTTGCTGTAACAGCTTCGACTTTTTTCAACTACTCTTGCTTCTGCTTCTGCTTTTGATGAAAACCGAAGTCACAGCCAAATGAAAAGCAAAAAACAATTATTGAGAAAAATAAGAGTAGCAGCAGCAGACGTCGCTTTATGATTTTGATTTTGCTTTTGCTGATGATTTTGTTCAGTGTCGTAAGTCGATGCAGCAGCATGTGTGTCGACGGCAGCGCTGTCGCCACGATATTTTCCTGGAATTTACCAGCGACCAAAATTTAACGCAACGCAACAATAACACTTGTTTTTTCAGCGCGCTGTTGTTGTTATCTTCAACCGAGCCGAGCCGACTAACGGTAAATGTTTCATTATGTGTGTTGAGAGAAATAACGTGACGGACTAAAACCAAAATGCAAAAGCAAAAAAGAGTTGGGAGTGACTTCTGTCCCGCTTGCACTACCGTCGACTTCTGAAAGCGAACACGTTCTGCAGCTTCGACTTACGCCTCAGAACAAAGGCAAAAGCAAAATGAAAACCTGCTGTTTGCTTTTTCTCAAAAATAATTTTTTGCTTTTGATTTTGATGCGGGTTAAGGTTTTATCTAAAGCAGAAGCACAGCAGACGACATTAAACTTATTGCAGTTTTTTAAACACTGGATTCAATAAAATCTGTCTGAAGAAAATAACCCATGGAAAACTATGCACATATATATATATTATTCGTTTAAAGCTTGATGTTTTTGGTACATACATATAGATATTCGAGAATATTTTAAAATTTTATTTAAAATATACTTTTTTGTAGAGTAAACTGCGGTATTTGTAATATAATGACATCAGGAATATTAATTAACATATTACAAATGCTAGAAATCAATCCTAGGCATTGCAGTCAGCCTCGTCAGTACATTTCTCTGCCTTCTTTTCTGGAAAATTAATAACTAAGGGAAGAATTCCACTTTTTAGGTTGGTCTTCTCATTCACATTGCTGTAGATTTTGCGTAAAAACCAATAGCAAGCAATGAATCCAATGGTTCCAGTTAGCAAAAAGAAAAGGAGTATCATAATGAAGGTATAGCCAATGTAAAGCAACGTAGAACTGGTATCCTTAACCAGTAGCTTGGTGACATAATAATACCAGCAATCTATAAACATGCAGAAACTGGCAAATCCAGAGATGATGAAAGAATGCCACCACCAGTGATAATTCTGAGCACGCACATCCAGGAAGCACAATAGTATATTCAACCCAGCGCAGATGATGGTCAGTAATATAAATGTGAGGAAAAGAAAGCCAAACGTTTGATAATACTGCGTTGTCCAAAGAGCATTCTGAATCAAGGAGAGTTGGGTATATACACAAGCAGACAGTAATATACCGCTTATCATAAATCCAAGAATGTTAGAAGTAATGCCAGTTTGGGTGGAAATCTCTCGAGGGACAGGATCAATGTGCACTGCAGGTTCAGAGTTCTACAAAATAAAAATTAATTTGAGGTATCTTATGGTAGTTTGAATTACTTACGAGCGAATGGAAACCCAAATAGGCACCTAAAAAGGTCAAAGGTAAAGACAACACCAGCCACAAGGTCAGCAAGGTCATCAGTGAACCAATTGGAACTGCTCCTGAGCTGTGATTTACACGGAATACCGTATCCATTGCCATATATATAAAGAATATAACTCTGAAAGCGACGGAAATTACATGCAATTAGAATATGCAATTATCAATTTTACCAAGGCTGCCAAACCGATCCCTAACTGAACTCCTAACTAAATTGTACAATAATTTCAGCCGATTCTTTTGAACTTGGATCATATTTTTTTTGTATTTCCAACGTACAAAATGTAGTTGATTCTTCTGGTGAGAATGCGTATCGAAAGTCTTAATCATTCCGATGGATATTCTGGGTAATGACACATGGGAACCATTTTAGTTCAAAGATAATTTATGAAAATTAAGTTTCGTTCCGTTCGACCGTTGCAAAACTCATTTTTTTTAAATTAGACTTAATTTTTCTGTTGAAGAACTTGGAATGTTTGCAGCCTCGAATTATACTCACCCAGGACACAACATAGAAGTCAACCATGCATTCTTTGTCCAATGAAGTCCGCCCAACCTCTTGTACAGGCGAGCCGAGACATATCCTGCAGCTGCTCCCAACAAAGCAAACGATACTAAAACAAAGGTTAGGACCACTCCACGAAATTCCAGCGAGGAGAAGCCCATACAAGCGAAGATTAAAGTAAACACAGTTGTCATCAAAAATTGAACACCACCGCCGACCAAAGCAGACAACAGTTGAGGATTGGAGGGCGATCGAAAGACATTGTCTTTAACCAAAGTCCAGGAATATCTTTCCTTTATTTCATCTTCGCTAACCTTCTCCAGTTGATTATATCTGGCTATGTGCATCCAGAGTTTTGCAATCAATCCACTCAAGAGGAGCACTAAGCCCAGCGAGAAGTAAATGGAATGCCATTTCACGTTCGATTGGTGCAGTGCACTCCAGTGTAAAAGACGATCCCAACGGGATGACCACTTAATGGTATTATTCTTGACAAATTTCACACTATAAGTGTAGACAATTCTCAGCTGTTCGTATGATTTCAAAGGACCATCAGGAATCTCAAATAGATCCCAGGGCGAGCAGTTAGGCTCGTTGGGATTGTTATGTTTGATCCCTTTTGTTTTAACTCTTACTGCAAGAATGCGTCCGCTGTCGCTACCCAGATCCTTGCCCCAATCCTCTCCTTCACCATCATGATAGATAATCTCCAGATCAAAATGATTGTTTATATAATAGTTGTCGACTGTACCTTCCCAATCAGTTGAGGTAAACAAATCACCAATGGAAAAGCCTTCAACGCAGTGGTCTTCATTTTCATCTTGAAACTCATTACACCTGATTACCGGTATATTGTCCATAATCCAATTATGTTTATAACCTAAGTTGATTCCCTTTTTCAAGTTGCTTAATTGACGTTCACTGTCTTCATCTTCCCCAAAATAGTGCTTACTGCAAATCTAAATAAAAAAAATAAGAATATTATACAAAGAGTATTTCTTAATCTTAGTAAAACTATACCCACCACAGCGCATTTCACATCCTCCAAAAATTTGATTGAAAATGGTCCCGGACGTATGCGATCACCCAAAATCTCTTGGCCCAGATTCTCAACCGGCGACATAGCCTCATCAGCGAGACAAAAATCATAATGATTATACTCGTAGGGTAGAAGGGACTCCTCACTAGTTATGCGATTCAAATACAGATTAAGCTGAGACTGCAAAGAAAAATGAAAAAAAAATATTAATAAATCAATAGAAGAATGGGAAGGAAGCGTTTCCTGGCAGACTCACAAAATGTTCGATTTGGCCGATCTACCCCAAAAGCTCCGCTTAATTTAAAAGATGAGATGTTGGTTTGTTTCAATGTAGAAAATTATAAACATAGCTTAAAAAGTGCGTTTCCAAATGAACAAACGCAGCGAGCGTTGAAGCTCGGAGACCAAAAACAATGGGCGTGTTCAGCAGTATAATTGATCCTTGAGCAAGTATCAGAAAAAATTATGCATCGAATAGTTACTGCTGTTGGAGGTAGCAGTATCACTTTAAGGTAGCGTACTATTTCTTTGATATATGCTCTTGTATCATGATACCTAAAATTGGCTATCATGAAGGTATTACTCGGGTTTACAAATTCATTCTTGATCAGGTAGCAAGTTGTTCTGTTGAACACGGCCAATGATTACACAGTGCAACACAATTAGACTATTTTCATTATATTGAAGGATTGAAAATAACTCATTAGAATCGTAAAAACATTTGCGTGCATCTTTTTTCCATCTCACAAATGTCATAAATTTATCGCATATAAAATACTTTAAAACCGAAAAATTTGTATACATATTTTTTTTCCAAATATATTTAATAATCTCTTAATTGAACTGACTGACTAAATGATAGCCTCGCGATCTTACTCTTCACAGATAGTTAAATATTATACATATATTCAATAGTTTTTAGGAGTCCATAGACATTGATGTTTATTATAAATTGCTCAGCGAATTCCCTGTAAAATATTGTTTTCAATAAATATTGATTTCCAAGAAATCAAATGCAAGCAGAATTGCTAAAAGGAAAAACAAGTTGCAAAAACAAGACATAAACACATGCATCAGCTTCAATAAGCGTGGAACGGTTGACAAGTAATCTAAACAAGTAAGAAAGCCGCTCAAGCCCGACTGTAATATACTCTGTACCTGCAGTAGCAGGACTTTCGATGCTGATTAAGATTATATATAAAAAAAAATTATGGTCTTCATCATGCTCAAAACTCCGAAACTGAAAAAATTTCCACCATTTGCTTTTTTTTTTTAAATTGTTAGTAAATTAATGTTTTCGCCATATTTGCGTGGTATCAATATTAACACTTAATTCTTGGTCGTATAAATTTTAAATATAACTAGGGGCGAAGCAACCAACCCCCTTCTCCATCGATCACATATTGAAAAAAATTTTAAATTTGGAAGATCAGAGAAAAACAATTTCAGGAAATTTTGTATGGGAAGTGGGTGTGGGTGTGGTCCAATTTTGCCCATCATCGAACTCAGACCTACAAATGTCTTGAAAGTTTCCTCGGCCAAATTTCAAGTCGATATCTTATTCCCTTCACGAGTTATTATGTAAAGTGAGAGACAGACGAACAGACAGACATGGCTAGGTCGACTTCCCAGGTCGTGCTGATCAGAAATTTATATATTATATATGTTTCTATCTTCATCTTCTTTCTTTTATGTTGGTGGTAAAAATTTCGTTTTGTGACGATAAAAGCTACAAAAGCAAAAACGATGATAATGATGCAAGCGATGAATCGCGATGTGTCTTGGGATTGCCTATCTATATGGAAAAAGATTGAGAATGCCAATGGAAGCCAATTGAAATATTTAAGCTATCAAACATAAAAGCCTTTTTTATTGTCTTCTTATAAAGCAGCGTTGGCCAACGAGAGCGAGGCCAAAACGTGAGAGTGTATTGTTCTGCGAAAATAAAGCGCCGTGAAATTGACTCGACATGACAGCATCAAAGGCTCTCTTCTTCTCAGCTTCGGCATGCGTTGGGCTCGTATATGTGTTAATAGCGAAATATATACATACATAATTAGTTGATATTTTCCAGATATTGAGCATTAAGACGTTATTTTCTTGAGTGTTTTATTGGCCTGTTTAAGAGATACAAAATTGCTCAAGAAAGTAAAGTAATATTACAAATAGTTTATGAGATATACGAGTGTGTTGCAGAAATCTCTAGGCATTTTCGTACAAACGATTTGATTTGTACGAATTTCACTTTATATGCGAAATGCAAGCGTTTAGAGATCTAGAGATTACCGGAATTCACCCTTTAGACTTGAACAAAAAAATATATTTTCAGAAATATCTGAAAACTTCAGGAGTCTATTACAAAAAAAAACCTTAGCCAATCAGGCCAAACCTAGCCACAGTTTTTTTTACTAGCAAAAGCAACTTTCATATTTTTTTGGTCTCGTTGTTATCAATTTTGTGGTGCACTATGCCAAATTATAATCCAATATCGCAGTATTTGGACATTATGCCACATTTTCGTGCTTTCTCAGTGTAGTGCATGGACTATGAAAGCTCTTACAAGGAAAAATTAAAACAAAAATATAGGAAAAAATTGGACGATGGCTTATTTGACGTTTAATGTATGTATTTTTATGACCAAAACCTTTTTTTCGACTTTTTCTGAACTTTTTGTTTAACCATTTGTGAAAAGTTTTGTAACACCAACCATGCATTTTTTTAATAAGATTTAATATCTAGAAAGTGCCATGAAATAGTATTGACGTATTTGATCTTCACGAAAATTTAAAATATTTCAAATTCGAAAAACAAAAATTTGCATCTGAAATATTAAAACAAGTAAGAGTGATGTAGTCAAGTGCTCCGACTCTAAAATACCCTGTACCCTTTTACTCATGTGATATCCGCATACACACACACACACCAAATCTGAAACAAACTTGATCTGGGTACGGTATACAACTCTTATAGCCAGACAGACAAGAATTTATATACTTTATATCCACCCATTTTCAATGGTTACAGGGTATACAAAATGATTTTTTTTCTTCTTCAGAAGAAAAAATTTCAGGCAGAAATCAGTTTGGCTCACAGAGATTGCTAACAATTGAATAATTAAACGAAAATATTGATCCGAACGCCCACAGACAAAACGACTAGTTGCTATCAGGATGACTCATACATAGACACATGCAACAGTTGTCTGTGTATATACATATTTATTATATATATTTTGCTTGCACTGCATTAATTAGAACATTACCTTGCAAGTGTTATCCATATTAGAACTCCTGCAGTAGTTAACCGGTCCGGTAAACTCGGGCCAAGCCTCTGCTAATGCCGCATTGTAAAACAGCATCATGCCGAATATAAAGTGGAAATTCCCCAAGCATCCAGAATGCAAAACTATTCTCATTTTGGATAGCACAAACGCAATAGAGTTGTTCCTTCCTTGGCAACGATTTGAGTACTAAAGAAGAATGTGCAACTGAAACTGTAGCTGGCCCCTGTGTTTATATTTTGCGTCGTTGCAGTTTGCCAAAGGGGAGAGACCTACGTTTCATTTTGAATACCCCGTACCCTCGTACTTGAAAAATAAAAGAGTATGTTGGGTTATACACATATAAGTTGAAGACCAAATCAGTAACATATTTCCTGACAATCCTAGCTAAAGTAATTAAGTTGGTTTAAAATAAAATTTGGTATTTTTTGATGCACAATTTGCAATTTGTACATTCAAGTTCAAGTTCAGGCAATAAAAAGAGCTTTTGTGCTTTCGTCTGTTAATCCATTTTTGTTATTGAGTATACTGAAGTCGGGCACTGCTGACATTAACAAATGCTCTCCTTGCACGATGGGACAATACCTTGCAAATTTAGCACCAAAATATATATATGTAACTCATCAAAAATTCGTTAAGCGGTTTTTGAAAAAGCCCAAACAGAAAAATAGTATGGTTCCGACATATTAGTAGCGTGCAGCCAAATGAAGACTCTGCCAAATTTCAGGTCGATTGCTTTAAAACTGAGGGACTAGTTCTCGTAAAAACAGACAGACGGACGGACAAAGCTCAATCGACTCATATCGTCATGCTGATCCAAGAATATAAAATTCTAAGCTTTGCAAACTTCTGAGCAAATTATAATACATTATAATTATACAAGGCAACAAAATTAAACTTATTCCAGTATATTGAAGGGTCGGTGGTGATTCTAGATGATTTTCGTGTGCTAAACACGAATCTGTTTTCAGACATGGTCCATCAGGTCGAGATTTTTAGAAATTTGAGCCTAAAGATTCTTAAAATGCCTTATTTGACCTTTTTTTAGACGGGGTTTGTGGAGAACCTATACTTTTGTTTTGACTTTCTGTTTATACTCAAACAAAATATCATGATAAATGCTCCTCGAAGTATGCTTTGTTCATAAATAACAATAATTCAGAAAACTACTAAATTTCTATTTGGCTTAACACTTAATTTTATGAATACCTTTAACTGCTCCGACAATTGCCTAAGCCTGGAGTTAACCGACCGTCTAGGCTCCTAGCAAATGGGCCGCTGGAGGATGAGTCCGCTGCAGGAAGGGTGGGTGCGCCAGGATTCCGGTCTGGGATCCAATTCTAGAACATAGGAACAGTGGTAGTTTGTTTAGTTAATGTTTTTTTTCGTTGCTTGTTTGAGTAGTTATTGTCAGGGGAAAGTAAATGTTAGCGATGACACTTGTAGGTGTCGGTCGACATTCGCGATTGTGCGGTCTGCCAGGCTTTGGGATGGACTTCACTCCTGAGATCTGTTGAGCCAGCCGGCGTAGCCTAATGAGGAACAAAGCAGATCCGTAACAGTATCATTGTTGAAAATTTTCATTGAAATTCTATACAAATTACTAGCCGGATGTACTGTTTCTGCAAGGCATACTTTTGTGCAGTAGACAGTTTTGTTATTTTATTATTATCGAGACTATGTATTCAACATGGTATCTCTTCGCTTAAAAAAATCGTACAATTCTTTGGGATAGGTTATTTTAAAGTTAAGAAATAGTAATTTACGATAATACAAAAAAAGGCAAAACAAAAGTAAAGGTTCCCCACAAAACGCGTCTAAAAAGGGTCAAAGTAGGCACTTTTTGCAACTTTAAGCTCAAGTTACTAAAAATCTCGACGTGATGGACCATTTCAGAAAACAGATTCGTATTCAGCACACGAAAATCATCCAGAATCACCTTGTTGCCTAGTGTTATACATCATATAATACATTTTAGTCAAGTGTTTAAATATAGTGAAAATTGCAAAATTTCATGAGTTCAGAGAATTCTAAAGATTTAAGAAGGCGTAGATTGAACGGAACAAAAAACATGCAAAATTTTCTTAATTTTATGAGTTAAGATTACATAGTTCATCAAATATTGTGTCCAAGTAAATTTCTAAGAATTTCTCTGGCACATGAAGTTTTAAAGAAATTTTCAAAAATTTATTAAAAAGGTATTTGGAACGGAATCAGGCCCGTGAATATTTACTACTGTTATCAAATTGAAAAGTGAATTTTTTTTTTAAACTTCCAATCGATAATTTTTTTCTTTCTGTAACTTGGTAATTCAACTGATTTGGCTCCGTGCGACTTCTGGCTATTCAGAATACTTAAATTCACCGGTTTCCTTCTGTTACGGATGAAAAATAGAATGTGGTACTCACGATTTCTTTAAAATCAAATAGAAAATCCAACGTGTACACGGAAACTGACCTGAAATTCGGAACAAGGCGATTATCTTTATATGCCTTTGTAGAAAGTGTTTTGTCCAGATTTTGGTTTAGCACAGATGGAAACGTTTGGAATCCCATTCAGTATATACATAGCATGATCAGCATGTCAAGCATGTCGGCGGTTTGTATGCTATCTGAAAGAATATTGGCACATGGACTTGTTTTCTAATTGTTCTGCTCATATGCATGTCGAAACAGGCCGAGTTCTACCTCTAGGTTAGTGAACTTTTAAGATACCTTTTAAACTATTGGAGTAATCAAACTAAAAATATTTCCAATCATATCAATCAAAATCTTAGCGAATATCTGGCATTAAGATCCTTTATACGTGGTGTGCGCTATCGAGACTCTCAATTAAGAGTGGTTTTTCTGCTGTTGTTGAACTGCTCCCAAACTCAAATTTCGTGCCCACCGCTGCTTTATACTATCGTAAAGATCAGTTGGAATGATTTACAGTACTTCTATTGCCTTACTTACCTTCCCAGTTCACCATCTTCATCATTGCAGAAATAAAAGTCACGTTGTTTCGTTTCGTTTTCTAGCATTCAAAATTCTTTTATTCTCGCGCTCTTGCACACAAAACACAATTTACATTTTTGCTAAAATTTTTCGCGTACAAACTATCAGTCATACAATTTGTTCATGAACATTTAAAAGTCACACGTTAAACATACTTTTCAAAAAAAGAAAAAAAAACAGTGAAGTAAAGGTATTCGTTCACAAACTTAAACTTAAAAGCTCATTAATGTTGTAGCACACGCTCGCTTTCGTTCTCTCGCTCTAACTAACTCTCTTACTTACATACTACAAGGTGTTATACTAGCATACAGAGTTTTAGCACATAATACGCTCTCTATTATAATTTGATTGGGCTAAAGCACCGCGCGTCAGCGTTACCAATTGTTTTCATTATTATTTGATTAATAGTTTATAAAATGTTCATATGTATGTAGTAATGTGTATACGTTTTGTTAATTGTTTTGTAAATTTCACTAGTTTTCCGTTTAGTTTTGGTATGTTTTTTGTATGCGTAAGTCTAGTGTAAAGTTAGTATTGGGTACAAGTGCTCATTTTGAGTGAACAATGCAAGTTGCTCACTCAACTTTGTTGTTCAGTTACTCTTCTAGACATTGCTTTTCCTGAACAACTGGGAAAAGAAGTTCAGTAAAGCAACTTAATTCGTTCACTCACTCATAAGCAATCCCCACACTAGTGTATAGTCCCGTGTAAAGTAATTCAAGGTGAGAGTCCTTTAGTAAGTGTAGTAGTATTGTATGTAGTATGTTAAGTGTAATGTATAAATAGTAAGTCTCAGTTCTCAGTATAAAATCAGTACCATATGTTGCGTTTTCAATTTGTTTTTTTTGTTTTTAGTTGCTTTTTCTTATATTTTTACAAAAAATATGCATCTTTACATTTTGCTCTGCTGCGCGTGGTGCTTTTGTTTCTTTGTTTTTTTTTTATCATACACACAGACAACTGTTCAAATCACAGGCATTGTTTTTGTAGCACAGTGTAGGAGGTTACAAAATTGTTTCATTAGAACAGACGACAATGACAACTCTCGCATACATAACTTAAAACTATTTTGATGACATGAAAAGTGGTTTCTAAGAGGCTTAATCTTAAAGTGAAAGATTTATTTTTGATTTCTTTTTATAAATAATTTTTCTTGTGGAATGATAATAACACACAGCAAATCTCAGTCACAGTCTCGCGCACTCATGATGATGATATACACATGCCAAAGACTTAAATGTTTATATGTATAAAAGGTAGAAATTTGTGCTAGAAGAGTTCTGTTCATCATCCATCCACTCTTTGAATTTTTTTCAACAACCATTTTAGTCAATCATCACATAAATTCATCATACATCTTTCTTTCTTTCTCTCTCTCTCTATCTCTTAATTTCTCACACCTGTGAAATATGTGCAAAGAAAAAGAAAGATTGAAAAATTGATTATTAATTATGTTGGTAAAATTGTGCGTGAAAACTAACTACATACTTAGAGGCTAAATCATCACTTACATTTTTGCATACCACAGCCATAAACGTACAAGTTCCATTTGGCGTTCCACTTTCGCTCAAATCATCGTCAAGTGACACAGCATTCAAGCGACAGACACACATCCTCATCATCATCATCATCATAATCATGATTCTTCATTCAAAAGCTAATGTTAATGTTAATATTAATCTAATTAATTTTGGCAAATTGAAATTGTGGTTGCTTTGATTGTTTTGTTTATAAATAAAAATTAATCAATATATTTAGTTGGCCCATTTCCAAACTATTTTTCCAAACATAATTTTGATTTGTTGGTGAAAAAAAAAAGTCTGAATCTAATGAATTTATTTCAAATGAAAATTAAATGTGCATATGCTTTTTTGTGGACGGCTGTGCGATATTTGCAAACATCTCTAATCAATGCTGGGGTTTCGGAAAACTAATTTGGAAATGGACAAATAGATATGTAAAAATAAATTGAGAATTTTGGGTTGGCTCATTTAGGTCTTTTTATGTTCTAATCTGAATTACTATTTCGACTGTATTTTCTAAAATAAATCAAAAGATTTTGATAAGCTTAGCAAAAAAATAAATTTGTTTTTAATATCTTGGGGATTTGGAACCAAACTATGTTTAATTGTAATTTGCTGTTTTAGCCTATTTATCAAAAACCAATTAATTAAATATTTTCGCAAATGATTTCGGACCATTTTCTTTTTGTCCCATACAAAACAGTTTTTGAACAGAAACTTGAAAACAAAAATCACTTTGATTGTTCTGATTGGTCAGCGAAAACCTTGTTGCGTCAAGACTGAAATCTGTTTAGATTTTTTTTCGGTTTGTGAGGTTTGCAGAGTTAAGTTAAAAGGTGTGTTGATGGTTATTCACGAGCTATGATTCTGATTATAATGATTAAGGAAAGATTTCTCTTCTCCCAGATAGCTGCTATGTGTCAGATAGTCTTTGATTTTACTCTGTTATTTGTTAGTTTATGCGACAGGTAGCTCCTATGTAGAAGATGTGAAATCAGCCCTTAATCTGTTTTAAGATATTTTACTATTGTTTTTTTAGGGACAATTACACTGTGACACATTTTTTAACTCAAAAAAGTTAATCGCACCGAAACTAAAAGAAACTCAGAGGGGATTGAACTAGTATAAAAACCTATGCTGAGTTTGGTCTGGTTAGCTGCCGTTTTCTTTGTACGACACTTTGAAGTTTTCAGCTTTTGATTGGGTTTCAGAACTCCATATTTCGTAAACTATTTTTAATTTTTACCTCTTGATAATAATCTCATTTTTATACTCAAAATTACAAGAATACGAAAAAGAAAAATCAATTTTTTCCCAAATGTTTTTGTACAACATTTTGAAAACAGTTTTAAGTTCGACCAAAGTCCCTAGAAAACCAAGATGCAAGTGAATATCAGGTGGATTTTCAGTGTGGATTTTCGATTTTACATTAGTATGCTGTGCCCCGACTGCATTTCTCTCCAGTTCTGCTTTGACGCAGTCTGCTTAGTTTCACGTCTTCGGTGTGCAAGCGGGGTGGTTTTCTGTGTGCATTGCTTTGTGGCGACGTTGAGTAGCAATCACTCAGAGCAAGAACGCCTTGCGCTCTCAGTTTTCTAACTTGTAAGCGAGTGTGTGCAAGCGAAAAAAATAGGAATGCAACGCATGTTACGTAAAACGTCTTACAGTCTTACAATGTATTTATGCGTCAGGTGTATACCTATTGTATAGTAATTTTATATAAATTGGGTAAGACGTGGAACGAATCAAGGTTCGAACCAAAACCAAAGGCGAAAAACCGTGAACCTTAAATTTCCGAACCTTAACCGTTGGGTAAATTTTGATTAGAACCCGCAAACCGGAGGTTCCGAAAAAAAAAGCCCTGCTATTATTACAAATATTGCTATACAATGCGAGGTTTGCACTTATTACTGTACTATTTTATGTGCTTATATATTAATATATCTTTGAACTTGTTTAAGTATTCTTAATATATTGAAAATTGACTAAAATGGACGGCTACTCTCATTCGCGTTCCTATTCCATGCACACGCATACAAATACAAGTGTATTTGACGCGACCACCTTGTGGTATTTTGATATACTGTGTTACAGATCATTGCAAGTTCTAGAGTCTTTGGTTCGACCAAGTAATACAGAGAAAAAATTTCAGCTTAGACTAAAATATACAAACCCTAAAAACAAACCAAGGTTCGATTACATTTTCACATAGTAACAGACCTGCAAGCAACTATGGTCGAAAAGTGAAAAATTGAATTTCTTCATTTACGTTTTAATTGGTTTTAGTTATGATTTGATTGTTTTTAAGTGATTTAAGCCAACAAAATTGAAGTTTTAAGATAATAACTACCACAAATTGCAATATTTACGAGTTTTGATAAACATTATACTTGCTGGGAGTCCTAAAACTGTGTCAAAGAGTAATGGAATGAAGAAGTTTTGTTTTAACGAATTATTTATTGTAGTCTAAGATACATCTTTGCTCTGTATTTCTTCATTACAGGTTTCAAGATAAAGTTGAAAAACTCTAAAACAAGAGAGTAAAACTGGATTCTTATTTTAAGCATGAAGATGTGATTTTTTTGATTTGCAATATTCTAAAGTTTTGTGAGCCGAATTAAGAGCGTCAACTTCGTTTCAGACGTAAAAAAAAAAAAAAATTCTGAGATATTAAGTTCTTAAATCCAATCAGAAGCTTAAAACTTCAAAGTGCAATTAAGTTAAAATCGGCAGATAAACAGACCGAACGCGGTCAAGGTTTTTAAACTACCATCAATCTCCTTTGGTGTTGCACAGTGTTATTCAGGACTGTTCTCGTTTCCGAATTCGTTTGATCGGAATTGTCAATAGTTGTGATTTTTTTAAAAACGATTCAAGAATTCGTCCGAAACGTTTTGCCATTAAGAGGGTCGAATGAATGTAATCGCGGTTTCGAAGCTAAAAACCGAATTGGAAGCGGGAACATTCAACAATTTCGATTCTGCATGATTTGATCGATTGATTGTCTCAATTTTTCGTTAATTGGCAAAATTCGATGCGGTGTATTATTTCAGTCTCTTCAAAAACATTGCGCAGGAAATTTAGGCATACTCCGACTCACTAAATCCAACGACTTCTTCAGTAACGAAAATTTTTGATTTAAATTGGTCCCTAAAAATGGAAAGTGTCATTTCAGTCTTCAGCTATGTTCACATTTTAACATCTACCGACACACTCTCGACAACATTTACTGAATGTTCTAAATAGTTTCTCATAAGAGATGTTCATTCGTATCAGCATTCGTGGCAACATTTGCCATTTGCCCGGGCAAGTTCTGCATTTTTCAGCCAAAAAGTTAGGTTTACTATCAAACAGCCAAGTGTCAGCAATAGGAACAGTTGATTGCGTTATATTTAGTTAGCTTTCGTTTGTTATACAATATTAAAAAGGACTCTGGATGGCAAGTTTTTTACGATAAAAACCAAATTCAATCAGCTGTTCTTTGTTTACGTTAATGCCACTTTGACCATTCGTCAGTGGAACAGTGTTTGCCAGTGGAAAAAGGTACTTAGTTTTGAAGAATTTAAATAAGAAAATACCAATAAGATGCGTCGATTTCAAGTTACTCAACCCAAAATTCTAATTTTTTCTTTTAAAAGATACATAATTACAGAAATTTGATAAAGTTTAATTGTACAATTCTTTTCATACAACATAGATTAACACACGCACACACACACACATAAATTCTTTGATGATTTAATTATGTACTGTGAATTGTGTGAAAAGATTTTAAACGGTTAGTTTGATTGATTTTCATCTTTGTATTTTTATTTTCGTTTTCCTTCCATTTATATCGTTTGTCACGTCATTCGTAAGGTAGTTTTTGGTTATGCATGAGTATATAAGTTAAAAATGATCTCTAAATTAACTCCTGTATGTATGTGTCGAGTCCTAAAAAAACAGTCATGGTTTTTGTATTTAAGTTGTCTTTATGCGCACTCTATAGGCCTATGTAAAGTAAAATGTAAAAAAGTAAGTTGTTTGTTTTCATATACCCTGGTCGGTTTTCGTTAGTTTAGTGTTTCTTTTTTGTTTTTGTTGTTTGTATATATACAGTAGGATTATGTATATATATATATATATATGCTGCAGGTAGTTGCTCGGTTGTTGTTGTTGTTGTTGTGTTCGTTTTGTTAAACAAAAAAAAAAACCATTAAAAGTATTTAAATTTGAATAGCAAATTAAGCGTAATCTTTATTTTTTTGTGTGGAATTAAATGAGAGCAAAAGTTGTTCCTGTAATCAACTTATTTATTGCGTTGTTTTTTCTTGGTATTTCATATTATTGTGTAGTATTGTGGATGCCTGAGCGTGGCAGTGTCTGCATGTAAAGGAAGACAAATGCTTAACAAAATATTTTGAAAATATGAATGAAAGCTCTATCGGGGGTGCCACAGAAATCTTTAGAGATTTGCATTTAAATTTAAATTGTGAAACTTTATATGTAAAGTGAAAAGTATATCTACGGTTGCTAGATCCGTGGTGAAT
The DNA here is from genome assembly GCA_037044535.1 of Lordiphosa magnipectinata. Taxonomy (NCBI): domain Eukaryota; kingdom Metazoa; phylum Arthropoda; class Insecta; order Diptera; family Drosophilidae; genus Lordiphosa; species Lordiphosa magnipectinata. The sequence goes on along the minus strand of JBAMBO010002284.1, from coordinate 40,944 downwards.
TTAAGCAATTTGGAACCAACTGCTTAGATGTACTTGACTTTGAATAGTCGGTTTCAAATCGCTTTACTTTCGCCATCTAATCTAGTAACCGCGCATTTTTGTGCCACTTCACACATAAATGTAAACAGCTTAAATTTAAAATTCAAGCGTTTTCACGAAAATCTCTAGTGATTTCTGGGGCACTCCCGTATATGTCATAAGTTATAGAAAATATGTGCTTAGTTAGAAAACGAACATTTGATTTACAAGACTTGTGCTTAACATGATGGGGTCATTTAGCAGATAATTTCGATTTGCGATTTGTATTTTATGATTGCCGATTTTTCCTGCTGAATGCAGAGATTGCTGAAAATAAGTCGAACAAAAAGTACTGATTACTCAGGCGGTTCTACGCTGCTAAAGCCTGCCATCAATACCAATAAGAAGACACTCTTCAGCCAACATAAATCAGTAGTCGCTAATCTGCTAAATGAGCTCATTCGTAAATGAAAATAAGTTTTTTTTATTTTATTTTCTTTTTAAATTTGTTGATTTTACGGAAGTTTGAAAATTTATTGTCCAAGCACGGTCGCCACTAATTTTTTATTATTTAATAAGTGTAATGATGGTACAATCCCTAGCTATGCAGCCAACTCAAAGCACCCCAAATTTCGGCATTCGGTATAAAATTTTTCTTCAATTCTCGATACAACCCTTATCCATTTATGAAGGTATACCTAGCGGCTTTATAGTGGGGTTGGTTGGAAGGGCTGGTGTTTGAAATAACCACATAAGCTTCAACATGTAAGAAAAGGGTAAAATCTTGAACGCAATACCAGAAGATTTCTAACTGGCAGGCTTCAAGGTTGAAGTAAAATGTTTGAAGCTGCGTCCCGTTATATTTGAAATGTTTCAACTTATTTGGAAACTTCGCACAAGAAAGTCGTCGCGCGTTTTCTTTTATGCAAGTTTCGAACAGACTAACATACGAAATCTACATCAACAGTGCGCTCAGTTTTTCGTTGTGGCTTGTTGAAAATGTAAAACTGTTTGAAAAGGCTTTCAAGGTGCTATTTATAAAAGATTTCAAGGGTAACCCCAACTAGTCTCTCCATTTTGCTTACCCAAACATAACAATTTTGATGAGACGTTTCCTTACTTGACAACGATTTGTACGGGAATATGGTTGAAAAAAAGAGCTAATACAATTGGAGGTATAAATTTATGTTCGATTCCTAACTTGTTGTTCGTTGTATGTGAAAAATTAAAATATATCGTTTAATTTTATTATCAGATCACGCCACGCCCAGACATTTTGTACGTCCCCAAGTCATTTAGTTTTATGTCGTCTTTTTGCGTTTTGTTTTGGTTTTTGAAATATTCTCAAATCCGTTTAAAATCTTTTATTTTGTTTGCTTAAATCTAAAAATCATTCGTTTCGTTAATTCACTAGAAAAATGTTTCTCTTACATTAGGTAATATCACACACAGAACACACGATACTTCTAACATGCGCGCAAAAATGAAGCATTTTCATTTTTTTTTAGGAAAGGCTTCCAAATCACAAACCATTTTCTTTTTGAATTTAAGTTTTCCAGGCATCCATCACAGAGTCACACAATAGGTATTTATAGTTAAGGTAAGGGGAGGTGTTGTTGTTGTTGTTGTTGGGGAAGGAAATAAGTAGACTTTAGAAATACATACTCTTCTTTCGCTCACACACTCGCGCTGTTTCATTGTTTAAAGTCATTCATTCGCTTACATTTGACATATTCATATGGATATATTTGTCATGTTCTCTCTCTCATTCATTAGATCTCAATCACGCCGCATACAACCAATCGTACATGATTTTTTTTTTCTTTTTTTGCTTTTTTTTAGGAAGAGGAGAATACATCATTAATGCTTAGAAACTAAATGTTTTTTGGTTACTACAAGTTAATGTTTCCAAATGTTGTTATTTTGTAATAGATTTAATGCCGATTTTGCTTAAACTAAACTCGAAACATAATTTGATTAGGTTTTGAAAAATCGGGGGGCTTTAAAAAATAATAGGTCTATGTTTAAGTAGAGGATTCGTTAGAAATGGTCATAGCATAGATGAGAGCAGCCTGTTTAAGACTTACATGGAAATAACAATAATTTCAGGAGGTCGATAAACTTAAGTATACATAACAATTTGTCTTAAATGTGTAGACGTTGCACAGCAACAATAAATCGGACAAACAAACTTAGCAGAGCTAAATAACTATTCGGACTTTGACTGAAATGAAAATGCATATTAAAAAATAAATTACATCAATTTCGAAAACAAAATGTTGTGTACACAAATTAGTCATCAGATTTATAGTTACTCACCAGTTTGGCTGCATAACACACATTGGAGAAGGGATTTGGGTTTGCGGGGAAACATTAACCTCTAGCAATTGAAAGTTTTACTGCGTAATCAGTTGGCTATTCATTTTCTTAATCTCCTTGGCTGCCCAGGAGCATAGCATTTTAGTACGCGATCCCTTTGAACGTTTGCCTTCGGCCAGGAATTGAGTGATGACCACATCATCCAACAGAGGATAGAGACGTGGACCGAAGGAAGTGCATAGATCACCAATAAATCCAGCAGCACTAGCCATCATGGAGTCTGAAACTTCACCCTCTTGAGCGATACGCTTAATGAAGCCAATGATGTGCATTAAGTGGGGTTCCATATGAACAACATCCGTGCTGGCTGTCTGATCGACACCCTTGAGGCCCTGAATGATGCCAGTGTAGGCTTCGAGCACACTTTCGCGCAGCTCATTGATATACTCGCTCATGTCAAAGTTGTTGCCATCAATCTAGGAGTAAAGCAAAAAAAAAGAAGAAGGTAATAAGATAAGGTGTTAGCTATCTTAACATAAACAATTGAATAGACAACTGAATGTCAGGGGAATTTGAAGGCAATTTTTCGATGTAGAAAAAACTTTGCACACATATGTAAAATCGTCCACATCACAAATGTGCTTTAAAATTTCCCTGTATGAAGAAAACTATAGGGCCGTCCGAATAAATCTAACCTGAACCCATGGTTCCTTGTTTTTTTTTTTAGAATTGTCGCTAGTTTACGTTTTCTATATACGCATATACCCTGTCTATTACATACATTTCCAGAAACTTCTTATTCACACATAGGAACGGAATTTCATACGATACATTAAGAGCTCTGAGGAACTCTTAAAATTAAACTTTTTTTTAATAATATCCTTACCTGCAAATTGGAGGCAGCACGCAGCATATCCAGAACCACATTCAAATATTTCAAAAACTCACTGCCAATGCTCAGGGCCATGTCACCAAAGGTCGATAGTATTTGCGGCTTTACGCTGCGATGGAGAGTTGGCTCAGCCAAGTTGTTCATCATCACGGACATAATCTCATCGCAATATGGTACCATCATATTCTTCAAAGCACGGCAAATGTCACCGGTTAGACCCACAGAGGCGCAGCACACTTGATACTCCTGATGATTCTTCAGGCCCATAACCAGCACATCCTTAAATGCTGGCATATACTTGGCAAATTGTACGCCTAAGAGTTCTACCAGAGTGGACACAGCCAAAAAGGCATCCTCTTGAACGCCACCCGATTTGCCAGCACTCGATTGGAACATGGTCAGGAGGGCAGTCATAATGGCATCCGAAATCTGTGGAGCATCCTCTTCGCGCACCTTGCGCAACACCGACTGAAGGGTGGCACAGAGCAGAGATTGCAAATCATTGAACTGATGACGATCGCTATGATTGTTGATATGTGTCTCCATCTGCATGACCTGATTGAGACGCTCGAGAATGACAATGGTAGTGCGCTGCACCACCAAATAGCAATCTAGCGGCGAATTCTTAATCATGTCCATCAAGGCCTCGTAAGCAGCGCCACGCAAATTGGCCTGAGCACCATCGGAACGATCTGTGGTCTCCAGCAGCTGGGTAATGATGAACTCAAAGTAGGGGGACAGTGCATATGTCACGGGAGTTTCACCCTCATTGGTCACGGCGGCCTCGTAAGCTGAATCGGAGAGACCAATAAAGGCCCAGCAAACATTGGCCGCCACACGTGGCTCAGATTTCAAACTCTTGACAAAGCATTCGAGCAGAGGTTGCAGATATGTCTTATTGATGGCTGCCTCAGGAATGGTCTGTGTTCGATAGAATACGGAAATAAATAAGATTAAAGAGATTTTAAGCCGTGAAAGAACTTACATCGCAGATGCGTCCAAAGGTCCAGGCCGTGGTATCTCTAACAATCACACTGCTATCATACATCAAGCGTATCAGCGTCGGCATGGCCTGTTCCACCAATGGCTTCAAGGTATTCGTCTCCAATCCATTCAATACGGAACCAAATGTCATGACCGCTGCATCTCGATAACGCCAATTGGGCGACTCAATGTTCTCCTTAATGAATGGCAAGACATGCGGCACAATTTCGTCTTCACAGCAGGTGGCCAATAGCATTAGACACACCGACGAAGCCTTCGGTGGACTCCAAGTGTCATCATCATCGCATTCGTCTTGCTTGGTAAGTTTCTCCACCAGCACTGGGGTAAGAAATTGTAATGCGCCGCGTGCATAATGCTTGGAAACTCGCTGGGGGGCACGTCCCTGATCGGTGGCCTCTTGACTCTCGATAGCGAGATCAATTTCCTCATCACTTACATTCGACCAGAATTCAATACCCTGCAGAGCTATGGCATCGTTATCGGATTTCATGGCCTCCAGTGTAATGGGAAACAGAGCCTGGGCCATGTACGGTTCCATGAATTGATAATACAATGTCATAATCTTCACCAAACATTGGAGAGCAGCCACACAGATCTGGGTATCTGTGCATTGGGTGGCCTCACACACCACCTCCATGATGAAATTCCTCTCCATGTCCTTCTCAAAGTTTGCCTTGGTGAATTCCAGTGAATTGTGCAGCGCTGTGGTGGCAGCCAATTTTACATGATTGCTTGGCTCCAACTTTCGCATGCCATGGATGATGGCCGTCAGCACATGGTTCGATTGATTCTCCAGTACACCATAGCGTATATCCTGGCATATATAGCCAATGGCCTCCAGGGCCGATTCGCGATGCATTTCACTTGAACCCTCACTGACCACCTTATTTACCAGAGTCTGAATCAACATACCCCAACGATTGATGGGCAACTCAATGACGGCCACATAGGCCACACATTGGGCGGCACACGAAGGTCGCGTATTCTCAGTGCCCAAAGCGGCCAGGATCTACAAAAAGATTTAAGTTAAATACAAATCGTTCCGTCGCAAATGGTTTATCTTACATTGTTCTTGATCAGCTCACGTGTCTCATCGGGAAATTGATGCCAACGTTCTTGATATTGTTGGCTAACACTCTCGTCCTTGCTGGTCAAATGATTCTTCAGCTGTAGACCAGCTGCCATACGAGCCACGGCACTGTTTGTGGTGTTGACCAGAATTTCGGACAGGGCCTTAAGAAATTCGGGCAAATTGCCAGCGGCAGCCTGCTCCAGGAAATTCTTGGCCGAAACAAGCTCATTTTTATCTAAAGAAAGTCAAGTGAATTTCGAAAGAATAATATTTAATTTTACTTTTAATAAAAGAAATATATGAGAAATGCTTAAAAATTAAACTTTTCTTATGCAAAGCCGAAGCCGTATCTAAATAAATGATTAATTTTTAATTAATACCGTGGCGCAATTAAAAGTAACTGTTTCGATTTCATTAAGAACCACGGTTTCGCTTAGACACAATCACACATATTGTCTCTTCGTCGCTTTAACGTTGCATTTGGACAGCCGCAATTGGACATCTTCTTTAGCTTTGCCTGCTCGTAGCAGACATTTGGTCTGAACCCTCTCTCGTTTAAGTTCGCATCAAATAAAAACCCAAAAATTGATTTACACATTTAGGGTATTCACCAGCCCGCGTAAAAGCGTAATTGTGTAATTTACGCGACGCAGCTATTGAGCACCCCTTCTGCTTACCCTCGTAATTTTTGGCGTAAATCAGCTGTTTATGACAGGCTGTGAATTTTGCTGTTAATTGAGATTCAATACTTACTATTTTCAACTAATTTCAGACGCCTCAGTGGCGTAGAGAACTGCGTGCATAACTCGTAGACGGTAAGTCGTGTGTTCGAACCATGTAGCTGACTTTTTATTTTTTATTTCCATTTATTATAGTTGGTGATTGACATCTTTTCTGACCTCGGCCATAGTTTTGGTCATTTGAAAACAAAAAAGTTTTTCTCACTAAGACCCATTTTCCGACTGATGGTTCCTATGGCAGACTATCAAGATATAGTCCTCCGATCCGGTTGGTTCTGCACATATTGGCAGCGTGCAGTAAACAACGAAGACTCTGTGCGAAATTTTAGCTAGATAGCTCTAAAACTGAGAGACTAGGCTGCGTCAGAAACAGACCCCAGGCGCAACAGACGTATGGATAAATCGACTCAACTCATGCGCCCTGATCAAGACATATACCTAGTAGTCGCAATTGTTTTGGTAAACACTATTCGAGCAGCGGTTGTAAGACCCTTTCATTTGTACTGACACGCTCAGGTGTGAAGCGTGCTATCTCTTTATTCAAGCAATTTATCATCCCTTGCATCCTTCGGTAACTTAGACTAAGGCAGTATTTCGCTAAGATAGTTCGCTTGGTGCTAGCGGTACAATATAATGAACATGCGAGGTTCGTGTGAGGAATACACCATTGCCTGCACAGGCCGAACGGCATAGTTGAACGTGGTGCGACGGACCGGATGAGCCTTTTGCCGAAGTGGTTCGCCATGGTTGATCCTTTTGCAAGTGTGTGCTCTGGGCGGTCGAGGCTGATCCTTGTCACCTGCGCGCTATTAATATTGGTAATGCTATTACAAAACAGTTGGCATTCTCGAGAACCATTGAACGCATCCACACCAACTTTACGGCTATTTGACAAGTGACATTTATGCTATATTACTGCATCAAAAATTTTTCGCCTCAGTTTTTTGCAATCATTAAATGGGGCTCGCTCGAAAATCGTGGTGGTAATTGGCCTGCATAAATGCGGCTACGAAAAAAGTGAAATCTCTGGAAATCAACCGAAACTTTGTGTATCGTACCATGAAGTTATTTGAGGATACTGATGGTATAAAAGACCGCGCGAAATCCAAATGTCCGCGCACTGTCCGAACGCCAGGTGTTCAAACGTGAACATGAGACTCGACCTTTATCCTAACGTTGCGTTACATATCATAAACCTATCATTCTTTGTAACATAAAATTGTTAGCCTTTGTCGCCTATGTCATAAACATGCCAACTTTTTGTAATAGCATTAAATATTAATAGCCGCAGTGACAAGGATCAGCCCAGCAGACACACAATTGAAAAGGATCAACCATGGGAACCACTGGAAAAGGTCATCCGGTCCCCACCACTTAATATGCTTCGTGTGAGGCAATGTGTATTCCTCACACGAATGCATTTTTATATTTATACACACGCAACTATTTTACAAATACTGCCTTAGTTAAGTTGGAAGATAAGGGATGATAAATTCTTAATAAAAGATAGCACGCTCATCCTGAGCGTGTCAGTACAAATGAAATCTTACAACCGTGCTCAACTAAAAGTGTATAAGTCTATACACCAGGCATCAAGGCCGTCATCGAATTTGCCAAAATCCACTGCGCAAGGGTAAAATCATGTGTCGTGAGTTGAATATCAGCAAGGACAGCATGTCGCGCATTATGAAACGTGACTTGGGGCTTAGTGCATACAAGAGACACCCCGACCACTTGCTCACAATAGCATTGAAAAAAAAACGGAAGACAAAATCGAAAGCATTGCGTCGCCAGTGCGCAAACAATACCCGCAGACGACGAGAAGATTTTCACCATAGAGAAATCGCTCAACAAACAGACCGATAGAGTGTATGCTGTGTCATCAAAACAAGCGTCCGAACTCATTCCGAGAGTTCAAATAAGTCACCATCCGGCTTACGTGATGGTTTGGTGGGAAGTCGCCTAAGCCGGGGTCACAAAAGCTAAATTTTTGAGAAAAAGGAGTCAAAACTTCGGCGAAATTGTATCAATCCGACGTTTGGAAAAAAAAACATTTGCAAACAAGCCGTGGACCTTTCAACAAGACTTCGCTTCAGCTCACATGGGCTAAAGAACCATGTACCCAACTTCATTTCTACGGATGATTGGCCTGCTGGTAACCCAGACCTGAATCCATTGGACTACAAACTGTGTTCCGTTCTCGAGGCTTTGGCTGGCTATACTCGACACCCAAATATTGAGTCTTTAAAGCTCGTCCTTGTCCGAGCACTGCGATCGATGAGCGACCAGAGAGACTTTGGCGGTGATGGAAGCCAGAAGGCGGCCATTTAGCCATTGAGTGACCGAATAAAATTACCATTACCTTCTGATGTCAGTTACGCGGCTAATAACAGACTGCTAATGTTTTATTTTACGTGAAAAACCGTGAAAAACTATTTTTAGATTCTGGTAGAAAGAGTCGCCTAATGGCATTTATAATAAGCTGATATTATTAAGCGCCATTAAAGTAAACAGCGAGGTTGGGGACTTATTGGATAAAAAACGAGAAGGCCAAGCTACCTTCGTCTAGGGCACTATTCACATGTGCAGGATAGCCGGAAAATCGTGGGGCATGGTAACACACATACTCCGTTGACTATACCTTATGGTAGTGAGACCGATGCTCACTTATGGAGCTGTCTTCACTGTAAGGACGCCGCTGCAAAAACTGCAAAGCCTGGCATGTATATGTATTTGATGGAGTTAACATCACTCCACCATACCATCTGCCTGAAGAAAAAAGCAACAATGCTTAGGCTGATAGCAAAAGAAGTCGATTGAAACCACATAGTAAGCCTAAGGGACTCTGAGAAGGTGGAGAAGGAAATCCTTATAATCCTCCAACCCGGAGACGAAATGGTGGAGAAGTACCACTTTGACAGGAATTTTACTAAGAAATAATGGATCCCACAGTGAGTTTCTCACTAGAAGAAACATAAAATGTAACCACACACAATTCAGTGGTCCATAAAATGGTCTCTGACGCCCTAATGAACTGGACTTGGGGTAGCAGGATCGGCAACGAAAAGGTCTGAGGCAATGTGGCATCTCCTGTTGTGCAGACCTTAATATGGGAAAAAAGTACCATAATAGAGAAATAGCTATCCTATGAGCCAAGCAGCGTTCAATGCGCTTAGCAGCAATAATTTCACCTCTAAGCTAGTCGTAGAGACAAAGAATGTATACGATGGATACCGGGACCTAATAAACTCCCCGGAAATGAAATGGCCGACGAACTGGCAAGTAAGGGTACAGCCACCGCAATGGTAGGCCCAGAACCCTACTGCGGCATAGGTCAACACACCATAAAATAACAGAAAGGAAAAGAATACGCTTAGAACAACCTCTTTGGTACACACCAGGGGGATGAGACAAGCAAAAGCATTAATAGTGAACCACAACCTCAAAGGGTTCCACTGCAGACTGCGGACCTGTACAAGTTGGGTATAACAAACACCCAAATATGCAGATGTTGGGAAGAGAAGGAGGAGTCCTCTGAACATAAACTAGCACACTGCAATGCATTAGCGAGGCGCAGACTCAGCAGATTTGGGAAACACATCTTACCCCCAAACAATATCAGTAACCTAGAACCCACGAAAATCCTGACATTCGTACAGGAAATAGGTCTGCTAGGAGAGCTGTAAGATCACAATAGACCAGGATTGGTAGCCATTTCCCCCCCCAACATCAAATAATATTTTCAATCAAGCCGACAATCTTTCCGTCCCGTTGCATTTCAGCTGCGATTGCCCGTCCAGCGACTATCTCTAATACATACAATGATTTTCTTGGCATAGGAGTCAAGTTCATGCTAAGAATCTCATCTCTAGTGGCGCGAATTTTTTATTGATAAGATAAATTCTTAATTTGCGCATACATTTCCTATGTAAACACATACACAAATACATACATATATATAAAAGATATTTGGAGGTTAAGTTTTGATATTTTTTTTGGCAATTTGTAAATCCTTAATATATGAACATATCGCAATTGCCTAAGCATGCATGTGTGCACGTATGTACGTTTGTTTGTGTGCGTGCCCCTAGCAACCAAACATGCTATTGCAACCCTGCGCAACATACAAGGCGCGCACGTCTCCGCCACCAGCGTACAAGAAAAAAAAAATTGTAGAAAAAATGGCCCTGAATCTGCATATTATTAAATAAGTCTATTTATCCCAACTCCAAATGCACTCACCTGGCGAGACTGTCTTCTCCAAAATGGCAATCAATTGTCGCGTTATATCGGAAGTCATTTTTGCGCTTTTTTACTTTCTATTTCGTTGTGCTGCTGACTCTGGGCTAGGGGAGGTGCCGTGTATGTGTGTGTGTGATGGAATTTTTTTCGTTATGTTGAGTTAATTATACACAATTTTCCAGCAGCTGCAAATATGTTTTAACAAAATAGAAAAAGTTGAATAAATTATTTTTTCGTTTCTATTGTTTAATGGAGGTTGCAACACCTTGGACGTCACAGAAATTGATTTTTTTCTATTTGTCACACGCACACATACACTAAACATTTATACTCACTCGAGTCACCTTTGTCGTAGTCTTCGTCTTCTGCTTGGCTCTTCCGTCAAAGATCGCGGTTTCTGTTTCGCTGCCTTTGGATAACAGTTTGCATTAAGAGTAAATTTGATTGTTAAGTTTGCTTAATTTTTACTTACGCTGAGTTAATTATTTTAATGTCTGAATTGGAAGCGAAACAGGCCGGTTCTGAAGTCACACGCATGTGAAGCTGCACGTACTGTGGCAACGTTGTAGTCGCTTGGTTGCTCAAATGGCAGTTGAAATTTAAAATTCTTTGGGCACACAATGAAAAGTTGAATTAAAATGCAACAAAATTAAATCCAATATTATTATATATATTTTATTAGTTTTTTTCAAATGGTAATTGTTGAAACCAATTTATTTCTTGAAATAAAATGACATTTATCACAAAGCACCCTTGATTGAAATAAGTTGACAGCGCTTTTAATTATTTTCTCGTTTTCGGTCGGGTGGCAACTCTCTGGCTAAGTTAGTGCTGGCAGTGCAGTGCGATTCCGCTTAAAATTGAAAGGAGACGTAAGTGGAAAAGATCAACGGTAAATGAATAAAAATTAAAATAAACGCAAATTGTAAACTAATGCGCTACAGTTAACTCTATCGACGACGATAACGCAGAAGGAGAAAAACATGTTTCTTTATTTGGGACCGCAAGCCAGAAGCTGGAGTCGGTATCTCACGGTGGTTCTAGTGATACTATTGCATACGTTGACATGGGTCAAAGGATTCTATATTCCCGGCCTCGCTCCAGTTAATTTCTGCAAGAAAAGCGATGTCTCATTGAAAAACGAGGTGCGTATGTCTAATTTTAATAATCCACATCAGCATAATGATGTGTTTGCTTATCTATCTGCATGAATATGAATCACTTCCGATTTTTGGTTTCTGTATTACGTGTACTTTGAAAACGTTAAATTTTGAGTTTTATTTCACAATCATTTACTGCCTCTTCAGCATTGTAACGCAATTTTTTGAGTTTTTTGCTTACATTACAATTTTAAAATTAAAATATAACCCTTGGAAGTCATTTCCAAATTTTCACCTATCAATTTAGCCGTCTTCACGATAATCTAACTCTAAAATTTTGAAAATTTCGCTACTTTTTGGACCGTTTGATCTAAGCATTTACGCGTTCACAATTGCCATCTGCCCAAAACTCATAAAATTTTGAAAATTTCGCAATTTTTTGTGCCGTTCAGTCTACAATCAGGTTTACCATTGCTTTATATCATTATGATTATCTGAACACGTTGTATAATTTTGCAAGTTTCCAGATTTTTTGAACCGTTTGATCTACACCTCCTGTTTAGCCGTACATTTGCTCGTTCTTATGATTTTCTAAACTGAGACAGAATTGTGGAAATTTCGAGATTTTTGTTTTACAGTTGGTTGTAAACCACGTATATTTACCAGTATTTTATTGCCGTCGATCAAATCTTCATAATCATTTTAGGTCATATTAAAAATTTCGCGATTTTTTTAAACGTTTAATCTACACCTCCTATTTACCCGTCTACCCGTTTGGATTACCCGTTTGGACTGTTCAATCTCTTATTTCAAACCCTTATTTACTAACGCCTGCGCTTTCGTAAATACTTAAATGAAAAAGTCAAATTTCACTGTTTTTGATCTGCACTTCTTATATACGCGTCTTCAATTACCATCTACCCAATTTTCATAATAATCTGACGATCTACCCAACGATCTCTGTGAAACATGGCAAAGCTTTCTGCACAGCTTCGTAGCCGTCAATCGAATCCAAATCCCAAGATGGTTACAAGTTTGTCCAGCAGCGAGAGTGCAGATTCACGGTTTCTGTGATGTCTCTCAGCGAGTATACGGGGCAGCAATCTATGTTCGGGTGGAACTACCGCGAGGTGTGTGGCTCCTTACCAAGGCTCGAATAATTGTGTCACAAATAATTGCAAATTTGCTGCAAATTGCTGCTAAAATACAGAAGCCGCAGAAAAATCAAAAGCAAAAAGCTTTATGATTTTGATTCCATTCCAAACTACCAAACTTGATACTGATCAATATTATATGAAACCACACAATTCTGCCAAGTTTGATCCAAATCGGATGACTATAGAATATAGCTGCCATAGGAACGATCGGTCGAAAAAGTAATTCTAGAGAGAAAAAATTTTGGGTTTTCAACGGTAGCGTCTTCATACTTTCCAGTTATGAATATTATCGGTTTCCACCAGGGATGCAAACCGCTCGGAAATAATGACTAGTTCGGTTCAGTGGTTCACACAGTTTTTGTAGCTAACTAAACCGCGACTTCGGTTCAGTTCAGTGGTTCACCCTGGATTTATTATATTATATATTTTATGAATGCCCGTTAAGTTGTTCAAGTTCGGAATATCATGATTTCTCCCACACTTTGGAAATTGAATTCCTAGAAATCATTTGACTATCTTTAAAATCCTTAAGAAAGTGCTCGTTACAAACGCTAAATGTCATAAAGAATATGAAGAAAATCGTCCCGTAGAGGAAAAGGAATACTCAAACTATTCAATTGGCAAATTTTCAAGAAAGAAATGTAGTCTGATGAAAGGTATATTAAGGGGTCGGTGAACAAAGAGGGCAGGAAGCTACATCGATCCGGTATCGCTAAGGATTGATTCGGTCTATAAGTAGTCTCCCTTGTAGATGGTCCAAATTAGGATAAATCTTTTATTAGGGAATCGATTAAAATTCCAAAGTTTACAAGTATTATTGACCGTAGGTAAAAGCGTTAAAACTCGTTAGTGAACTGAACCGAGTTCATTCTTTTTGGTTTTCGGTTCGCCGGTTCGGTTTGCGGTTCGGTTTATCAGCTGAAATTGCGGTTCGGTTCGGTTCAGAACCGGTTTGCATCCCTGGATTCCACATAATTTTGGTAAGTTTGATGAATATAGCTGCTATACAACAAACTGGCAAGCAAATGGTCAAAGTAGTGGCGACATCTATTGCCTAGTTTGGGAAATAACTAAGCTAGGATTGTTCTACGAAAATCATTTAAAACCTTAATTTATATAAATTATACAAGCTGCAAGGGTATATAAACTTCGGTCGAGCCGAAGTTAGCTTTCCTCTATTTTTTTTTTAAATTGTTTCAAACTTCTTCCAGTCGGATGTTATATTGTATGTGAATCGTTTGAGTTCTGAGGAATCGCTCTTACCCTATAAATATCATGATTTTGACTTCTGTCTGGGCAAGGAGGAGAACTCGCCTGTGGAGAATCTGGGTCAGGTGGTATTCGGTGAGCGCATACAACCTGGACCCTATGCTATACAGTTTCTGGAGGATGTGGAATGCGCTGTGGTAAGTTTTGAATCGTAAATTCCATCTTAATTCTATCACTGCCTTCTCCCGTCAGGCCTGCACCAAAAACTATACAGGCGGACAGGCGGATAGCGATCGTCGCATGATGGTGATAAAGAAAGGCATCAGTTTGAATTATCAACATCATTGGATTGTGGATAATATGCCTGTTACCTGGTGCTATCAGCTGGAGAATACTAAACAATATTGCAGCACTGGCTTTCCCATGGGTTGTTTGGTGCGCCAGGATGGCGAAGGATGTCCCATTAATTCCATATACAATCAACCGCTCCACTATTACCCCTTCAATCATGTAGACCTTGAGATAACCTATATTAGTGACAATGAGGATTGTGGACGTATAATTTCAGTGAAAGTTTCACCAAAGTCCCTAAATCAACCCGATCCCTCGAAACCCAATTGCATGGGCACGGATCCGTTGGCCATTAACGAGACCCCTTTGAAAGCCAACGAAGTGATGTCCATTGTCTACACATATAGTGTCAAATTTATCAAAAATAATGAGATAAAATGGATATCCAGATGGGATTACAACCCGAAATCTACGCCACATACGAATATCCAATATGAAAGTCGGACTATATGGACTCAGTTGTCGACGCTGATCAAGAAAATTGGTTTATTTTTATAAGTACGGATATAATTCTTTCTGCCCGTTTTTAACCATTTTTAAAGGGGCTTTAAAAGGTTTTCGATATGGTTAATAACATAATTTCTTTTTTTTACAATTTTTATCACTATATCCCAATTGATATGAAATTTTTCAATTTTAATCATTATAACCAAATTAATTTAATATGGAACTTGCTAACAAAATCACTATAATAGAAGAATAATAAAATCACCTATAATAGAAGAAATAACTGGCTGCTCTGAGGTTTTCATCAATGCTCGGTATACTAACAAAAAACAGTATATTTTCAAAAGAAAATTCATAAAAACTGATTTTGGGAAAATCTCTGCCGATCAAAGGAGTTCTGATGGTTTACCTAATAATTTGACAAATTTTTAGGAAATTTTTATGAAAATTTGGCTCAATTGGCCAAATTGTCGAACATCTCTGCCATAATTTATCATATGTATTTTTAGTAAATGGACCATAGTTTATGTTTTAAGTCCTACATAATCTGCAAACATAAAACATGGCTATTTAGTCAAATTTTCATCAAAATTTCCAAAAAATTTGTCATATTATTTGCCGGTGTGAACTTAGCTTAAGGCCAATAGTTTCCTTCTTAGACTACTTTTGCACAATTTTTAAATTTATTGAGCCACTTCCGTTCGATTTGAAAGTTATGTTCCTCATGATCGCCAAACCCGAGACCATCTCCATCCCTGGCATTTTTGGTTTCACCCGGTATTTCGTTAGGTATCGATATATATTTCAAATTGAACGGACGCAACCGTAATTTTGACCGTAACGTTTTGACAATAACTTTAACATAAAATAGCTAACTTGACGAGCGTTTTGTTGAAATAAATTTAAATTTATTACAAAGCAGCCCGGGTTGAAATAGGTTGGCAGCGCTTTAAATTGTGCTGCTTTTCTGTTGGGTGGCAACTCTCTGGTTAAGGCAGTGCTGACGTTTGGCCAAAAAAAAAAAAAAGGAAACGTAGGTGGAAAAGAACAACAGTAAAAGAATACGAATTACAATAATTACACACAATATTTACAGTTACACCTTACTGTTACCTCAGCCGCTGCTCTCGTTGCTGTTGCCGAGTGACGACAACAACGCAAAAGGAAAGAAACATGTTCATTCATTCGGGGCCGCACACCAGAAGCTGGAGACGTCATCTGGGGGTGATGCTGGTGATTCTATTGCATACGTTGACATGGGTCGAAGGATTCTATTTGCCCGGCCTGGCACCGGTTAATTTCTGCAAGAAAGGCGATGCCTCATCGACATGCAAGGTGCGTACATGTGTGTGTGTGTGTGTGCGCGTGCGAGTGAGATTGTGTGTGTTTATTTTATGTTTTAACAATTTTGAACAAATGCAATGCTGATAAATCATAGTAATTAGTACTGCTACCCCTTCTTGCTTTCGCTATAGGCGGAAGTCATTGATAAGAAGACTGGTACTCGAATTGTGTATCCAAGTACTCGAATAGGCAAGGGTCTCTGTCATGATGCAACAAGAAGGTGAGGCATCTTGAGATAACGCTCACTTCCAGCAACAACCGTTCAGTATGCAGCTACAAATTGTTGGCAAAGGTTTTGTCCACGCGCTTTCAGCAAAAGGTTTCAACTAACTACTTTCCTCTTTACCTCACCTTGTTATACCACCATGGGCTCTGGTTACACAGTTTGCACAGTTCCAGTGTTCTTGTGTTAACGCTTCAAATGTTTAATTTCTATAACGCCCTGTTGCGTTACTAAACAGTTCTTGTTAGCTCAGCTGTTAGCCTACATTTTTATGAATACGTAGTTCATCTAAATGTGGGATTATTTGCCTAAACTTGCGGACTCTCGTTTTACAAATATGTATGTCATTTGCTTTGATTAATTGATGTGAATTTTCTACTACCACTGTATGCTTTTCTTATCTAAGTACAATGTACATGAATTACTTCCGTTTTCTGTTTTTTTCTATTGCGTCATTCATTTTTATATCATTTTTAACTCTTGGGGAAGTAAATGCTTACTTATCTCAAAAGGCTGGGACGATGTGGCTGTCGGTTGCATATTTTGAAAATTTATCACACCTTTCGTTTAAAACCATTTTGTTCCACTGCACTGTGGACAGAATGCCCGAAAATGTGGCATAAAGTCCAATTATTGAGATATCGGACTAAAATTTGGCACAGATAATGCTTACACTCGTGGGTGTCCTGAAAATCTCTAGAGATTTTGGCCTCGGTTGGTTTGCAAAACGCTCGAGAAATCCGTAGGTGTCCCAGATCTTCAAGAGATTTAATTTTCTTATTTGAAAATCTAGTTAGAACAAAAAATTTTCCTGTTGACGTATCTCTAAAAACAGGGATGCATATATCGCAAAAAAATTTTCCTTTTTTTAGTTATGGGTTAATTTGATGTTCAACTGAAATTTTTTGATTGTGTAATTTGTTGTATGATGCACTTTTAAGTTATAATTCAAATTTATATATAATATATTCAAATCATATACTACAAAGAAAATATGCGAAATTTAAAAATGTGTTCGCGCCACTCATGAAGTATAACTTGCCAGCTCTTAGTCAGCTGGCTGTCACATAGATGGCGACAAAACTGTAGATGGGGCCACATTTATTTATGAAAAACAATTTCGGTCGAATGACAACTACGGCAACTACGACTACGGCAACTACGACTTGGCAGTAGCCCATTCGATCCACCAAATTTTTAAGGACATTTTCAATTTTTTCGGCCCGTATGTCAGCAATAGCAATAGTCTAACGGTGTCAGATCACAGCTTCTTGGCCAATTCACATCTCCATATTTGCTAATTATGTGATTTTCGAAGATAGGTCGCTGTGTGGCACGTAGCGCCGTCTTGTTGAAACCAAATATCATCCAAGTCTTCCGCTTCAATTTCCTCGAAGAACCAATCACTTAACATTGCGCGGTAGCGCTCACCATTCACGGTCACGGTAGCTTCTTCATTTTCAAAGAAAAATGGACCAATGATGCCTCGAGACCAAAATCCGCACCAAACAGTGACACGTGGTGGGTGCATTGGCTTCTCGACGACGAAATGCGGATTTTCTGTGCCCCAGATACGACAATTTTGTTTATTAACATAACCACCGAGGTGGAAATGTGCTTCATCCGAAAAGATGATTTTTCAGTAAAATTCATAAAATTAGTAACATGTGGTGGGTGCATTGGCTTCTCGACGACGATATGCGAATTTTCTGTGCCTCAGATGCGACAATTTTGTTAATTAACATAACCACCGAGGTGGCAATGTGCTTCATCCGAAAAGTTGATTTTTCGGTCAAATTCGGATGGCCAATTGGCTTTAGCTGCTGCACCAATTGAACTTTGTATGGCTTCATGGCAAGATCTTTATGCAAAATTCGCATCAAAGAAGTGCGCGAAAGGTCCAATTGTTGAGATCGATGTCGAGATGACGTCGATGGTTGTTCACGCACATTTTCAGCAAACGCAGCAATGTTTTCGGTCGAGCGCACCGGACGAGTACGTGCATGGGTTAGTTTATCCACCAACCTTCAGGTTTCACGAACTCGCTTTACGAATTAATCCACAAATTGAGTTTTCGGAATATTTTTTTTGTTAAATGTTTTTTCCAAATTTAGCACAGTTTGAGTCGTGGACTCACCACTTTGGAAATATGTTTTTAATATTTCCCAACTTTCTTCAAGCGCATAGCGACGCATTTCGTAAATGTCAAAGTTTTCACTAAATATTAGTCGCTTTCCGAATGACATTTGACGTTTTTAAAGTCAAATTATGAATAGTTTAAATTCCAAACACTAGATGGACGACCAGAGTGGGAAATGCTTTTTTGATTTTCCAGAATTGATGGTGATTTTAGGAGATTTATTACTTCTGCTGGAAGAGATTCCATTTTGCTTTGCATATGCCTCCCCTTCAAAGACAGACTAGATATTAATGGATCGGAAGAATCCATTTCCCTATGAAATACATCGGACACTTTGATCAGCATGACGAGCTGAGTTGATATAGCCATGTCCGCCTGAGCTTCTGTTCGTCTCCTCCGTCAGTTTTAAAGCTATCTTAACCAAACTTTATAGTATAGCTGTCATACAAAAGACAGTTCTGAAAAATAGTAGTAGGAAAAACTTTTTGTTTTCAATGCTATCGCTCCCAAACATGTTACTGATCAATATTATGTGCTGCCACACAACTCTGCCAAGTTTGATCAAAATCAGATGTCTATAGAATATAGCTACCATAGGAACGATCGGTCAAAAAAGAAGTCCTATTGAGAAAAACTTTTTTGTTTTCAATGGTGGCGTCTTTATACTTTCCAGCTATGAATATTATCAGTTTATACACAATTTTGGGGAGTTACCAAAATCTCAGCTAAGAATGTTCTACGAAAATCATTTATATAAATTATACAAGCCGCCGGAAGTGTACCTAAACCTTGACCGATTAAATTGTAGTTTTGAAAAAACAGCTGATGCATTATCTTATATAGATTCTGACCAAAAATCAGCACCCTAGCTTTATTAATATGGCTTACAGGTGCTTGAAATGAAACATATTTTACAAAATGTTGACTTTGGCGCTCTATAGCTCCGCAACCACTAAATCAATTTTAATAAACTCTTGACTATAATAGGACCTTGAACAATTTGTAAGTCAAACAAAAAAGAAATGAATTCAAAATTTTGAGCAGTTCAAAAGTTACAGAATTTTGTCCAAGGCAAAACGATACTGGACCACTGTGCGACGTGCAACCAAGTCGGTTATGAATATTCTTAGTTTTTATTTTATTTATGCACAATGTTATTCACCATGTTATTATGTAATTTTAGTTTTATTCACAATGTTATATGTATTTGAAAACATTTTTTGATTTATTAAAAATTATTATAATTATTATTACAAGCTGCAAAGGGTATATAAACTTCGGTCGAGCCGAAGTAAGCTTTCCTCTATTTTTTTAATTTAACTTCAGTTGTTCTCTGATGGTTTAAAGCAGGGGCCGGCAAAACACACATCCACATTTTGGCGTTGCGTGTGTGTGTTTAGCTACGCGAGAGCGCGCTCATTTAGCACATCTTTGTTGTTGTCGCTGCCGCAGAGCCCTGTTCAATAAACTGGAGACTGAGACGTGCCGGTCTCTCGTTTAAAGTTACAGAAAGTCGACGTAA
This sequence comes from Lordiphosa magnipectinata, assembly GCA_037044535.1. Taxonomy (NCBI): domain Eukaryota; kingdom Metazoa; phylum Arthropoda; class Insecta; order Diptera; family Drosophilidae; genus Lordiphosa; species Lordiphosa magnipectinata. The sequence goes on along the minus strand of JBAMBO010002284.1, from coordinate 21,163 downwards.
CATTTAGTGGCATCAATGTGGCGTAAGCAATCCCATAGCTGCGAACATGCTAAATGTTAAGTGTGGCGAAATCGCTACTTCTGCTTCTTCTTTTATAAATTTTTGTATGAAACTTATATTTAATTCGCAAGTCCGTAGAAGCCTTTAGCCACGAAGGGCAAAAAGTAAGAATTCAATAAGATCAATATGATCAATATGCTGAATACAGACGGTCGAGCATTATTCAAGCATATGACGAACTATAGCTTTGAATTCAAGTACACATATGATGATTGAAGCTTAGTTTAGAGCCTGGCATGTGTGTGCGCGCCCTTAAAGAGGAGATCATGGTTGGCAGAGTCAAATGCTTTACGGAAGTCGGTGTAGATGAATCTGTTTGCGTGTTCATAAGGAGCCCATCCTTAACTAATGAGATAAATTTAAGCAAATTAAAAATCTATTTTCAATAATGCTCTTGGAAGTAGCGATTAGCTTTGCAATACTTCTGTAAATGGAAATCTCAGACTTACCACTTTAATATGGAGAGGAATCATCATGAAGATGATAAGGAATTTTTGATTTCTTTGCCTTATTGATAGGACAATTTGATTGATTAGAATTAACCTAGAACTCATCCAGCGCTTTTTGGTTGATTTATTTTTAAATTCATTTTAATAATTCAATTTTTTTTAACTTTGCTTACAGTCGGATGTTACATTGTATGTGAATCGTTTGAATACTGAGGAATCGGTCTTACCCTATGAATATCATCATTTTGACTTCTGTCTGGGCAAGGAGGAGAACTCGCCTGTGGAGAATCTGGGTCAGGTGGTATTCGGTGAGCGCATACGACCTGGACCCTATGCTATACAGTTTCTGGAGGATGTGGAATGCGCTGTGGTAAGTTTTGAATCGTAAATTCCATCTTAATTCTATCGCTGCCTTCTCTCGTCAGGCCTGCACCAAAAACTATACAGGCGGACAGGCGGATAGCGATCGTCGCATGATGGTGATGAAAAAAGGCATCAGTTTGAATTATCAACATCATTGGATTGTGGATAATATGCCTGTTACCTGGTGCTATCAGCTGGAGAATACTAAACAATATTGCAGCACTGGCTTTCCCATGGGTTGTTTGGTGCGCCAGGATGGCGAAGGATGTCCCATTAATTCCATATACAATCAACCGCTCCACTATTATCCCTTCAATCATGTAGACCTTGAGATAACCTATCACAGTGGAGCCAAAGAGGATTGGGGCAGTGGATTCTCTGCCAGCAGTGGACGTATAATTTCAGTGAAAGTTTCACCAAAGTCCCTAAATCAAATCGATCCCTCGAAACCCAATTGCATGGGCACAGAGCCGTTGACCATTAAGGAAACTTCTTTGAAAGCCAACGAAGTGCTGTCCATTGTCTACACATATAGTGTCAAATTTATCAAAAATAATGCGGTAAAATGGTCATCCAGATGGGACTACATTTTGGAATCAATGCCACATACGAATATCCAATGGTTCTCCATTTTGAACTCTTTGGTCATTGTTCTCTTCTTGAGCGGTATGGTGGCCATGATTATGTTACGCACACTGCACAAGGATATTGCCCGTTACAACCAAATGGATAGTGGTGAGGATGCTCAAGAGGAGTTTGGCTGGAAGTTGGTGCATGGCGATGTGTTTCGACCACCACGTAAGGGTATGCTATTGTCGGTCTTCTTGGGATCGGGTGTGCAGGTATTGATGATGTCCGTGGTTACATTGGCATTTGCGTGTCTGGGCTTCTTGTCGCCCGCCAATCGGGGAGCATTGATGACTTGTTCCATGGTATTGTTTGTTTCGCTCGGCACACCAGCTGGATATGTATCGGCAAGAATTTACAAGAGTTTCGGCGGCGTTAAATGGAAGAGCAACGTCATTCTCACCTCCATTGTGTGTCCAGGGTAAGTTGATGGTAATTTAAGGATGTATAGCTAAAGAGATATCTGCTAGGGTTAACGCTTAACGATTTTAATTTTTATGCTTTGATTTCAGTTTAACAATTGCGTTAATGGTTTCATTATAAATTTTGCTTCAGATATTAGTCGTTCTGCATTTACTCTCATATTGGACAAAATCTCGATTAAGGACCGACCAGTTGAACCCCACACCGAAAAGAACTCATTTTAATAAAATTCTTCAACTATCTTCTCTTTTCCAGAGTGGTGTTCTCCCTGTTCTTTGTAATGAATCTGGTACTATGGGGTGAGAATAGCTCAGGAGCTGTACCCTTTAGTACACTGATTGCATTGCTGGCCCTCTGGTTTGGTGTCTCTGTACCACTGACCTTTGTCGGTGCCTACTTTGGTTTCCGCAAGCGTGTAAGTACAAATTTAAGCTGAAAATATTCACATTTCTTAAGCGCCGTTTATTTTTCAGGCCCTAGAACATCCTGTGCGTACCAATCAAATTCCCCGACAAATACCCGATCAATCTATCTACACTCAACCCATTCCTGGCATTGTTATGGGTGGCGTCTTGCCATTTGGCTGTATTTTCATTCAACTCTTCTTCATCTTAAGCTCCCTGTGGTCCAATCAAATGTACTACATGTTCGGTTTCCTGTTCTTGGTCTTTCTCATCTTGATTATCACCTGCTCGGAGACCACAATTTTGCTTTGCTATTTCCATTTATGTGCCGAGGACTACCATTGGTGGTGGCGTTCGTTCTTAACATCGGGATTCACTGCTGTATATCTGTTCATCTATTGTTGTCATTATTTTGTGACGAAACTTTCGATCAAGGATAGCGCCTCGACGTTCCTGTACTTTGGCTATACAGCAATTATGGTATTCCTGTTCTTTTTGCTAACGGGAACAATTGGATTCTTTGCGTGCTTCTGGTTTATACGGAAAATCTACAGTGTGGTCAAGGTGGACTAGGCCATCCAGAATGGATATTTGATAGCCACAAATTTTACACTTAAGCCTAACGTGTGTGTGTGTGATTTCTGCTACAGAAGGACGAAATGCTTTCTGTTTAATATATTATATAACTTGAGGTATACATATATATATGTCCATGTATGGTACGATGCGCGCAATAATCTTTAAGAGAAACGGTTGGAGACAAAACCATTTGTATAGTTCACACTTTTCATTTTGTTAATCTTTAGGCCTAAAGTTTAGCATTGTCCATTTCCAAATACTAAAATAAACGAAACTGTATTGAAGGAGCTAGCCTGCTACTCTTAGATCCCCTCGAGAAAGTACTGATCTGCAACTTTGAAGTACTTTAAATCACATTTTGTGTATTTGTAATATCAAAGCCTATCAACTGTAATTAGTCGTTCGACTTATGTTTAATTCAAGCATAATTCAATTCAAATGTGTAATATTTTTTAAATACTTTAGTTTAAACTATTTAATTCTAAACTTGCAACTAAAAATAAAACAAAATATTAATAATAAATTGTCAATTTTCAAATGGCCGGAAACAGGCATCTTTGGCTCTAACAAAAGATGAAAATTCCCAAAAACAACTTTCCAAAATAATTATTGAAAATCGTAAGCGAAATTTGTTGGTGGGATCCGTTTAGAAATTGATCACCGAAGCCAAGGAAAGGCTTGATAAATGCTGTTAGAACTCTGCAACATCAATTTGCATAATTAAGAAGTAATTTACTGAACGATTTAAAATAATGGAATTATATTGAGCGTCCGGATAATGGTAGGTACTCTAGTTGGCTTAGCCAGATCATCACATTTTACATAAGAATTGGCTACCTTGTGACCACTTAAAAGGAGTTTTTTGCGACGTTCAACAGCAATTCAAACGAGTACTTATACAGTTTCGTAAGCGTGCACAAAATGTTTATTTATCACAACAAAGTTCAAGGAACAGACAAAGTAAAGGACTCCTCCAATGTGGGTTAATCGCCCAACAAGGTCATGGTCGTTTTTTGGACTGTCGTTCAGCTCGTTTAACTTGAGAAAGGTAAAACGGCAACCAGCGAAATTTATTCGATATTGATTTGAACTGCATTTGCAATGCACCTGCCACCATAGCAATCATTCATAGATTGGTCTACGAGCTGCTACCACTTGCAGCTATTTTCAGTTTCCAAACCTTATAAAATTTCTGTGCGAAAAGTGATTTGTGTCGAATTAAAAGGTCATCACTGAAACAAATGCTGTATTTTGAGGACCTTGAGGCTTTCTCAATTTATTTGGAAAATTTTAATGCAAAATCACTGAACCTAACATTTGGAGCTTATCAAACTGCCCTTCTAACCCGCTGAAGGCTGTTCAGAAAGTCGCAAGCCGAATGCTGGCCGATACAATGCTCCTCTGATGGCGACAGAGGCAAATGTTCCTTAGTCTCATTATACGCGAAGGCCAAAGCCCATTTTCTACCGTGGTGCATTTAGCTTATGTTGTGATGGCTAGGAAATAGAAATCAAGATTGTGATACCATTCATTCCCTATTTAAACCGGAGCGTGTTCCGCCCACAGTATACATTTCAGGAGAGACGGGCCCTACTTAAAAGTTAAACTGAACACGAGACAGGTTAAGTTTGTTGCTCGGTTCTCGCCAGACTCAGCATAAGACACTACAATTCTGCTAAACTTATCATAATTTGTCAAACCGAACATTGTGAAATCGGGTCTTAAAGAGGTAAAATTAGCAATTGGATTACTTCAAAGTCGATAGCAAAGTCTGCTGGTGATAGCATTTGGGTTTCTTGAAATCGCTATACAGCAGATCTCGCAAAAAAACTGTTAACACTATCAGAGTGTCTCCAAAAACTGTTCTGTTACAGACACAACGAAAAGAGGTTGCAAAAAGACACTTTCAATTCTGTTTTGCTTAATAGCTGTTTTCGCTCAACTAAAGAGCGCTTTTTTCGTTTCTGTTTTGTTCATGTCTTTCTCTGACCTTTTTGCCAAGAGCCGACTTCCAAAGTGTCTTCTACAAATGTAAGCGTGGTTGTGACTGGGATGCCTGTGTGTGTGTCTCTGTCAACGATCTTTGTACATATGTGAAGTAAACCAAATGTAAAAATGCATATCCACAAACCAAATTTATTAAATTTATTTATAATAAAAATAGTAACCATTTTTATTCAATCTCAACATATATAAAACTGTTCTCAGCCATTTTCTATAACTTGGCCTTTGCCTGGTCAAAGGAAACTTTAAGAACTCCTTCATCTAACAACTGTTTCAGTTCCTCAGGTTGTAAGCCGAGTTCCCTCAAAAAATGTTCCGCTTGACCCTCATTATTGGTCAACTTTCCAGGTGTTCGACTCAAATGTGGAGCAGGTCGTGGTGTCCAGGTGTTACTTAAGCTCTCAAAAGATTTTCGTTCTTTGTTATGATCATGTTCATGAGCCTTAGCTAAATCTAATACAGGATAGACACATGCGTCAACATCTTCAAATATTTCCGACCATTCTGCTTGGGTTTTGCTTAGGAAAATTTTAGTTAATAATTCTTTGCCCCGTTGCTGATGCTCGTCACCAAATTGGCTCAAATCGTTGGGCAGTTGCAAGCGATCTCTTAATACCTCAAAAAATTGTGGCTCCAAGGCAGCTACTGACATGTAAAGATTATCTTTGGTCCTATAGGTATCATAGAAGTAGGCTCCACCATCCAGCATACTATCGCCGCGTTTGGCCTTCCAAATAGGCAGCTCCCTTGACATGAATAACCAACTGGCCACATAGGCAGCACCCTCAACCATTGAGGCGTCTATCACCTGACCACATCCAGAATGGTGACGCTCTAATAAAGCCAAACAAATGCCCAAGGCGCACATGACACTGCCTCCCGCAAAATCGGCTAACAGATTAATAGGTGGCGTTGGATTCTCCTGCCGGCGACCCAGCACGGATAGCACTCCGGAAATGGCTGCATAGTTCAAATCATGTCCAGCTCTGGCGGCCAGACGTCCGGTTTGCCCAAAACCCGTGAGGCGCGCATATATCAAACGGGGATTCTCTTTACATAGCTGAGCGGGATCCAAGTTTAGTTTCTCCATGACACCAGGACGGAAGGGTTCCAGTAGAACATCAAAGTTTCTGGCCAGTTTTCGCACTAACTGCTGACCCTTCGGTTCCTTTAGGTTTACACAAATCGTACTCTTGCCATGCTGCAATACATCCAATGAATTGTCCAACACCTGAAAGGAACATCCGAAAGTTCAGGCAACGAAGGGAAATTGGTGACTCTGGTTTTCACCTTGTCAATGCGAGTGACTGATGCCCCAAAATCTGCCAAAATCTTGCCACACAATGGACCAGGTGCTAGGCCCACAAATTCCAACACCTTTACGCCTTTTAGCGGCATTTCGCGAGGAGTTAGTCTGGAGGTTTAATTAAAAATAATAAGAATAAAAAACTTTGCACTTTGAACGCCATGGCGAAAGATTTGACGCTTTAGCTTTTTTAAAACCAAATGGTAAAAGTTAAAAGTTATCAGTTTTAAAGCTATTTGTACAAAAAGTTGAACTTGAAATTAAATTTCCTAGTCATCTATTTCTTCCCCAATTGGCAAATTTTCAGAAAAATGCTGTAAAATTAAAATGGGGAATTCCAGGAATAAACAAAATAAACTTGAAAATCTCCTGAAGTTTAGTTTAACTCTTGGCCTTTTCTAGCCAACACTGCGCAACACTGTCGACAACAGCCATGGCCCTGCCAACTTAGTCAAGCTTTTAATTTCGTTAATTGGCATCCCTGTCACATAGAAAACCAGCAACGGAATGTCGGTGCAAAAGGGAAGCCAAAACAGCATTCAATCACATTTACAATTACAAATTTAGCACAAAATCGAAGCAAAATTAACCATAAAGCAACTCAATCATGCCCCAACAACGGCGCAAGGTGGCCTTCAGTGGCAAGAAAAAGAAAGATCAAATTCTGCAAAAGCGCAACACAAAAGGTAAGACGACAACGATTCCGTTTCCACTCCCCCTGGCCTCTTTTGTTTTTTCTGGCACTACCACCCCAAAAACACAACAATAGCCGGCTGACGACATTTCATCTAATTGCCAATAACCAATTTAGGTCCACCCAAGTATTTGCGGAGCACTCAAGAGTCGTATGAAGACAGCGATGTCCCCGAGACCACGCGCAAGCTGATGGAGCAACCATTTGCCCGTGGTGGCCAACGAAACAAGAATGTGAATCGATATAATTTGCAGTTCTATCAGGAGAGCAAAAAAGAGCTGGAACAGATGAAGCAAGAGGGCTTCAAAGCACTGGAAATGCTTGAGCCCATACAGCGTGAGATTAATGAACGTTACTTTGTGGATTGTGATTTTCCAGTGCGACCGCCATGGGGTACAAACAGCTCCAAAGAACAATTGGATCGCTGTGAGAATCGGTATTTTAAGGTAGGTCAAGTCTTGCCAAAAAACAAGGCTGATGAGAAACAACTCTTGTAGGTTTTTTACAGATGGCAAGATGTAACTTACATCCACAGGGATGTCCCAGAAATCTCTACTAGTTTTCGTGTAAACTCTTGTCTTTCGAATGAAATTTGCTATTATATTCTGGTCCTGCTGCAGTACTGGTTATGCAGTATTTTGAGTCGTGTGATTGCATCAGTCTTTGAATCAGTCTGAAATTCAGTTCAGTAGGGTGTCTTTCGATCGATGACAATTTTTTAATTCCCCCTTCTGCATTACAGGAATATGTGGATGAGTGGCAAAGGAAACAACGCAATGGAGAAAGCAAAGAACTCTCACTATTCGAGCTTAATCTGGAAACTTGGCGTCAATTGTGGCGTGTCTTGGAGTTCTCCGACATCTTACTCATTATAGTAGATGTGCGTTATGCCACCCTAATGTTTCCACCTTCACTCTACGATTACATAATCAAGACTCTGAAGAAAAAAGCAATTGTTGTTTTCAACAAGGTAGATCTTGTCGAGCCGCAGGTGGTGGTGGCTTGGCGTCATTATTTTCAAGAGCGCTATCCTCAATTACCAGTGGTATTGTTTGCTTCATTCTTGCCGCGAACTCGCAAGGGCACTCAACGTGGTCATCAGGCCCATAAGCGTAGCATGGAGGGTGTGTATAACATCTATCGCGAGTGTCAGCGGTACGTCCAGAGTGAAGTGGATTTAACAGCTTGGGAGCAAAAAATACGCGAGGATATGCATAGTGAGCAATTGGACATATTGGAAGATGTGGCGACCGTGACTGGAGAGCTAAGGATCAGCAGTAGCATTGATACCACACCACATGAGCATGTCAAGTATTATAATGGCATACTGACCATTGGCTGCATTGGATTTCCCAATGTGGGCAAATCTTCGCTGATAAATGCCCTGAAAGGACGCAAAGTGGTCAGTGTGAGTCGCACTCCGGGACATACGAAACATTTCCAAACCATATTCCTGACACCTTTGGTTCGCCTCTGCGATTGCCCTGGTCTAGTCTTTCCCTCCTCGACACCAAAGTCATTGCAAGTATTGCTGGGCAGTTTTCCCATCTCCCAGCTGTCTGTGCCCTATCGTTCACTCAAATTTCTGGCGGAGCATGTGAATCTGCCGCAATTGTTGCGTCTCCATTTGCCCGAGGACTATGATGAGTGGTCGGCGGTGGCCATTTCGGATGCTTGGGCCTATAAGAGAGGATTTCTGACGGCCAAGGCAGCTCGACCGGATCGGTATCGTGCCGCAAATCATATTTTACGCATGTGCCTGGCTGGACAACAGCAGTTGGTCCTTCAATTCTATCCACCTGGCTATGACGCGGAAAAGGAGAAGTGGCTGCAACATCCCGATGTGGCAGAAGTGAAGAAATACCAACAGGTCGAAGTCGAAGAAACAGAAAGCGAGACCAATGAGGACACTTCCTCCGTGTGCTCCGATAGTAAGTCGAAAATAAAGTGGAGTATAGCAAACCCATTAAAAATCGATATTTTTCAGCTGCCGATAGTGAGGACGAAGATGAGGACAGCTCCAACGATGAAACCAATGCCGATGAGGATGAGTGCGCCGCAGAGCAGGCTGTGACACGCTCTCGCAATGTCTTCGCCCTGCTGGAGGATGAATGAAACATTCCCCATTCTGGATGTTTGTTATCATATGAATGCCTCTCTCTACGTGTGCATCTATAATTTATTATTTAAAAATATTAACTTATGCGAAAACAAATATTTTGGTAAATTTATTATATTTGCCTGGATTTTATACAATAAAACCAAGAACACAGGTTAATGGAACGCTGTTGGCTGGGTGGGACAATGTACTTTAGATGTCATCAATGTCATCGGAAGAAATATAGTCTTCGCCCAAGTTTTCATCCAACGAGAGAAGCAGTTGTATGGCACTAAAAATGAAAGAAAAATAATAATATAACAGAATATGATTATTGTTTAGAGTATTTAAGTTCTTTGGTATTACATTTTAACCGAGATTTGTATGGTTGCTTTACAGTAAAGTGAGGGTTCGGTACGAGCCTAGTTTCATAGCTTTTTTTACGAAAATGTACTGTGTTTTTGTCACCCTTAAAATATTTCCTAAATGTCCCTAAACTATATTTAGAATCTATATGTAATCCAGGGGCCGGCATAAGAAACATGCTCATTTTGGCTTTGTGATGGAAATGCAGGTGTCTTGTTGCTGGAACTTCTGGTGAAATCCTTTTCAAGTTCCAAGTGGATGTAGTGGATGTAGAGTAGTTAAATGAAGACTTTTACTTCATTTGACAACGTTCGTACGCTCTAAAGTGCAAAATGCTCACCGACGTTCAGTTGCGGCAGCTCAGCGCGCGTCAGACAGGGTTGCTAACATACAGATGTTCATTGGAAATGTTATCGAATTATAACATTGTGCTTAGCCACGCGAGAGCGCGCTCATTTAACACTTCTTTGTTGTTGCAAAGGAGAGCAGTTTAAGATCGTGCACTGTCGGTGTGTCGACGTCGCTGCCGCAGAGCGCTGTTGTATACACTTTAGATTGGGACGTGCCGGACTCTGATATAAACCCTCATAGAACAGCATTAAACATTCTGTATGCATCGAATTGGAGTACAGATAGCAGCCTAGATTCTTATGACGAATTCTAGCAAGAGCTCGTTAAAGTGTAGAACAACTTACTCATAGTGTTTCTTATATATAAGAAAGGTGAATTAAATAACCCGAAAAATTATAGATGTGTGTGCTGTGCGAAATTTCATATGGGTATAATAACACAAGTTTACAAAAAAAAAAAAAGGTAATGACCCATTTCTACTGAAACTATTTTTAAATGTAGTTTGGATTGGTGATATCAAATATTTTTCCATCGCAACGTTTTTTAAATATGAATTTTTTTCATTTTTTCGGTAGGTGCAACTTACATTTTATGCCATATCTCAATTCATAATCGTCAGATGGTGTCAAACAAGTAATGAATCGAAAGGTAATTAAATTGATTTTTTTTTTTTGTAATTTTAGCGTAGAACATTGTTTTCAGATCGGTTTAGAAGTTTGAATACAATGACCAAAAATATTTCAAAAAAATCGATTTTTTGATCGAAACTGCAAGAAATTCCATTTTTATTCGCCTAGGAAAATATAAAAAAAAATAACAAGGAATTATTTTTATTCTTTTGACTTAAGAAACGCACAAAGATAATAAGCTATTGATGAAAAAAAAACTGTGAATAAATATTGTAGGTGGATCAATTTATGTGAAGGAACTAACAGTCAAATTTGAGTATTTTAAGTGTTTAGAAATTTTTTTCTCTGTTTTCTTCGTCTTTTGGTCGAATAGCAAGATCAGAAAAAAATTCCAGAACTGAACAAAAGTCGAAGCAAATGAAAATTTATTTTTAAATAATCTAAAAAATACCACATTTTTCATAACTCAATTGCTCGCAGCTCCTGTATTTATTTATAGATTTTGTTCATCGATATCTTTTTGTTTTTAACGCAGAAGTGCGGTTCTTAAGTTGAAAAAAGATTTAAAGTTTTTTGAATTTTTAAATATTTTTCCTAGGCGTTTTCGAACAAAAAAATCGATTTTTTAAAAATATATTTGAATTTTTAATTCAAACTACTTCATCGATTTGAAAATAGTGTTTTGTGCGATTATTGACAATTCAATTACATTTCGATTCATATCTTGCTAGACTCTATCTAACGATTATAAAAAGAGATATGGCATAAAATGTAAGAACACCGAAAAATGAAAATAAATTCCTATTTGAAAAACTTTGCCATGAAAAAATTTCAGGCCGAATTTCGACAAAACAACTCCACAACTGACAATATATACAACCAACCTAAATGCAATTGTGAATCTAAAATGGGCAGAAAACAAAAAAGTGTGGAGGCTGCATTTGATAAAGTACCGAGAGATCTTTTGATCTACAAGCTGCACCAGCTAGGTGTGTCCACAAAAATCGTAAACTTTACAGAGGTTGTATACAAGGATACCTCGGCAGCGGTGTGGTCCGGAAAGAATCTGTCTCAAGACTTTAGTACGAGCAGCGGAGTCAAACAGGGATGCCCCCTATCACCCCTGTTGTTCGCGCTATATTTGAATGACCTACACGAGGAACTTTATTGTGGCCTGTGGATAGATGAGATTAATATACGGCTACTTCTATACGCGGATGATATAGTCATGTTGTCGGATAAAGTCACCACACTTTACACACACAAAAGATGATAGCAAAACTTGAATGTTATTGTGAAACGTGGGGAATGGAGGTGAACTTGGAGCAGTCTCAAATTATGATTTTTAAAAAAAGTGGAAGGCGCGTAGCAAATGAAACCTGATTATATAGGGGCACGGAATTGGACGTGACTTGCCAGTAGAAATACATAGGTGTTACTTTGATACCCGAAATGTCCTTTAAAAATCATGTCGTGACTCGAAATGGTGAAGCAAAAAGGAGCTTAACTACTGGGCTATCAGACATATCCCTTACCGTACCAACAATTGAAATCTATTCCGAGCACAGGTATGGAGCATTGGTATGGGGTTACTCCCGCTTCGAGGAAGTTGATAGTCTCCAAGGGTTGCAATTGAAACGGGACTAGAGGATGGGCACTTTTACGCCTTTAACTTGCACTTAAAGTATATAACACGAACATTGTTTGATTATGGAACTCAACGGTTAGCGCACATTCTATCAAGGAAAATTCTAGAAAAAAATATAGATTGGATCAAAGAGCACTATGATAAATTACATACCTGTGAGATAAATTTGTGCAATAAATCTGACACGTATATCGAATGTGGCAATAAGCTTGACGAACTATTTATTAAACTTAAACTGAAAAAGATTCCCAAAAACTATGCAAGTGCAAAAATGAGCCAGTCAAGACTTCATTAAGAACTTAATCATCACGCTACAGAGGGATACTATAATGATAAGTTTTCCCGTAAGCAGATATTATGCATCATCAAGGCAAAAGCAGATAAGTTATGGCTAAATGCGACTCGAAGGAATGTAGTCGGACTCGATAAAAGATGCAGTCTGTGCAACAAACAAGTGGAGGAGGAAATAAAACATACGTTAAACAGATGTTCAGTGCTTGGGAAGTTTAGACAAAGATTTTTTGGAGCGAAATATATGAGGGATGCAGATGAGTCCTAAATGGAGAAAAAAATGAAGGGTGACCTTAAGTTTATTTGTAGAGAATATTATAGTGTATCGTAAAATGTAAATAAATGAATTCAATGATTAATGTTAATTAATGCATAAATTATAATCTCTATCAATGTATTTAAATACTATTTTTGAAATTTTTGCCAATGTCAATTAATGTAAATTTATTTCCTACGATTTGATATCTCGGGACGACCGGGGAAGTCAAGTGTAGTGATTGGAAATGAAGTATTGTGGACTAATCAAGAGAAATATAGGCTGACAAGGCGCTGGAATATTGGTATCAATCAAGCGAAGTGTGCCAATGGTACCTACACGATAAGGAGAGACGACTGACCCGGAGTTTTCATGAAAGATCAACTTCTAGCCTATCATCAAGGACACAGGTACCTGGGAGTTTACCTTGACAGGCGCCTGATCTTTTGGCTTGCACATAAACCAGCTCACAAGGTCGCTGTATAGAAAAACTGCTCAATTGGGATGGCGGCTAAATAGCAGAAACAAATTGTCATTAAAGAACAAGGTACATATATACAAGGCAATCATTGCACCCGGATGGAGATACGGCCTGTAAGTATTTGGCATTGCAGCTACAACGCATCTAATCAAGATCCGTGTCCTCCAAGACAAAGTACTGCGCAGACTTTCGGGAGCACCCGGGTACATGTGCACGAAAGCTGAACAGGAACTAAATGTCCCAATGATAGGCGACGTAATTGTTAAAAAATCTGCAGACTACATTGAGAGACTCAGAGGACACCCAAATCGGCTAGCAAGGCAACTACTTCGCAGAAGAAGGATAAATGGTGTCAGAGCCAGAAAAAGACTTTTGAGAATCTTCCCTTGGCAACATGCCATAACATCCAACACTAATCTAACACCAATCTTAACATTAATTGTACCATATGAACATTAAAATTTCCTGGACATAGTAAGTGTCTGATAAAAAAGTTACAAAAAAGATGAAACAATAAAAAAGGTAATATTTCAAACTGCATCAAAGTGGATATAGTAATAACAGAAAACAATATCAAAAGGAAACTTACTCTATCAACTGTTTCTCGTTATTACTCATGGGTTTTGGATACAGGGCTTTCTTAAGTAGCAGACGTCCTAAATTTGCGCGCAGCTCGAAAACTACTTCCGCCGTTTCCGGATTGCACTTAAAACTGTTAATGAAATATTCAATTTAATCAAAGTTCCCTCTATTCTTAATTACTATACTTACTAATACGTTTTTGCTACGGATAGATAAGGTGTTTTCTGCGTAATACCCGATTCCACGCCATCACCAAAGATGATCAGTGCCATGGGAAAAACCATGGTGGAGTCAAGCAAATATAGGGCAGTTGATTTTTGGCGTTGAAAGTAAACAAAATAGTTTGAATCGAAACCAGCTTCGCCGCTATTCACAGAAGAAGGATGAAAATTAACACGACGTCCATCATCCGTGGCCATGTGGTGGATGGCGCGAACTCGATTCCGGGTCTGGCGAGCTTTGCTAATTAAGGATTATTGAAAAGTAAAAATAAAGTGAAAAGTAAAAGTAAAACATGAAAGTAATAAAGACTTACCGCAAAAATGCCATATTGGGATACAGACCAGCTCCAATGATGGCCCGTAGCAAGGGTATCTTCTCGGAATTCACATTGGAAGCATCATTGCGTCCATCGGATGAAGTAAGAAATCTAAAATATTTATAAAAATGTGTATTAAGAAGAAACAATAAGCAATAAACTAACTTGTAATTGTACAGCGATTCGGCAAACTGATTCTTCATCCTCTCCAACTGCTGCAGCGTCATGTAGCTCAGAAAATTCTTGTAGCAAAATGCGCGTTCACTGAAGCAGTCGCGACTTTCACGAAATTTAACTATTGTGTTATGCACCATCAGATGATCACTGCGTACATTATTGGCCATATTACGCTTTACCTCATCCACAAGTTCCTCCTTCCCCAGGGGCGTGTAGAAGGGAGATTTGTAGGAAAGAGCAGCTGCTGCTGAGGTAATGGGATCCAGACAACGGAATAAAGCCGACATTAGAATCATTTTAGCCATTTGCGGATCAATGGGCAATTTGGCCAAATGCATGCCTAGAGGGGTGAGCGTGCCACCTGTGTCCAAAGCTTCAATGCTGGAAAATATATAGATTTTGATATTATTAAGTGGTTTTGTTCCACCAATTCTTGGTGAAACTCACCGCTTAAGCAAAGCCACACCATTATTGATGGCCTCCGGGGCGGGTGCATTGATCAGAGTTTGTAGAAATCTGTGAGGATCCTCAATGTGCAGCAATTTGAGACTCAAAATGATCGACTCCAGTTTACTGCGTAAAATTTCCGGTGTAGGAATCTCAGCCATGGTCTGTTCGCGTGCACGACTAAACAGATTATAGCAGATGCCAGGTCTAACACGTCCGGCACGTCCCTTACGCTGCTGGGTATTGGCCAAAGTAACCCATTCCTCCTCCAAAGTTTGGATATTCGACTCAATGTCATAGTTACTGGCCTTGGTGCGACCCGAGTTGATGACATACACCACATCATCAATGGTCACCGAAGTTTCGGATATAATGGTGGAGATGATAACCTTACGCTTGCCCTGAGGAGGACGTCGAAAGACGGCTTGCTGCTCCACCGAGGGCATCAGCGAGTGTAAGGGAAACAATTGAAGTACATCATGCCAGCGTTGACCTTTCGGTGTAGATGGTCTATCCAGAGCATTGTAAAGCTTTGAGATTTTATCAAAGCCCGGCATAAAGACCAAAATGGCTCCCTCGGGCATTCTATCACAGATGTAGTAAACGAGATCGACTATGAATTCGATACTTTCGCATCCCTCCGATTCGGGCAGACGCAACAAATCCAGAACATGATCATCATAGCGGCCGCTGCCGCGTATGCGTCGTATATAGGGTTCTATCATTGCTTGATGCTGCATTTGGCGCTCGGGACGATCACGTTTAAATCGCCGGCCCGCTGGATTAGGAAATCGGTAGCCAGTGAGAGCAAGCACATCCTCCAGATAAAGCATTTCGACGGGAAACATCACTCCCTCTATGCGAAACATGGGACAATTATCAAAATAATCACAGAAATCCTGCTCCCTCACTGTGGCACTCATAAGAATCACCTTGAGCGTGGGTCGATGCGGCAGGATTACCTTTAGCAGGCCCATTAGCAAGTCAGTCTCCACACTACGCTCATGTATCTCATCCAGAATCAAGACACTGATACTGTGCATCAGAGGATCAGACTGCAGCTGCTGCAGCAGCACTCCCGTGGTGCAGTATGTAATGGAGGCTCGTTCTCTGGCCTTACGGCTTTCCAAACGGATTTGATAGCCCACCGAACGGCCCAGACTCTCGCCACGTTCATATGCCACACGTTCAGACACGGTAATGGCCGAAATTCGACGCGGTTGTGTGCATATAATCCTGCAACTTGATCCCCTGCCCTGGGAAATGTCATGATCCAAAAGAATCTGCGGCACCTGCGTGGTCTTGCCGCAACCTGTGCTACCCACAATTAGGATTACTTGATTATGACGCACAGCCTCCACAATTTGCTTAGCCTGAACCATGGTGGGCAGTTTCAAGCGTGATTTTATCCGCTCATTGTGTGCGCTCTTTTCCTGAACCTCTTCCCATTCTTGAAGTAGCTGATTATCCATTTGACTATTACTCCACTCCAAGCCCTCATGGTTTTGCTTGGTCTCCTCGATGAATTGATCAAAATTGACATTCAACAAATGACGAAATTGCATCTTGAATCGTGCATCCACATCAGCGTGCTCTTGGTCTGGTAACTGGTCCAATTTTTTAAGACATGCCTTGACCTGGGCCAGCATTCCGTCCGGTACACTTACGCTGCAGCCCAAACGTATTTGTGGCTCTGAAGGATTCTCGCCCTGTTCCTTTTTCCGCTGACGCGTCAGGTTCCTGTAATACATGCCAATATCTCTGCCCTTAAGACCAGGCGGATGGTTTCCTTTGCGGGCATGTGAGCCTGAGGCGCGCTCTTGACGATGCATACTGCAAATCAAATTAGATTTATTCAGAAATTGCAATTTAGCACAATTAACAAAATTCAAGAAAAGAAGCCGAAACCACGAACAGCTGACGCAAACATGAAGAGCAAACACACACACACGTAGAGGCGAAAATTGATTGGCGCTTATATTTAAATCTTCGAACTTAGTTCGAATTTCAATAACCGAAACATATTTCGGATGGACAATTCAAGGGCACCATGATGGAATTTGATCAATAATATGATTAAATGTGTATAGTATACAATAGCCTATAATAGGCTATTTAAACTGAGCAGAACGGATTCAAGCGTCTCGACTATGCCTTTTAGTCACTACTTTGATTACCTCCGGGGCCACAACGCCTCCCACAACAGCCACGGCTGGCGATATTTGGGCAAAGAGTACCTACATCCCTGAAAGGAAACAGAAGGTGGTTTTAGATGGCGAAATCATCGATTGGCAACCATTTTCACTCCACATATCGATGGGTCAGCAAACCCGCAAAATAGAAAGCAAACATGTACTACAATTCCTCAGTGTTCTGGCCATTCATGACCACCACATTGAACTGGCCAAAAAGGTCCTTGGTTTTCTCCTTAGGGTTGAGTGTCTGCCAATATTTCTACCGTCGGATTTAGGGCACGGGCGCGCTCTAGAGATGCCTCGGCCCTGTTGGTTCCAAGGGTCTCGCGCGCAGCCAGAAATTGTGAGTTAGACATACAAATATATAAAAAACGTCACCTGCAAATTTTAAAAAAACCTACCCACAAAGTCGGAAATTTACCGGTAAACTGTTGTATGAAACTCTTTTGGTTTTCATCCGATCAGGTTCTAACTCGTTTTCCAAGGTCTGTATGAAAATTCAACAATGATGGGAGGTCAAGGTTCTATGAGCAAAGTTCAGTTTCAAAGCAACACATGCATGGACCATTGATTGGACATGTAACATTTACTTCCTCACTTTTTCGGGCCACACTGGACGTTTTGTATGGAGCAGCTTTGAACAGCTTTTCGACGAAATCTAAATCGATTTCAGGCTTGACTTGAATCTTAGTTTTGAAAGATGCAATTCGAATTCATTTGTGATTTCATTATCTGATGTTGGAAAATCCGCCCTTGAGTGTGAAAATGCCCGGAAAATTCGGCATAAAAAAAACTATTTTTCATCCAATTGACTTGAAACTCGGATTGTAAGTATAAAATTCGAATTCATTTGTGATTTGATTATTCGATGTTGGAAAATTCACCCCTGCCCGATTCCCGGAAAATTCTGCATGCACAATACTATTTTTCGTGCAATTTGCTTGAATAACAGTTTGTAAGGAAAATATATTAAATAATTTGATAGTGATATTCAAATGTTGGAAAATGTCCGGAAAGCTCTGTATGGAAAAAACAATTTTTTATCCGATAAACTTTAAATTCGGTTGGTGAGGTTAGAATTCAAATTCATTTGTGATTTTAGTTTCTGATGTTACAAAATACACACCGAACGGTGGGAAAAAGGGGTTCCGGAGAGCGTTCAAGGCCAATTCTTATTTTCTTGCCGATCTGAATGAAATTCCGTTGGTAAGTCTTTTTGATCAAATAAATGTAAAAAACTATGCTCCAATTTTGCACACCCATTTAGCAAATTCGGATAATAGTGGTTGGGGATGTGTTCAAGGCCAAACATAACAAAATTCCGTTTGTTATCTTTTTAAGGCAAATAAATGGAAAGACAAGGCTCCAATTTTGGAAAACCCCCACTAGCAAAGTCGGGGAAATGGAGGGCGGGGGTGTAATCAAGTCCAATCGGAAACGTAAAATATTATTTAACTTCCATACTGTCGACGGCTGTACTAATGCTAGTTATACCATAATATGTAATAACTTATAGAATACAATGATTTAGTTTGCGGAAAATTTCAGAATCCACATATAAATTCAAACTTAACTGCTTTTTACCACTGTGGTTGGTATTTTTAAGGCCAGCCTTCTTTTGGTATTCTGGCCAGCACTGGTCACACTGTTCATATAGTAAGCAATAGAATTTTCGATCGAACGCGCTGCGTGGAACGCTTGCATTTCATTTCTGTGTAAATTGTTATTTTTTAAGCGTTTTAAACACATCACAAATTACGTGCTTAATTGTGCTAAAATACAATTACAAGTGCCAAGTGTCTTGATAAACGAAACGAAGCAAAGTTGTCGACATTTCATGTGTCATTTAAGTAGAGAGAGCAACAAGTGGTGGCAACGGCAAAGTAAAAGCGAGAATCCAAAATTATAAAGTAAGCAATAATTCCACATTTAAAAGGTATTGTATATACATAAGAAGGAAATTGTCTAGTAATTGTCAAAGCAAAGTGTTTTTGGTAAGTGAGCTGCGCAGCGCAGCAGCGTCGTAAAACAAACAAAAAGTCGCCCCAAAAGAGCAGCCGCAACAACAACAACAGCAACAGCAAAATAAGCCGTTTGATTTGTGCGTCTGTGTGAGTGGGTTTTGTGAGTGTGTGTGTGTGCCAAGCCATTATTTTTTGTCTTATGACGTAAACCACCAAAATCAAAAGTGAGCAGGCGACACATAAAAAAAAATACAAAAACAAAAAATAACGAAGGTGAGCGCATTTGTGAATTCTTGTTTTGAGTCTAATTTTTCTTTATACAATCTCTGGCTCTCTCTGTCTTTCTTGGAATTTTTAGCCGTTGCCATTTGAATTTCTAACATGCGGCTTGTTTACATTTCTGTTGGAACGATTCGTTCTCAAAGTGCATTTGCTTCTGGTCTGCCTGGTGGACGAGCTAAGTAAACAAAAAAGAGATCACCAGAAGGCCTGCACAATTGCTGGAAAAATTCTTGTTGAAAGCATTTCCTCCGCACTTGCTTAGACGGGGGCCAGCAACGTGAAAAGAAAAGAAATTGTTGCCCTGCATGAACTTGTCTCCACTCCAACTCGACTCCACGTCTCATCCCAATCCCACACAACGCACACACACACACACACCCTTCAAATCATTTACAATGGCTCTGCCTACAGAAGGCTTTGTTGCAGTTGCGAAAATTGGCTGATTTTTAGTCATAACTCTTATCGGGTAGCGGTTAACCGATTTTTAATGTGCCGGAATACGATTTTAAACGGAAGCCAGACCACCACATCATGCCAGAGTCACTTAAATTATTTTGAAACTGTTTAACAGGCTTTCGACATAGCCCATGACTTTTTTCTGAACGATCTGGACACACCAGGGTTCCTCCCAAGAAGAGAAAGAGTGGAAATTGTGTGAAAAAATGGTAAAGCCAATATTAATCGATATTATATATCAAACGGTATAACTCACGATATAAATATTTTTATTTAGCTGTGAAATTCGGCAGCAAACTACAGACGAAGTCAAGTTTCAGCTTTCGAACAGTAGTATTCCTGAAAGCGATTTAGATTTGACTAGGTTTTTGAGAAAGCAAGTCTTAATCAGTTGTCCCCCTTTGGGACGACCCTTTTTGCGCACTGATTTGCTTTAGATTTCGTGAACAGCTGTCAGAAGCAAAATCACACAATGCCAAAAGAAAGTATTAAAACCTTTATGTTAAGCCACTTAAACAATAGCAAATTTTGTAGAATTGTGTGATAGCACTTAAAATTAATAAATGCCATGATTGGTGACGCTATCACTAAAACCAAAAAAGTTTTTCGCACCAGAACTAGTTTTTGGCCCGAACGTTCCTATGGCAGGTATATAGTCGTCTGATTTTGATAAGACTTAGTAGAATAATGTGAAAGCATATCATCCATATAAATACTAAGTTAGGGACGCTTCCTTTGGAAACAAAGAAGTTTTTCTCACAAAAACTATTTTTCCGACCTATCGGTCCTATGGCAGCTATATGCTATAGGCATCTGATCAGTCCGGTTACAACAAACGTTAAAGCATAAATGTATTTCAAGACTTCGTGCAAAGTTTGACAAAGAAAGCTTTAAAACTGACCGCGTAGGTAGATTTTGACTGATTTTGTTCGAAAATTGGTCTTACAATAAAATGAAAAACTCAAAATGGCGGAAACATGCGGACGGTTTTTTTTTTTAAATATGTTCTGGGAATCCATCCGCTTGTCCTCCATGTAGTGGCATCATCGAACTCGATAGATCTTACAAGTTGGAGTCCATAAAAGCAACAAGATTTTTTCCAACTTGCCTATTTTTAAATGTGTTTTAAAAAAAATGATATGAAATGTTCCATTGAAGGTATGAAAACCTGGTATTGAAAATTTTGCAGTTCAACTATTCAAGATAAAGTAAAAAAATAGCTCTTCTAGGAAACAAGATTCTTACGGCTAAATTTTAATCACTTTAATTTTGTGCCTGATGCGAGCTGTCAAATGGAATTTTGGCCTGTTTATTGACTATTTTATTGCTGTTAATGATATTTTGACTCTGATTTTTGTTTGTTTTCATAACAATTGTGTATTTTTCTAACATTTAAAATATAAATCATTCATTTTGGCAAACTTTTTTTTTTTGATTTAAGTCCCCCTAGATAGGTAAAATCTTACACTGTGCGGTGTTGCCAACTTTTGTCG